>VYXD01004260.1:1139656-1246720 GCA_013397195.1 Hylia prasina | reverse complement strand
AAAAACCCCCAAAAAAAAAAAAAAAAAAAAAAAAAAAAAAAAAAAAAAAAAAAAAAAAAAAGAGAGAGAGAGAAAATAATCTGTGCTTCCTGAACATTCACCACTTATTTGACACAGTGGGAGAAAACAACAAATACATAAAATTGAAGGTTTCTAGAACATGCTGTGATAGTAATTTCTGACTCCTTGTTCTGCCTCTCTTATAGAGCCTCACCTGCCACAGACCACCATGAAGCTCCCAAAGATTAAGGTGAAGGCAGGGATCTCAGGGCACATATACTCTTTCTTCTCCTAAGCTGTCACAGTCATAGGCTGTCAGGGTTGCAAGGATTTTGAGTTTGCTTATTGTATTTCTCCATACTGCTGAATCTCACTTAAATTTTGTTGCAGTCTCCTTAAAACCTATGAACATCTACTTAACATCTTTTTAACATGCTTGACAAGAGCATGAAAACAATTCAAAACAATTTTGAAGATATCAATGGGCTTGAGCTTGCTTCAGTCCAGACATTCCTTCCTGGCTATTGGAGATCCCAGTGTTGGGGCAGTGACCATATTAGAGAGACCTATAATGGGAATCATATTGATCTTATGAATGAATTATTTCTTGCAATTGCTATATTTTGAAGTGTAATTAATACATATATTTGTATTGTGTTGTATTTCCAACGTATTTTGCTAAATTAGAAATCTCTTGTAAAATCATGTCTTCAGATGAGTAAATATGATATGAAGTATTGCAACTTCCACACACAAAATATCTAAAATAAGGTGGCCAGAGAGCATTGGACTCTGATAGTGGCATATATCTACAGGCTTCTTTCAGTAGAAAATGCACCCACTGGCTATATCCAACTATTCGAGAACTATACTGGGACAATCCAATATGGATATGTCATTCCTTGAGCTGATATATTAATTTGTTGCCTACAGTTTATCACACTGTACTATGATCATGTCATAACACCATTTGATTTTTCTTCAAAAAAAAGTGGTTAGAGTGGCATGTGTGTTTAGTGCCTTTACATGGCTTGTTCCCATTAAATGGTTTTCTTCTAAGACTATACTAAGAAGGTATGTAAAACTCTGCACATCATCTTATTTTTGTATTTTGAAACTAAGGGAGAAAATTGAGAGCTACACCATAGGGGTAAAAATAGAGCATCAGAATGAAAAATCTTTCAAATTGGGTGCTTCCACACTCTTCTTTATTGGAAAGGAATATAAAAAAATCACCCTAAGTGAAAGAGGGCACTGATGTTAAGGAATACTTACCAGACACACATGCACAACGGTCAAATGAAGATCACCCCGTTAATTTACCTGGTAATACAGTATTTTACTTTCATATTTTTCCCTCTCTGTACTTTAATTATACCACAGCATCAGCAATAATATAATATTTATGCTTGGAATATTTATGTACAGCAGAGGGTGCCAGACAGTATGCAACATTTCCCCTGTTAATAATTTCTACAAGTAATGATTTAAAGTGATGGAGAATGGAGGTTAATGTAAAAATATTTCTAAGTTGCAACTATTTCCTAAGGAAAGCAAACAGAAAATCAAGTTCTATTTTATATGTTTTAAATTGCTACATTCAACATCAGAACACCATGCTAAAAATACCAAGATTGTGGGTTCGATCCCCTCAATGTTCCTTGTCAGTCTCTTCCAACTCACAATACTCTGTGATTCTGTGATTTATTTTTTCAGATGTGTTAAATAATGTTTTACTTCTTTCTCCATTCTATGCCATATACCAAGTACAGGCATTAGGAGGAACGCTTAATAATCTTACAACAATATGTTTTTTCTTTGGAGAAAATATTGGATTCAAGGAGATCTGTACTGTAGTCCCAACGGAGACCCTGATTATCTTGTCATTCTTCCTGAGGATTTTAACTCACTGTGAGATTGCCAGACTTTTTCAAGTAATTTTCTTGGAGATAGTGGTATATTGAGTGTTTGGAAATATCAATAAGACCTGCTATATGCAAGCTAAATATTATTACTACCTTTGTGTCTTTACTGTTAGTATTATACAACTGTGAGTTTCTTCATTAAAAGCAAGACGAATCCACTAATAGAAGATAGATTTAATACAGAGTTCAAATCATGCATGCTGAAAAAACATTATTTGTTAATGTGTCCCAAACTGGATTGATAAATCAGCTGGATTTTGACAAATTTCAGCTCTGGTTTTTTAGTATTCAATGTATGTTTAATACATTACATAACAGCAGAGTTAAGGCCTGAACTTAATTCATATATGATGCTAAGCAGATTGGAAAGCAATGTTCCATTCAATTGTTTCTTAATAAGAAGATTAATTATTAATAATAATAATTGTTTCTTAATTGTTTCTTTATGAAATTGCCATCAAGACGAAAAATATATTTAACAAAAAAAATGCATCCTAATTTCATCCTCCAATCAAAGGAAAAAGAAAAAAGTTCATGGATTCTAAATCTTTGTATGCCTGAAAATTAATATATCAGTTTACTTTCCAAATTGAGGCTTTGGCAAAAGTGCAGTGCAAACATTCAGCCATAACAAACAAGTGATAGAAGCAAAATTGAGAAGAGAAAAAGAAAAAAAACCCCAAACCAGTACATCTGATCAGAGCAGTGCACCACAAAATACACTCTTAAAAAGCAATAACTGTCTTTGAAGCACTGTAAACAAATATCACGCTATGATATATGTAATATAATACATCTTCATTCAGAATTATCCAAAAGAAAACTTTTAGATTTTACTTTAAAAAATTGGTTCTCTAAACCCCAAAAAATTTTCATAAATGGGTAAAAGAAATTATGTCCTTGTTCCAATATCCATTCTTTCTCAATCATGGACCTTATGGAACATTTGAAATGCAAATCAAACATTCTGTTTCCACATATTTAAAAAAATGAATAAGATGCTGGACATATTTTATTCTGCTCAATATTTACCATAATTGACTAATATTTTATTGAGACAAATGTCAGTCTAAAATTGACACATCTCCAGAGCCATCTCAGGAACTATTCACTGTAAAGTTTGTTTGAGCATTATTTAACCTGACTGTCTCCCAGATTCACAGGTTCAAAAAGTTTATTCTTCTGATGGCTAGTTTTATTTTTAACTCAAACAACAGTTTTTTCATTGTATATTTATTCACTGTGTATACTTGCACATAACTGAGTACATTCCTTCATGTGTGCATGACCTCTGAATATTACATAAATTAAGCCAAATAGAATTCAAATATTTGTAATTTGAATTTGTTTTGAACTGGTAATTTTTTTCTTATTGCCTCAAAAGCTTATAGTTGTTTTACTCATATTGCTAATTCAAATTAATAAGAGCTCCCTACTACTCCACAAAATTTCTTAGGTAGGTGTCTGTGCACATAAATGTGCATTATTAAATGGTTAACATAATTATAAACAGGCCAGTTCCGTGTTATTTATTATATAGGAAATGGTGATATTCTAACAGTGAATTGGAAATTGGTGAAAATTAACATTTTCACTCATACTTTTTGAATTTACGTATGTCTGCTACAGTGGAAAAAGTACTTTAAAAAACCTGGAGGCATACTGAAAGTGTGCACATTTTGCTGCATAATTGACAGGCACAATATCACATTAACTTGTACCACATGAATTTTGCACTTGTGAATTAGTTAGATGCTATTTGTCACTGCAGATACTGCTGTGCTACGAGTTACCCAAAGATCAGGGCAAAAGGCAGGGCAAAACCACACTGCTCCTAACATGTTCTTTTGATTGCCATGCAGTCAAGCAGTCATTACTTGTCTGAAACCTGTTATCCAAAGCTCATTCACACGCACACTGCCATTCTCCCAAATGTTAGGAAAACGTGCTGTCACAACCAGCTCTAGCTCTTCTATTGATTCACATTCTTTCTCTAAGCATTTACCTTTGTGGTAAGTTTTTTCTTTTTTTCCAATACTTTAGACAAATAACAGGCTTAAAGGTGGAGCAGTAGTTCTCACAGCACATGCTGAAGTGTGTACATGCTTGTAGCAAAGTGTAAAACGAAAGGCTTTTCAAGCCATAGAGTTCCACAGAAAGATATTTCTTCTTTAGGTAATGAATACTCCCGGCCACCATTCTAATACCAGGAAGAACTGCATATATGCACCAGTGAGTCTCAAATTAACTGAACGAGGCAAGGAAATAAAACCCAAAAAATCTATACTGCTTTTTGTTTCTCATGATTTAAAAAAAAAAAAAAAAATGGTAGGCACTACAGTTAAAATTCTGGACTTGCCAGGTTTGCTAGAGATACCCAGGACCTTAGAGAGAGCTTTATAAAAGGCCTATTCCTTGACTGAAAACTTCAAGAAAAGAAAATAACAAGAAACTCAAAGTTCTATCAAAAATAATCCAGGGAGTTAAGTTTCAAAATGTGTTTCAAATTACTATGGCAGCTGCACACTGCTGCAAGAGAAGCTTTAAAACAGAAGTAAACATTCAAGGAGATAAGCACAGCATCCTGGTTCCCCAGTAAGTACACAAACATACCTATATGTGAGAGCAGTATTTTAACCTTTCTGACGTGTAAGGGTACACTAAGACTCATGATCCCTTTGGAGAGGACTTAAGGAAGGCTTTATTCTTTGCATGGAGAGAAAAACATTAAATTATACAAATGTACTAGAAATTTTTGTGATGCAATAGTGCAAAAAACCCAGGGTGTGAAGTTGCATAGTCTGATCTTACTCGTCAGACTGAAGTTAACACAGTTTAAAAGGTTTTTGCAATGATTTTGATGAAAACATATTCTTCATTCTTTGCTAAGTTCTAAAAATAGAAAGACCTGAAAAATTATGAAGACATTTATTGAAATGATGAGAGCTGCAGTGTGAAAATAATTTCTTACAGTGAAAGGACTAGTACCAACTAAACTCATAATTACTCTTCACACAATAGTGTGAATTGAATACTGTGTTCTGGCAGTAATGATCGATTTCTTGCCACTTAAGTGAGCATTTTATCTGAGAGAATTTGCCTTCCTAAGTCACCAAGCAGAAGTGCTGCTCAGCCTTTTAGTTCCTTCCAGACTGGTATTGTTTAAAAAATAACTGGACTCACATGCCATGTCCAGGAATAATGACTGAAGTAATTTTGAAAATCAACAAGCTGAAGAGAGGAAAACGGCATTTCTTAAAAAAAATTAATTACATGTTATTATTCTCATGTAGGTAGGCACTGCAGGAGAGTTGAGTTCAAACTAAAACTTCAGACATGATATCAGATATGTACCAGAATTTCTTCCAGTTACCGTAGGATATGAGCCAAAGATTATGGGTTTGAACCATCCTTATACAAAGAACAGAAATTCACAGTAATCTTTGGACTTGAATGCTTTATTGCCAAACTTTGTTCCTCCATCTTGTACAGCCCCCCTACAACAGTAAGTTGTGAACGAACTGGTTGAAGGGAACAGAAATTCCTGTCTGCTCATGCACTGGGCTGAGAACTGCAGTCTCTCTTGAAAGGATTATTTGGCAGTTATGGCAGCTTAGGCTTGGAAAGGTCCTGTTTAAAAATTGTATCTGGACACTTGAGCATTATCCCTCAAAAAGAGCACATTTAAAGGCAACTCTCCTGGCACTAGAAAAAGTTTATCAAGAAACTCTATTATAAAGCTTTTCTGGACATTATCAGAAATTTAAATCCTGTGTATAGTTTAGGGAGAAAAAAATGTTCTTTTTCTACAAAGTTTTGCCAGCTTTAAGCTTTAAACTGGACTGACCCAATATCTTTTCTGTCCTTTGCTGAAGCTATGAAAAAAGTAAAGCTAATTATTTAGAATATGTTAATATTACTCCTAAGATTTTGTAAGGATTTCTTATGTTTTGGATACAAATTAGGTAAAAACTCCCTCCCTCCACCAAACTACTTCTTTGAGAAGCATGAATAATAACCACTTTCTGTGGAAAAGATCTCTGACAATTCATTTGTTCATTTGATTTCATTTCAGTGCAGAATATCATGATTTCTGGACTCAGATCAACACAGGATGTTTGAATTCAGATAACAGAAAAAAAGGAAGTGTTAATGGCTTTTGTTTTAAAACTAGTGACATGCTGTATGGTATTAAGTTTGGTGTGTGCCACTTTACCCAAGCAGTCCAGAAAAATTATTTAGCATGACAGCTGAAGAAAGCTACTTAACTAATTCTAAATCTGTAGTTAAAATATCAACAACTTGAGACAGTCGGCTACAACTTGCATTGAGCCATTTTGTCCAAGCAGAAACTATTTAAACTCAGGTATGCCTGTTAGATTTTCTTATTTTGAAATCTAAAGATATGTTGGACTGTATTTGTAAGCATCTAAAAACTTCTCATGATGAAATAGGTACCACAGTAGACATTAGTAAATGACACAAGTACTGGGTTTTTTCAAAGCTTCCTTCTACAGCAGCAAAAAGTCTGATTAATTCAATGATTATGCTAGTAATTAATTATTTAGAATTGTCTGAAAGGAAACAAAAATCTTTTGCTTTTAAGAGTCAAATCTTTGAGTACACATTGGAATATGGCATGGAAGTACTCTAATCTCTTGTGGAGTCAAAAGTGAAGATATCTTCTCATAACAAGAGTCACAAGTAGAGACCTTGTGTAATGAATACCATTATCAATTTAGAGCAAAGATGCAAACTTTTCTCTGACTACTTTATGGAATTAGTACTGTTTCCTATTTTAAATAACAATGAATTATATATTTCCTACATACAGTATAAATATAACTTGTTGTTCATAAAGCAGAAGTAATAATGTGTGAATGAAAAAATATTAGTGTCCTCTGTGTTGTTTTATTCCTCAGTCAATAACAGGTCATCAACTAATGTGTCCTCAATAGATTGAGAACTTCTAAACAGTGCTGAAAATTAAATTAGTTATCACTGACTGCACACAACACACTGGTTTTATCTAGTTTTAATGAATGATTAAGCTATTTAGTGTAATCACATGGCTCATTTAAATTATGTAGTTATATATATTCTAGAAAGTAGCTGGAAAATGTTTCTTCAGATTAAATAGTCACATTAGATAAATACATACATCAGATACAGTAATAAGCCTTCAAAATATGTGTATTTAAGTGTTGAGTAGTAATGTACTAATCTTTGGTATGAGATCTGAATTTGGGGTGTCCAGATAATGATAGAAAATCTATTGGACTGCAATAATTGTCAAGAAATACACATTGTTCAAGCTCTGAGAAACACGAAACCTAAAAATCTTTAACTTAAATTTAAGAATTCTTTCTTTTTATAATATTAGATTGTATTTACAATTAGGAAAAAAATGTTGCTAGTGTTTTCCTTTTAAGAGTGCACGGTTGTCAAATTATCAGTATCCCTTACAGTAGATAATTGTGAACAGCAAAAATCCATCTGACTTTCACTAAACTATTCTGTGTTCTGTGTTAACAAATACTGAAATTATACTGCATCTCCTGGGTGGAAGATTATTACATTTCAGTGTTATCTTCCATCATTTAATCTCCTTTACTCAGGAATATGTCATGAATCAACTATTCAGATTACACTCTGTTATTCAAGTATAAAGCATAACCAGATGTGATGACCCTGATGTGTTTTCCATTTGTTCACTCATATTTGTTGCCTAAGCCAGTGGCAGACCTGTTTTCCATTTGGGTCTGTTTTTACACAATTGTTTTTATCAATTTCACAGCTGGTCTGGCTGGGGAGCCAGGAGGTCAAACACCTTGTCAAAGCTTGCGCTGTCTATGGCTCAGTTAGGATTATAATTTGCACTGGGTAACTGGTTCTTCTGTGTTTTGCATTAAATGTTAGATAGTGGACACACAGATATTTTGAGGACACTGAAAATACTTATGGATTGTAACAGGAGAGTTTGGTACTAATAGTACTTTGTTACTATTTTCATTACATTACTTTGTGTCTTGTATAACTCCATTTCTACTGAGCTGTAATTTGTGTGTATATATGTATTGTTCACACAATGTAGTCACATTAAAATTGAATGCAGTCACATTAAAAATGTGAATCTAAACACAGAGATTGTATAAGACATCTCCATTCATCCTTTTCATTATTTGAGTTTTGAAAGGATAAAAATTGGATATTTACATAAGAATAAATGTCATCCTACTCATCCCAGGAACAACAATATTCTTACGGATGTTCAGCTATCTCTGTTCTTAATTTCTGATGCTTCAACAAATTCTTTATTCTGTAGGAAAAAAACAAAGGCAGTTAGCAACTTAAACCTCAAAATAGTTGAAGGAGGTGCCCTTGACTTTTTGTTTTTACATTCAGTTTATCTTTTCATGATCACTTTCTGAAAGCTTTCACTTGTCCAGAGTTCACTGAGTATACATTTGGCTTGATTGCTTGAGTAATTTTAAAGTAAATTTTAAACTGAACATCTGATTATCAAATTTTTGGTTTGCCTTCATGCTGGGTTGGTTAGATACCATGAATCATATTATATCTGGATTTTGATTGCCTGGCATACATTGCTAACACCTATTATAATCAAACACAGTTGGAAATTCAAAGCAAAATGCTTAAGTTAGTCAAATACATATTCTGCTGCACCAAAGTTAGAGCACAAACTGATTGTAATATTCATAATTCACAATTAAAATGACTCACTAAGAATTATTTGCTAAAGGAATTACTGAATCACTCTGAATAATGAATAAATTTGAGAAATGAATCACTCTCAAAGAGAGAAAGGCGAAATTCATCAAATTATTTGTTCTGAATTACGTTTGATTTTCAATATTAAAACATTGTGATAATGATATAGTTAAATCAAATAAAAGGTAAAGAGTTGGCTATATGCTATAAAGATAATACTCAGGATGCTCCAAAGGACAAGAGCAGAAGGCCAAACTACAGAAAAGTACAAACATTTCTTTCTCTGAGTAACAATTTAGAAGATTTAGTAATTATCCCCTGTACTTACTTTTTAGTTGGCAATGGATGATATTTTCTAGTCTTGTATATTTCCTAAAATTTTTTATCTGATATGTAATTGGTTAGAAATACACACATTATGCACTTTTATTAGAGACCCTATCATGAGCATGAAAATATTCCTTTCCCAGACTTGTCTCTCGTAGAGTACAGACTAAAAGCATGGTAATATTGTTACTTAACTACTCCCTATCTCTTGTAATACTCTATGTAGCAACCCTCCAGTAACTAAAGAGAGACTGCAAGAGACCTGGAGAAGGATTGTCTACATGTGGTGACCGGACAAGGGGGAATGGCTTTAAGCTGAAAGAGAATAGATTTAGATTAGATACTAGGAAGAAATTCTTTACTGTGAGGGTATTGGAACAGGCTGCCCAGAGAAGCTGTGGATGCACCATCCCTGGAAGTGTTCAAGACCAGGTTGGATGGGGCTTTGAGCAATTTGGACTAGGGGAAAGTATCCCTGTCCCTGGCAGGGAGGTTGTAACTAGATGATTCTCACTGTCCCTTACAATCCAAACCATTCAAACATATTTGAAAAATACCTAGCGGAAGAGATCAATTATGCATTGTATCGTCCTCAATAAACTTTACTCCCCAACAGGCCCTAAATTAGACTTCAGGGAGCACATTCAGCACAACACACTGAGATTTAGCTGTCTGATTCTCATTAATGTTCATAGGAGTTATGTGGCTGCATCCCAGCAGACTTAGTTAAATTTTTGACCCTTCCAGTTCACATCCACACACCACATGCCCGTGCAGTGCATTCTGACTACTGGACTAATTTGTCACAGATGATACAATATCACCTGCTTGCACAGCACTAAATATTTGAATTGTGGTAGAGATCTCATGGAATTAAATTTTTAAAGAGTCTTTAAGAAACGTAAGCCAAGGATAATGCAATGAAAGAGAGACCTCCCCAATAAATGTGGAGTTTCGTAGTTTCAAGAAAAGTCATTATTTGAGGCAGTGATTGTAAATGGCACGTTGGCTAGGATGATCTGCCCTAATGCTGTGCCATTTTGCATAAATAATTTCACTTTCTCTGTTCTGGTTTCAGTAGCAGTGAAACAGAAATAGTTGAACTTAGCTCTTCACCATATTGCTCATCAGAAAACAATATAAGTATTACTTATCCCTAGCTCAACTGAATATTTGTGTTCACTGATGTGACAGCATAAGATCAAAATTCAGATATATTTAATGTCAAATATACAGAATCATTGCTCAGCTATATTCAGAAGTCAAAATTCTCTCAAATTAAATTCATATACAGTGGACACAGAGTTAGGTTCTAAAAGATAGGCAAAATGAACCAGATATATTTCTGATTAGTGAAGTGAACAGAACCTTGCCCAGGAGCTTTTTTGTGATGCTGTCAATCTGCTAGAAAAAAACTACACTGATAGAATAGCACTTTGACCTATCAGCTTTCATTATTCCTCCCTTGTTAAACTACTTCAACTTCTAACCTAATTTGCATAGATTTTAACTGTTTCTAAAACTGCATGGATAGCCATAGTTATTGTTTACATGGGAAACATACAATGAGGCAACTATACCCAAATTATTCCTAGCAAGCCATATGATTGCCAAATGTTTTCTTTTCCTTCTTTTTTTTCCCCAAAAACTAGATAGATTCAGAAATGTAGTACTGTATCTGATGTGGTGTTGTTGATTCTTAGATGGGCAGAACAAGGTTTGTGTGATTTAGGATACAAAAGTTCATCAAAGCAAGCCTGATAAAAACTGTAAGCTTTGAGCATTGGATAGTCCTGCAGTATCCATAACCCTAAATTTAGTTCTTAGGTTCTGGATATAACTTATGAGTCAAATAATGTGGTCAGACAGGACTTACAACCCACTCATCTTACGACTCATCTTTGTTATGAGTATGGAACTGTCTAGCCTCTACAAATGACACACTTGAAAGAGATATGTTGGTCTCATGTACATAACATGCATTGTATGATATATTCCCCTCTACCAACTCTCTGTCCAGAATTGACTGGTAAATCTAAGCAACTAAGTACTTTTTAGGAACACAAGAATTTATTCCTATTCAAGTGTAGAGCAAGCTTCTCTTTCTCATACAACCCTGTCTTCCTCACACATGAACTCATCAAACTTTGGCATAATTCAATCTAAAACTACTCAGCTCAGCAATGTCATTTCAAGACTGAAATGATTCTTGCTTCTTGTGAAAAGAGAACATTAGACTGCTAGAGGATCATAAATTTGAAAAGTAGCACTGAATTACACCTTATATTCAGTTGCCTACATTCCACTTTCTGTTTTTATTTTATTTTCATCCAGTATTAGTTATCAGAGTAAGGTGTCACTAGGATAGTTAGGATATGTTTAACCTTCCCATTTCTACTTGAAAATTCATTGCAAGGAAATGTAATTTATTGTAATACACTTGATATTTAGTATCAAGTTTGGTGCATCATGTCTACCCTTTAATTGCATGTGGAATATGTTTTAAGAAGCAAATGAAACACCTTGAAAAGGTGCTATCTTTACAGTAATCTACCCATCACAACCACCTTTAATGCAGTAAAATGTGTTAAAATAAATTTTGCAAATTTTTAAATATATGAAGACCTCCTACTGTCCCACTAATCCAAAAAATCAGTGAAGATTATTTGAACTAAAACTCTCAGATCCTAAATTATGTGGCAATGAAACATGTACTCACATTATTAGACCCAAATTGTTAATTCTCTAAAGGATAGATACAAAGAGTATCCTAATACCTCTGCTATTGCATTTGAATGAAAATTCTGAATCCCAGCTCTATAAGACAATATGTTGGGAAATAAAAAAGTATTTTGGCCCTGAGCCTGTATACATCATGCTCTGATGTCTGTACAGCATTTTCCCACCTCAATCTCCGGCCATTTTAAAGATCTGATTACATTTTGAAGCAGCATCTTCATTTAAGGTCAAGGAAAAAATCTCTAACATGTTAATCAAAGTGAATACTTATGGTCATATCTCAATTCTGACATTTAAAAGAAACTTCATGCAAATGAGATATGTGACTCTATTACTAGAGAAGGCTATCAAATACTGAATACAGAAACAGAATGAAACTCATTATATTGACCGAAGTCCTTCATGTGCATCCTCTAAAGTGAAAATTAGACTTAGATTTGTAAACTTTGAAGCTTAGGAACCCTTGGGTATATGCTCCTTAGTGCATCCTGATGTCTCTACTACATAAAAATTAAAAGTATAACATTAAAGAAAATTTCCTGCTGTTGCATTTTCTGTTCTTGTAGACTCAGAAGTGAAGCCCTGACAAGTTGAACAAATTTCTCTGATAACCCTGAAGATTGCCTTTTAAAATAAAAAAAAAATCTACATTATTTTATGATGGATTTCTTTTTAATATTTGGCTTTACTACTTTCCTCTAATCTTATTTTATTAAAAAGTAATATATTCTTTAATTCCCACACCACCTCTTTCAATAAATACTTAATCAAATATGAAAGCTAACTTTTTTATTTCAGGAATGAATATGTACTGAAAATGAAAAGTTATTTGCAGTAGTCAAAAAAGGGCAACATGAGTGAAGAGGTGTAGTGCTATACACGGATTAAACAACTTTACATTGTTGAGGAATACACACAGCGCAGATATCTCAGAGCTCAGCTGCAGCAAGGAATGCAGATTGAGCAGGGGGTGGTGGGAGCTGGAGGCAAGAGGCCATGGACTGGTACCAGCTCTGAACATAACCAAGGGCCTGGGGACCCATCCAGGCCACCAGACACCGAGACACACAGCAGGAGCCTGCCTCTCAAATTTGCACTGCCTTAGACTGCAAGGGTGTAAAAGCCCAGGTTTTCACTCCCTCAGACTGTAAGGATATAAAAGCTCCAGTTTCCCTTTGCTTGTGGTCCATCCTCAGAGGCACCCAGATCAAGCTGTTGGTTTTTGTTGAGCCATAATTTCAAGGATGAAAATGTTTGAGATTCTGCTCTGGGAAACCTGTAAGGAAACCTGGTCTGACAGTGAGTGCAGGTTGTGTGGAAAGCTGTAAGACCCCAAAATTTCCTTGACAAGGCTCTTAATAGGAATAACTGTTTGTTATGTACTCTGAGTTAGACACACAGGAAAAACATTGACATGATGGTCTCAAAAGGTCAGAACAACAAAACCTATAGGGACAACTTCAGAAAATCAGACAACTTTGGCAAAATTTAGATCAGAATTCAGTCAACATAAAACATTTCATAAAGTATTAACTTAGCCCATTCAGCTTAGCAAACCCGAAGCCCATCAAATTTTAAATTACTCAAAATTCTGAGAAGAGGGAATTGGAAGAAGAACGAGTGAAAAGATACAGATAGGAGGAAATTCTGGACTTAGAGTCAAAAAGCAGTAATGGCACTGCACCTGCTTTGATAAGACTGATCAAATTTCTGCTGTTAAAAGTTCGCAAAGTCTTGTATCTTCAGCAAGATGATTAATGATAATATTCCTGTATCCTTTTAGTGTTGTCTAATCTTGCAGAAGACCTCCTGACAAATTCATGTCTCTCACAGGTGTCAGTGGTGACAAACAGCATGCAACAGCTCATAGATATACTCAGTAGCAGAAATATTTCCCATGTCTGGAATCCAAAGCAATTTCAGATAGACGAGAAAAACACCAAAAACCAAATAGATACATGTTCTTGTTCAAGCACCAAATAGAAGGCTTTCATAAATTTAAATCCATAATAATCCTCATTACTCAGGCCAATATACTCAAGTATTTACCTTTCCTTTGAGCACACAACCTTCTTTTTGGTGTTGTAAATGGGCCAAAGAACTACACTGAAGACTCCGACATAATACAGTTAATTCAACTAAGATCTAAGTTCAAGTCTTTTTCAGATTTTACCTCTATTTATATAATTTTTATATGAACTGAAGGTCCTATCAATAGGTAATAGCAAAGGTTACTTTTTCTCTAAATTATGTTTAATCTACTTCAAAGTCAGTTATTTTTAATTATTTCCATATTATCAGCAGTCAGTTACAATAGGTGTTTGGCAATATTTCATCTTATTTAGGAACAATAGAAAATACAAATGCAAAGAACATTAGTGGCGGTTGCTTAAGAGCATTAACACTAAAAATATTTTTCTATTTTCTTGAAGCATCATAGCTTTTAAATGGAAGCTTTTTATTCTTTCAAGGGTACAAAATATTATTTCTTAACAATATGGTTGCAATGGTTGGAATTAGAGCCAGCATGCAATGAGAAGTTGGCAGAAGCTGCGAACCTGTAGGGCTGTCAGAAGATTCTGATTTAAATGTTAATTCTTTCTTCAATATACATACAGATATTATACACAATTAGAGATTGTGAATGTGTATACACTGGATTTCAGCCTAATCAAATTATATATATTTATTAGTTGTTGTTGAACCAAAGGAATTAACTTGTGTTAAGATATATAAAAAAGACTGCTGTAAACACAACAAAACCTATTTACCACTAGATTTACACTCAAATCTCAACATTAAATATATTAACATGAGTAGGAGACTAGGATGAGAGGAAGTTAACAAAGAGATTTTTGTAAGTACATTGCACTGAACATATAAGTAATATGAAAGTCATTAAGAAAGAACCCCAATATCATTAATAATAGATCTTTCTAGTAATACAAGCAAAAAATATTTTATTATATAAAAATATCTAAAACAGTCTATTTTTTCCACTATCACAGAGCTTAAGAGAAAATAAATGCTATTATAGTCCTAATTTTAAATATAAGGAAGATTTGTAAAAGCAAAAAAATAAAGTCCATCATTAAAAAAAAAATTAAAAAAATTTCCAGAAGTCACTAATCTTCTTCCTCTGGATGAATCTGATTTTTTCATCTGTAAATTTACAATACAAAAATACTTCCTATAAATTTCTAAATTCATTAAAAGATGACTAGCAAATTCCAATTGTGTTTATTTTATTTTCCCATTCTTTTCACAAAAAAAAGGCAACAGATAAAGCCATTACAGATATGAAGGAGGAAGTTAATTTAGAAGACAGAATCACTGACAGACACAGACTAAGGCTTTAAGGCATTATTACACAGATGGCTAAACATTGCACCATCTAAACTGTATAGACATGTTCTCACCAACTCTACAAATTGATAAACATATTCATCATACATAGATGATAGAAACTTGGGCCAATGCTCCCATTTCACTCAATATCTAGAATGGCATAAATTCCTGGCTCTAATTAAGCATCTGAAGTATTCCATCACTAGCACCCTTCTCCTTTTAACTGCCAGAAGCCTCATATAACGTTAGACATTGTGATTTACAGTTTTAGACACTTTTTTGATAGCTCATCATTCTGTGATTCTGTGAAAAATCTGTACCTACAAACCTGATCATGATAAAGATGCAGAAATATCTAATGTTTTTATCTGAATGCACTAGTTTTAGCTGGGACAGAGCAAGTTTTGTTCACAGTAGCTAGCATGGGACTATGTTTTGGATTTGTGCGGAAAAGAGTGTGGACAAAGCAGGGATGTTTAATTATTGCTGAGTAGTTTGTACACACAGTCAAGGCCTCTTCTGCTTCTTGCACCACCCCACCAGCGTGGAGGCTGGGCATGTACAAGAAATTGGGACTGGGCATAGTTGGGACAGCTGACTCCCACTGACCAAAGGGATGTTCCAGACCACATGACATCATGCTCAGTAATAAATGCAGAGGAAAAAACGGAGAAGAGGTGGGAACAATACGACAACACATGACATGACACACAACATTTAGAGATGTGGCATTTTTCTTCTGAAGTTAGCATTTTTCCTGGACATGACTAAATATCTGTCTGAAAATAGTGAATGAATTCCTTATTTTGTTATGTTTGCACGGTGGTTTTTGCTTTACCTGTTAAACTGTCTTTACCTGACCCTGTAAGTTTTTGCCTTTTCACCCTTTCAATTCTCTCCCCATCCCCCTGGCAGAGTAGCTGTGTTGTACTTAGTTGCCACTAAGTGGAGGTTAAACTGAAACACCAGAAAAATTCTGAACGTGTTTTATTTTTTTATACAAATAGTCAGAAATACCTATAGTTTTCAAAATAGCAAGATGAAGGTTAGATTTGGTTCTATGAAATGGCAAAATCCTCATTTGATATTACTTTAAGAAATTAAGCCTGTAAGAAAGCAAGAAACAATGTGTCAGATCACAAGTAATTAAACTGTACTATCCATTCACACAGCTAGCTGAGAAAATTACATATTGGTGTATTTTATAGTTTCAAGTTTTATGGTAGGATATAGAATCCATGCATTTTGATATAGAAACAACAGTTTCATATAAACAATTGATGAATCAAAAATTGTTTTATTCTCTAGATCCATACAAGAAGAATGGTGAAGTAAATGGCTTTCCAAAAACCCTGGCTGCAGCTGCACCGGTTTATAGTGTCTAGAAAAGTGATTTAAAAAATGTGAAGTACCTTGGGAGTCAACTGTTACCCAGAAAGGTAATATTTAGTCAAGAAGGTTACCAAGAAGGTAAAGAACATATTTGAAACTTCCTTGTTTTTGTATTTCTTTCCTGTCTGCAAAATAAAATGATAATTCATCTGAGCAGCAATTCTCTTATAAATACAATTTTACATCAATGATGAACAATCTTGCTGCTTTAGGAACGAAACAGACTTTTCTTAATTGCTACAAGAGACATATGATATTCACCTCAAACTTATTCCAAGATAATTAGAGGAACTTAGAAGTGGTTCAACTGATTCATAGAATCATCTTAGAAGCATAGAATGCCCTGGGCTGAAGGGGACCCCAAAGATCATTTAGTTCCAACCCCACCCCTGCCGTGGTCAGGGACACTTTCCATTAGACCAGAATGTTCAAAGCCTCATCCAACTTGGCCTTGAATATTTCCAAGTTTGGATCCACAGCTTCTCTGGGTAACGTTGCACTACCTCACAACCTTCACAGTAAACTGTAAAGGACTTCTGCATTATATCTAATAGAAACCTCTCTCAGTTTAAACCCATTCCCCCTGTCCTCTCACTACACACCCTTGTAAATACTCTCTCACTGACTTTATTGACTGCCTTTTTTAAGTACTGGAAGGCTGCAATTTATTCTTCCTGAAGCTTTCTCTTCTTCAGCCTAAACAATCCCAACTGTCTCAGCCTTTCTTCACAGCAGAGGTGCTCCATCCCTCTAATCATCTCCGTGGCCCTCCTCTGGACTGACTCCAACAGGTGATGTCCTTCCTATGCTGAGTTCCCAGAGCTGGATGCCGCTTTCCAGGAGGGATCAGAAAAGTGGGACAGAATCATCTCCCTTGCTCTGTTGGCCACACCTCTTTTGATGCAGCCTAGGACAAGTTTGGTCTTCTGGGCTACAAACACACATCGCCTGCTCACATCCACTGCCCTCTCATCCACCAGCAGCCCCAAGTCCTTCTCAGCATGGCTGCTCTTGATCTGTTCATTGCCCAGCCTGTGTTGTCACAGCCCAGGTGCAGCACCTTGCACCTGGCCTTGTGGCCACCCGTGAGGTTCCCAAAGGCCCACTTCTCGACCTTGTCCAGTTCCCTCCAGACGACATCCTGTCCTTCAGGAGTGTCAACCACACCACTGTAAACACAAAGAATAACAGTTTCTGTCTAGAAGATTTTTTTTTGGTAGGAGGTAGCAGCTGTCCTTCATGATTGAAAAAAAAAAAGACAGACTTTATTAGACTTAATTGTTGTGCACCGTTGCTACTGCCATGTCATAATACAATTTTTGACAATTTACACTATGACATGTTACTGGAAGTACATCATCAGCTAGATATAAGGCATTGCACACAAAAAATAAAGACAAAATTGTATTACAAAATTCTTTAAAATCTTAAGAAAAAGCATTCTAGAAAACAAAAAGATATGATATAAAGACAAATAATTCCTGCACAAGTTTCCAAAAAAAGTGTAGAATTTTGAATCTTGAGGAGTTTAATAAAAACACAATTTGTTATTAGGAAAAATCCCTAACTTTTTGACACACAAAAAAAAACAACCTGCCCCATTGAGAACTACTTTAGGATTGACTCTGCAATCAACAGAGTACATGTTGTTTTACACACAAGGTAACACACATTAATTAGCTGATGTAATATTATCACTAACAGATGGGATGCATAAAACAGTGCCAACAACACTTCAGCAGTTCTTATTTAATCCATTCACCTTTAGGAAAGTTATGAAGATTCAAGGATAATGTCATTGCCTTTTCCTTTTATGTCTTCAAATGCCCTGCTTTGATACTGATGTTTAACTGTGAGACTGATGTTATTTGGGACATTGCCTTTTTTTTCAGTCTAGTTGGTAAATTGTGGCTGCAGTATAAAAATATTGGTTACTGAGCACAAAAAACCACATTTTAATATAATTCTCTAATTTAAACTTACTATGAACATTCCTTACCTCTTCATATCAAATATAAATATTGGCGTAGACTTCACATGCAGAAGGGAGTCTTAAGTGTGAATCTTTAATAGATTGTTCTTATTCTACTGCCCCTTTAAAAAGTTTCTGATATTTTTTCAACAAAAAATGTCATGATTTTACTGGCAGCTATTGCTGCATTACAGATCATCAAGGACATGTGGTTAACAAAGAATGAAGTGAATTAACTGAAATGGACTAAAAGATGTAAATAACTACTTTTCTCAAAAGCTTTAGATAAAAAGTAAGCTCCATGGATGATTTCCAAACATGTTTGTTGCATTAAAATATTTAGTAGAATAGTTAATGCAGACATTTGAATTTTAGAAAAGTAGAAGTCTGAAAAATGCCTGCAAAAGCCTTGCAAATTATGATCTTCCCTACTGAATACTAGGAAAATCAAACATATAAAAGAAAACCTGGACATAGAGATCAGACTTCTCCTTCCAAACTGCCACCTGCAGACTAAATGCATCTTTTTCCTGGGCTGCATATTCCAACCCCAGTTGCCAAACTGATAGAGAGGGACCAGTGGAGTTGTCCTATCCTTGCTTTTTGCTAACTGGAAAAGTATGACAGCATCACCAACTTCTGGCATCCAAACTACAGAATAGGCTGCTTGAATTACCACTACACTGGACACAACCTTGTTACCAACCTAAGGAGCACAGTGTATATGCAAGCCCTTGTATGCTAAATGAAGAATCCTTATTAGTTCCCTTGTTACAACATAATTGTTGATACTTTAAATTACACAGAGTTAAAATTATAGAAACAAAAACTATCTACCCCTTTCCTCTGGTGATCTCTTTTCCTCCTCTGGGGGAACCCCCACCAGGTTTTTTATGGTAAATGACCAGTCCAGGAGAGGAGGGTGTATAGCTAGTCATCAACATCCTGTGGTTCCACAAGATTATGTCATGAAAGATGGAACTACTTTTATTTCTCCCACATGGAGTGTTTTATGCACCTTTGTTTCAGGAACCTAATCAGGTTTAGTTTTGAGCTAGGCATTTATAACAGCTGTGGATTTGCAAAACGACTGACACCTAGACATCAGGAAGTCTACATTTTCAGCATATTCAGCAATTGTCCAGTTTTTTCTATCTCATAAGTGTTGTTTTAGACAAATTTGCTCCTGTTGAAACTACTCACAAATAGGTTCCTTTTCAAGATACAAGTGTTAGATTTTGTAGAAATCTGTTTACGTCATCCCGCAATTTAATCACAACTTATAATTAACTGTAAAGATTGTCTTGGAATTATTTTGTCATTGGTATCAGCTGGTATTGCATTCATTTCCCTGGATTACTGCAATTAATTCACAACTTTTATTGTTCTACAAAAACTCTGCATTTTTACTCTTATGCTCCTTTTACATGACAAAACAATGCTGATTAAGTTTTACACTCTTTATAAAATGGTTTTTTTTATTAAGACATAGCACAACTGCATGGATATAATAAACTAGTTCCATTAAGTTCGTCCTGCATGCTTACTTCTGTCAAAAAAAGGGAAGGGAATGAACAGTTGAAATTATCACTCCAGCTTATAAATGTTCGTAGAATGATTTATAAATCAGCTTTTTGAGCAATTCACTTTGTTTCTCAAATACAGGCAATTTATTTCAACCTAAGAATTGTGTGAGTGAAAGAATCATTTGGCTGAAGAGCCTCTTGAAATACCATTTAGAAACTTTAGCTTAGGTAGAATTACATCATTTATGTTGAGTTAAATAACTTCTTTATATATTGATTTGGGTTTTACCCCTTTAATACCCATCCCATTAATGAGGATCAAATAGCAGAGCATTTAAAAGAGAAAAGGAGGGGGTAGAGATACTACTTGTCCTTCTTAATGGTAAAAAATGTTTATTTATAAGTATAAATTCTACTGTACAGCATTAATTTTGACTAACGATTTAGATCACCCTGAGCAAAATTACGAAGCAAGGCAGAAGATTAAGACATTTATTTAAGGCACATTTTATGTCTTTTCCTTAATAAAAATGTATATATAATTGGCTTAGAATGCAAGGCAATACAAATCAATAGGTATCATATATTTAATGTAAGTCCCAGTTCAATTTGCTGTTATGACCTGATTCCTTATTTTAAAGACCTGAATTCACAGATCATTACAGATAATCAGAATGTGCAGAGCTTTTCCCAGTTCTGGCTAAAATTTATTTCTATTTGTGCAGGTTAGGCTTTCAAAAACTATTTTTATATGAGGGCAGAATTTGTCAAGTTTTTTACAACTTCATTGATTTCTGTGCGAAGAACAGGTCTGCACTTTATACATTGACTGCAGGAATAGACCTTCAAATGGACAAACTATTGGAGTTTACAATATACAGCAGTAAACAAAATTTCTGTCCCCTGTGCTTTTACCTGTGAATATTTCCTTATCTAAAATTTTGATTCACATTCAAAATGATCACTTCACAGAATTTATTTTAATTCCAGTTTCTTGTACATTTTTTCTGGATTATGGTGGCTAACTTCCTTTTTATTTTGTGTATTTGATTCCTTCCAGATGGTATTATATCTAAAAAATAGAAATATCTTTTAGATACAAAATATACAAAAGTCTTTTTCATTTTATAAATGCAAGAATTATGCATAGGAAAATTAATTATATATCTAAAGACACATGGAAATATTTGCCAAACACATGGAAAACATTTCCCAGGTTTCCTGAGCATCCTGTTACCAAGGTTACTAGAAATACAAAATAGTAGAAATACTAGAAATACTAAATACTAGAAATACTAAATAGTCTAGGAGAAATCTCCAGTTGCCTCAAGACCTGAACTTTACATTCACAGAAAATATAAGCTTTAGGACCATATGTGTATATCACATAATTCATGAAGTTCCCATACATTAGGAATAACTGTTTTAAATTGAATTTTAAGTTTATAACAGGCACCTCTCCCCAAATATGTCTAAAGTCTGTAAGAATTTCCATTTTTCACATGTGATAAATGCCCCGGTATTCAAACATATCATTTTGCTGTGTGAGACCTATTCTAGCGCCCAGACCCCAGAATCAGACCTTTCTCCCTTAGAGCAAGAGGGAAAGCCCAACACAAGGGACAATCAGTGAATGCTACATAAGCATGGCGGCTTCCAGGATATTTTCCCTCAGAAGAGAAAGTCCTAAGGGAGTTCATTTATTTCCAAATCTACCCACTTCTTCCCCACAAGATGCTCTCATTTCTCCCTTTTGCTGCCCAATGAATCTGGATTTTATTTATTCATTTGGGATTTTTTTTTTGCTAAATGATTTAGTCCCAGCAGGATGGCCTGACAGTAACTGCCCAACACCAATATTGGTGGTACTGTGAGGGTGTGTGGGGGCTGAGGGGGCTGACAGAAGCAGCTCTGGCTGAAGCACAGGAGCCCCTTGTTTATCCAACCTGCATGAAATCATAGCCCTCTAATCTCTCTCAAGTACCATAACAGCACCAATCCACAGGGCAATGGGTACTTTGACGCTGCTCAAGAAGCCTAATTAAAATCTGATTCATTATGAATATTTTGCAATACTTTGTAGGCTGCTTTCTGCATTATGCTTTCTGCGGACTCCTGGCATTAGTACTGCTGCATAGCCAAACCCTTAAGAAATAGGAAAGTCTAATTCTAACTTTCCCAAATGTCTTTGTGTGCAAGAGCATGCAATTAGTTTCTCAATCATGCTGGTTGAGAACTAGATAGTCCCTTTCCTAATGGCTGCACAAGTACACACATGCTCTTAGTAGGAACTATTTAAGAATTCAATTCTGCAAAGTTAACAGTACTGAAGAAAAGCTTTTTGCCTCAGAGATTCACAAGACTTGGGATTGTCCAGAGCAGCTGCACAGGACATCAGGAGCAGCAGAAGGGTTGCTTCTCTCCAGAGTGGGCAGGCATGGGGCAGCTGGGCTCTCTCCTCAGTCCTTGACATGGTCCCACAGCTGGACACAGGCAGCCAAGGCACCCAGCTGGTGACAGAAGGGAAGGATGGCAGTAAGCCATGTGTGAGATCACTACAGGAAACCAACCTAACCAAGGACAGGGCTAGGGCCAGACAGCCCTGAGACATAGCTGGGGCAGAGACCACGACACCTGGCTGGACTGAACTGGCATCCTGTGCCATGGAGCAGATCCTGACCTGTGCCACGAAGGGCCATTACTGCACCAAGAACCCTGAAAAAAGGAAAAGATCTTGCACATATGCCTCTGATGGTCCTAATGGAGGGTTTGAAGAAAGGTCCAGGTCAAAGAATTGTGGAAGCAATTTATGCAACTGACAGGATTTCTCTCCCCCAGGTATATGCCTCTTTGACATAGATAATATTGTCAGTCAGATAACCCAGCTTCTTTTCTTTGTCACTCAAAGACTACTTGCCTTATTTGTAAATAAAAATCTTAGTTATTTTGAGAGAAATTTTCAGTGAAGGTAGATAAATATATTTCCTTCAAAATAGATTCTTAACTAATACATTACTTATTGTTATTTAAATGCAGTTTAACAAGGCATGGTGGGGCATCTGTTTCTGTGTCTGCTCTGTGGTTTCAAGAGCTCCTGACAACCCTTGACCCAACCAGCTGAGGGTGAAGTGTCTCTTGGCCATACCAGGAGCTCTTGCATGATAAGGGTGGGAACAGTTCTGGCCGTAACATGAACATCAGCTAAAGGGCTGGCTCAGGATCTATTGACCCTGAATATATGTTGCAGAGGTTCCTGATTCATAGCTCTTACAGAGACTCCTAAAGCAAGCAGAATTTACATCTGTTATGAATTTAAACTGCTATCCTTACATTTTCCTCTGCTGCAAACACAAATTAATAACACTGCAAACAAAATTATTTCCGCAAAGGAAAAAAAAATAGAAGTTTTCAAAGCAGGATATCAGGAAGCAAGACAAGTTTCCTGTTAAACTAGTCAGGTCTTTAAATACCATTTAAGTTTTCATTAGGGAATGTTTTAAATTAACAAAACTGATTTCACTGAAACTCAGAAGATTTTCATGTCTTACATTCCTATTAAAATGATAAGTGGCTAATTGTATTTCTTTTTGACAAGGCAAACTTTTAAACATATGTGTTCAAAGAAATTTATAATGTGTTTGAAAAATGAATTACTGCAATTGGAAACATCATTGGTGGCTGTTCAAACACAACTTTACCGTAATTTCCACTATTAAATCAGTGATCCAGATTTACAAACATTCTTTTCTGTGCTTGGCATATATATAATTTATATCCTCACTTGCTTCTGTCCTTAAAACTATGCCACACTTCTCTCTTTATTATGGCCTGAAACACATGACCTGACTTCACCTTTAGTCTAAGCCATCTCACCCACCAGCCGAAGACAAATAGTTGATGAAGCTTCTCCTCATATTAAGCTTTAAACTTTGACCCTGGTTTTACAGCTCAACAAAAAAACAATCCAAAAAACTTTTTGCACCAGAATAGGAGGTATGATTCTATCCAGAAACTATTAATGGCTTTCCTAAATTCCTCACATTTATCTTTCTAGCTTTATATGTATTTGTTGATAGAATACCTTAAATTGATGAATACCCTGATTGCTACTGTGTTACTTATGCATGTAAGAGTACTGCCTCGCGGGTACTCAGAGAAACTGTATGTGACACAATATAAAAATTATAAAAATTAGGATGTTATTGCATACAAATCCTTTAATAAAAATTGCTTGTCACATATTAAATATTTTTATCTTCACACCTGAACTACTGTGTCATATCTGGAATCCTGTGCTCAGTCCTGGATTCCCAAGTACAAGAGAGAGATAGAGTTACAGGAGAGTCCAGCAAAAGTGCGCTAACATAAGAGACTGGAGCATCTCTCAAAATCAGAGATAAATATTATGTTGTAAAGCTCTCACCCTTTGAGAGCTCTATAGCTAAGAGTCTCTTATTGCCTTTAGTTCCAAACTCTGATTTCAAAAATAAATTATAATTCACAATAGGCTAAAAATCTAACATTAAATAATTGCTACAAGAGGGAAGCTGTTAAAAATTATATGCAACCTTCTATATACTTTATCACAATATGGAGGAGAGCAAGATGCATTTTTGGCCCTAAACATTTATAAAATCTTGCAAGAACATATATTTCATGTATCATGTAGAATTTATATTATAGAATAGCAAAATATGCTATTATACACATTCTTTTTTTTATTGTTTTCTTATAGATTTAGAACCAAAAAATTAGGATACGGTGAAATATGGATCATGTTAAATAATAATAATCAGAACTGCAGAAGCAATTGCATATTTTAGCTACTAAATACACACAATTTTTATTACATTTTTGCAATTTAGAAATTTTTTAGATTCCAGTTCTGTGGCAATTGTTTTTCATGTGCAGTATATGTATATTTACTCACAGCTGCCCTGAAAATGTTCCTTGTATTTATCCCAGTGGCTAATTGCATAGTTACATCAATTTGGAAAAGTTTACAAAAACAGATAACTCTTCATCTGTATATGTATTTTCTAACTGCTTTTAAAAAGGACAAATAATTAGCATATCTTTAAGAAAAATGGTAAGATATGGAAAAAACGATAGTTAACATTCTTCATCAAAGGAATGAAAAACCTTATGAAGCCTGAAGACTGTTTCTCACTTACATTTTTCAAATTTTTTCAGACTGAGAGGAGCTATGACTGCTTTTTTAAATACATCATTGGGTAACTACTTAGGAAGAGAAAGAGCTGTAGAAGACAAAACATACTGTTGGCATGAAAATAAATGCGTAAGCACTGACTAAGAAAAAATATGCTAGAAATAAGGGAAAAAAATCTCTAGTCATCAAGGAAGTGATTCTCTGGAACATTCCAAGAACAATACCTGGTGATCTAGCAGAACACTCCTTATTCTCAGTCTTCACTTTTCATATGTTTAAAACGGCTCTCGCAGCCCTTCTCAACAGCTGTGGCTTCTTGCTACATTAGCTAAATGTCACCTTAAAGAGTACAGAGGAACACAAAGGGAAAAGAATTCATGCTGTAAAATGGGAAAATATATTTTTAGAATAACACTAAAGCTGAAAACTTCATTTTTATGGATTTCCAAACACAGTTTTTCAAGGTTTTTAAGTATTTTGTCAGTTTTTCAAAAATAATGCTGTCCTTGAGGATTTGCCCTCCAGTTTTATTGCTATAAGCCTTTCTTATTTACAACTGTGTTAAGCAGGTCACCTAGTATAGCATAAATGGGTATGAAGCAGGGGTGATATTTAGTCATTCCTAATAAGAATGCCGACTAGGAGAAGTGTTTCAAGGGGTCAAGAGATGAAGTATGTTATGGAATACAGAGTATGGAAACCACAAGCCATCAATTAAATTCTCAGCATTTCTGTGGAAAGAATTGTGGATTATCAACAAGACTAATTATTCTGAAATGCTAATTTTGAAATCTCTGGCAGACTTTTAAGTGTTGTCAGCGTTACAGATGTATTTACTGGGACAAGGAACATGTTTGGGGATAAGAGAGATGCTTATCCTCCATACTACACCAGCTTCTGACAGGGCTCTATAGCTGTTTAAGCCTATGCATCAGTAGCTGACACATCAGTCTGCTCTTTCTAAACAGCATTTCTTTTATTGTAATTACCACTATTTATCTTTGGTTGGTTGCTTGCATATTTCTATGTAAGAGGACACATGGGCTCCAAGAGGATACTGAGAAGAAATATAATTGGAAATTTCCTGAGCTAAGGCAGCTACATTGTATGAGCACTGCAACATCTCATCTTCCCTCCCTGTAGGAAGGCACATCCAGAGATCAGGAATGGAGTTATGGAGCCACTTGATGCAAAGCTGTAACATCCTTCAACTCTTCACATAATCCAAGAAGGACAAAGGTCATATGAAAGCACCTTTTTGTTCCACCCACACACATTCCTCTCAAGAAATATGAAAAGAAAGTTAGCATCACAATTAGTTTCTTCTAATGTATTATATCTGCACATTTCATTCCCTGGGGTCATTTTCAAAGAATTCAGTTTTCCCCACCACCACCACCATCTACTTATATTTTCAGATTTAGAAATATGCAGTAAGAGCTGTAGTTGCAATTCTTAACTTAATTGGCATTCTTTCAAGTGCAATTATATCTAAAAGATTGGCCTTTATTCTTGCCACTCTGCTACTTAAAATGCCTGATTTTTTTTTAATACACTGACCATATTCACTCATTTTAAATATCACTCTGACAGCTCTATACAACAAAAATCACTGGGCTTGAGAGGTTCATTCAATTAATGGTTTTAACATTTAGAGTTATAAAAAGTAGATATTTTCCCCATAAAAACTTAAATTGTTTGGTTCTTTTTCCTAATTAGGATGAAGTCAAGGAAAATAAAGAATTGAAAATATGCTTCATCCTTTATCTAGCCCACTTCTGAAAATAGATATTTTTCTTATGTTCAGCTAACTTTAATTTACTCAAGCAGGATTACTCATTTCAGAGAACAGGGTTCCTGAGGAGGTCACTTCTGTTTTTTTCCAACTGATGGAAAAAAGGAAAAAATATTGCTACTGCTCATGGTCTGGCAGTTGCTGGCAGTCTCTATACTTTGATCAGATTAAACCTAAATACACTATGTCTGTGCTTCTTGAGTCATTTTTGCATCAGACTGTTTTCTTTAAAAGGAAAAGAGAAGGAATTCTGAAGCCCTGATTTTTAAATTTTTTTCCTCTGCCCTGGAATATATATTTAATATAAACAGGAATTTAAACAGGAAGACAATAGTTTTAATTAGTTACATTACTTAAAAAAATAAAGACTCTACATTAAAAATAATCTTTACAGACCTAAAACAAAATTTCATTTTTTGTTGTTGTTGAGAGAAATAGTCCCAATTGGTTTTATTTATGAAAATACAAACATAAATATTTCTGAAATTAAAAAAAATAATTAACAGCTCAAAATAGTTTGTATGACTAATGCTCAGCTATGGGTACAGAACATCAAAAGCCAGTAATTCTGCAAAGTGTAAACTGAAACATTTGCCTCACATGTATGTTAGCTCCTCAGCATATTAGAATTCCTCATCCTATTACAGTATATTACAAACCTATATAAAATTCCAATGAAGAGTGTCATAAGGAAGAAAACAATAAAACCAAGATGAGTGACATCCTTAAGCAGCATGCTGGTACCTTTCTGCCTTTGCAGGGTAGAGGCAAACACCAACAGAGGAGAAGAAAACTGAAAGTTCTTGACACAGACTGATGTATGTCTGTGCAGGTGGTATGGTAAGTTTAATTTAACATTTCCAAATGCTCAGAAACTGAAGGAAAAATTATCTAGTGTGCACAAAGTTGCTGCAGTTTTGTTTTATAATCTTCTTTTCATAGTCTTTTTTCAAAGATCCTTTATTTTGGCATTTTTGTGACACATTGCCCTGCGCAAAATTATCGTGATGGATATGTTGCTTTTAAGTGTGGGAGTAAATGATAATTTTGATGGACAGTACACATGACATTATGGATCATCAATAGAGGTTTGGTTTGGAGCAGATTATTCTGCATGATCCATCAAGTACTAAGAAATTCAAATTTAAAATCAAGTGAAATGAAGTAACCTGAGGGAAGAAAAAGGAAATATTTGAGAGAGCAGGAGTATATTATAATGAAAAGGAAAACATTCTTAATTTAATAAAGGTGATTTATTAAGTGTTCTGACAATTGTAGCATCCATCTTACATAATAAATTTGTTTTCCAAATAATGTGTACAATGATGTGCAAGAGGTGTGGAATGACAGGTTTTATTCCACATGCCACCATTCTGTTTCTTCTTAAATTAAAATGTTTAGGGACATAATGAAACTGTCCTAATGTAGTACAACAATTTAAACCAAAAATGTCACTTTGCAGTTCCATAACACACATTATATTTGCTATGAAATTCTTAAACTTTTTCTTTCTGTAATCTTATTTAGTTCTCTTTCTTAAAGAGAATTGCTTAAAGAGAATTTATCCCAAGGATCTCTAGCCTGTTTCAAACAATATGCTGTTTCAGTTATTTTGATGGGGAAGTGGGAGAACTTCTGAGGTAGTAAGAATCATGAAACCCATCTGTTCATCTACCTAGGAGCTGGCAATACATGGGTTTTCTGTGGTTAAGTATGCTTGCTCTCAGGAAATTTGTGTCTTGAAAAGGCATTGTCTTTCTTCAAAGCACTGATATCACTGGATTCTATAATTTCATCATATTTAGCCATGTAACAAATATGTAGAAACTTTTCCTCATAATGATTCCCAATGTAATGCCATATAGTCTTGTTTAGAATGCTGTACTTGTTCCAGCTAGGACAGGGTTAATTCTTGCAATAGCCAGGAGGTGCCATGGGTGGCTATTACCCAGAGGTTGCTCTATACCACCTCACATCATTGCCAGGGTGGGGAACAGGGGTCCCTTCTGGGTCCCTTGCAGTTAGGCACAGCATCATGGATGGAGCAGTCAGGGATTGCTGTTTCCATCTGAATAATTTGCCGCTTTCTTGTACCGCCTGTGATTACTACTGCTGCTGTTACTCTTTGTTTTCTTATCTCACTGTTGCGTCCATTAAACCATTCTTATCTCCACCATGATCCTTACCTTTCCTGCCTCCAATTCTCCTGTCCAGCCCTCTGCAAAGGAAGGAGGAGGGTGGGAGTGGAAGAGCAGTGCTTGGTTTCAGTGGGAACACGAAAAGTGGAGAATACCATTCCTAAACCATAACAGAAGTCTTTACGCTCAGAGAATGAAAGGTTCAAGAGGATAGGCTGGCTGACTTGCAAATATCTCAATATATACAGCTAAGTTTTTCTTGCATAGTTTTCCAGAAAGTATCAAACAGGCCTTATTTTAGAAAGTCAACTAGTCTAATACAATTTCACTCTCCTTAATTGTCTTTCATTCTTTAATTTTCTTCTTGACATGCCAACAAGAACAGACTTCACATCCTAGATGACATGATCAAAGTAGTATGACATAATGCCTTCAAGGACTGAAGTTGTCATAGACTTCATAAACTCAGAAAGAACAGTTCAAATTGTCAATAGGCAACAGAGAAAACAGACAACATTTTTTTCTAAGTAGAAAAAAATAAGATGAAAAGTGTAATTTTTTATTTTCTTTTAAAAACAAGCACATCAATTGTGGTGATGAAAATGGATTAATTATTATAATGTGAAAAAACATGCTGAGAATCAAAACAAGAGGCAATGTTGTCCGTGTGGGGCATTTTTTTTCAAGTTTTATAATATTTGACATGTTTCATAAATGTCCAAGTCCTGGAATTGTGCAATAAAAGCCTGTAGTTTTTAACTTTTTTACTGTAAAATTAAGCTCTGAAATTCTCACCATCATGAAAACAAGTTTGGAAAAAAGGGACTAGGAGGGATAAAAAATAGGATTTCTTTGAAAACAGGGGGCAAGTTAAAAGATCTAAACTTTTGTGTCATTTGGAGTGCCATGAAAATAAAATATTTTCAAGAACGTAGGGACTTGCCTTACTGTGTTGAGCACCAACACCATGATGTTAAGGAAATTTCCCTGTCTGACCATTCAGAACCCACACTGTCAGTCACTCTCGCACCACCTGAGCTGGGACCAAGGACCCTTCCCAGTTTCACACCCCACACTCACACAGTCACACCAGATTCCCTTACCCTAGTTTCCCATAGCAGACATCTAAATCCTTCAAATAATTTAATCATAGTGCAACAGCAAGATACTAAAATAACAGCTTGAGCTGGTGCCTCTGAGGAGGGACAGAACAAAGAAACTCCTGGGGTTTTTAACCCTCATAGTCTAAGGGGCAGAAATCTGGGATCCTGGGCTCCTGCCACGTCTCCCAGTGTCCAGTCACCTGGCTGGGCTACAGGTCCCTGTTTCCCTTTGTTGTGCAAAGGGTCAGTTCACAGCTTCTTGGCTCAGGCTTGGGCTCCTGGCCCCATGGAGCTTAGCCTGCAGCTCATACTGCATCTGTTCCACCTGCACTGAATGGATTTCCCAGTAATGTGAATACTAGTAAACCTCTTGCCAAGTACCTCTTACACTCAGGTAGGCTTGAGGTTCTGTGGAGCTTCAAGGAAAAGAGTCTGTCTAAAATATGTGGATCTTTAAATTATCTCTCACCTCATCTTAGAGATGCCTGGTGCAGTATATAGCTTCCCTCTTTTTCTCTGTTTCGTGACTAAGTTCAGCAGATCCAGGCAAAACTCAGAAGATGAGGCTCTGCACAGTTTTTCACCAATCCTTCTCTATTTCGTGAAACTCCTGAATACAACTCCATGTAGTGAGCTGCTCTAGAGTACTGAAGAGATGTAAAAGTTTACTAAAACTAGCAGCAAAAAAGTAATGGTTCACTGCAGTAGAATAAGAAGTAATTTTTCCTTGCTTTGCAATTTTTAACTACGGAAAAGGATACATCACATAATATGTGATCGCAACAAATATTAAGTTTTACTGAATAGTGATGATGTTGATGTTGATAAAATGTCCTCAAAAGTGGTTTAGTTTTGTATTATTTAGAAAGCACTGCAATTTGTCATAGAATAGTGCATTCACTTCTAATTAAAAAATATGATCAGCTTGGAAACTGAGTGCTTTTAATCTAATGGTGCATTTGAGAACAAGAGAAAGCATCACTGAATGTTTTTATTGTGAAAGTATTCAACCTGTCATATTTAAAAACATTCTAACTCCAGAGAACATTTTACATATGCAATAACTGCTGTCATTGCTTCTGTTACTATTCAATTGTGTCTTATCAAAAATCTTACATAATATTTAGTTAAAATGCCAGTCCAAAGGTTACCCATGAAGAAATGCAAGAGGATTTGTATAATAATTACTCATCAATTCAACTGAAGAAATAATGAGTCTTTTAAAAAACTGAAAATTTTAATAAGGTTATAAATCTAACTTTGCTAACAATATACTTGTGTTTTTCTTCCAAGGGTGCTCAAAAATCCTTTTAGAAGTAATAGTACACTATATTCATAGAAAATAAATCACCTGACCATAATAGTTCCAGTCTTGGCAGATTCTTTTACTTAATTAATAATGGTAATAATCCATGCTTCTCTATTATTTCACTGTATTATTAATCACGTATTTCATGGACATTATTAAATTAAATCTCCTAATACCCTGAGAAATGAGTAAATACTATTATTTCAGCTACAACATACAGCAGAGGATTTAGGTATGAAAAGGTGAGATAACTTGCCTCACACAGTATGAATAAGGACAACTATTAAGAAATTCAGAGTAATTTCCACTCCTAGAATTAGGATATATGTTTAAGATCATATGGTTTATATTTCTGAATGGTATTTTTAGTTTGCTTTTGTTTTCATGGATTTTGGAGTTCAGGTTTTTTTAATAGTTCTTTTTAATGGCTGCTCTCTAGAACCATGGAGTCTAGACTGAGAAAGATAAAATTTGCACATCAAAACTTATCCCCAGTCACTTAAATTTCAAGCAGAGCAACAAATTATTTAATGCTCAAACAAACAAGCAAACAAAAAAGCAAACAAACAAACAAACAAAAATCGTAATGTAACCCAATGCAGCAAAATTAAAATCAAATAATTTTCCTAATGTTTTCCTTGATCAGGTTCTAAAGGCAAGCTTTTACATCCATACTCATGTGCCTTGCCTACACAAGCAATTTTACTTTTGCCAGCTAATTATATGCACAGTGGGTTTTTTTGAGTTAATTGAAATGTTGTAAGGCCTCAGAACAGTTGAGCACCCAGGTTACTAGAGGGTTCTGGGCTGAACTTTAAGTTCCAGTTTTGAAAAATCTTAACCTACGTCTCCTGACTTTTACTCTTGGCTTCATGGAACATTTTTCTTGACATTTTTATTTATATTGCACTTGTCACCATAGCAGATTAGGGCAAAATAAATTCCACAATAATTCACCAAAAGCTGTGAGTTCTACTAAGAGCAGTTGGCTCACTATAAAGTATTGCCATGTTAACTACATAGTCTAGAAATTGATGAAATTATTTTAACAACAAAATTAACCTTTTGACACATACAGTACAGGAACCATAACAAAAGGAGACAGTAAATAAAAACCGTGCTTCCTGAAGCTGTAGATGCTTTGTGAGACCTTGGTTTAAATAGTTCTTCTTAATGGATTTCTTTTTTAAAAAAATTCTCTAGCTAATTAAATTTACTGTTCCCTTCTACAGTGTAAATAAAACATACGTAAATTCATCAGGTTCATGATAACCCCTTTGGCAGAATTTCTCAGCTTTGTGGTGTTCTCTAGCCTCAATATTCTCTCCAGCCTTACTATTTTAAGCTTATGTGAAATGAGGAACAGATAGCTTAATATTTTTGACCTCCAGCAGAAATTTGAATGGAAACTACAGAAGCTCAAGCCCAATTAAACACTAATATAATTGTCTTCATACAGCAGAAATAAGTTGTCCTTTCACTGTAATACTTCTATTTTATACTTGGGAGAAAGGACAAAAAGAGATGAAGAATGATTGCTTCAATGATCATATAGATCAAATATGAACTTTAACATGCAAGTAAGCACATAACTAAAGGACTGTGCTCTTTGATTGACTCCTGGGCCTAGTACTGTCATAAATATAAGGTCGGTCACTTTTTCAGTGTCTGAACCAGACATTAATTTTTCCTTTATGAACTGTACACTCCATTTGTATACTGCGCAGGGCTAAACCTCATTTTTCTCTGTTTCCTGAATAATTGATACAAAGCCATTAGCAAAACAGAACCCTTTCACAAAAGGGTTTTCCAATTCAGTCTTTCCACAAGCAATTTGACCTGCGCTTGCAAAATGGTGAGATAATTTGTAAACCACCAGGGTCATTTTCCCCTTTAAAATAAAATTATTTAAAGACAATATACTCCAGATGAAAGCAACAACACCTCATAGTAAAAAAATAAATAATCTCTATAGGAGAAATAATTATAATTCCTCAAAATCCATATTTTTACTTGATTTTGCTTGGAAAAATATGGTGCACATAACAACTGTACAAAGCATAGTTCAATTCCTGTAAGAAGTATTTAAATAGACTTAGGGATTTCATCATTATCTTCTAGGTTTTTGAGGTGGGTTTTCCTTGCATTTTAGGAAATTTTTGGGTGATATTCTGAAGCCATTTATTTGTTTTTTGGATACACTTCTCAGTGAGATTAGAGCCTTTTCCTTTTCCTTTTTTTTCCTTTTTCCTTTTTCCTTTCTTTTTTATTTGCTAGGGACTATGTGGCCATGAACAGCAAGCTCAGATGTTATTAGCTCACATGTTTAGAGCATGGTGCTAATAACATCAAGGTCATTGGTTTGATCCATTTATGAGCCTCTCACTTAAGAGTTAGACTCAGTGAACATTGTGGGTCCCTTCCAACTCAGAATATTCTGTGATTCTGTGTGATTTTGTGCAATTGCACTGAAAACAAAGAGGCTGTCAACAGACAACCTTTCAAATACATAAGGGGAAAGCACACTTGACTGAGCGAAACATTTATCATCCTGTTTTGATCTTTTGGTCATGTTTCTTCCTTTGTGTCTTTCCTTGTTCTGTTTTCACATTTTGCTAGCATTTGAAGAATTGCACACTTCCTCCAAGTGTCTTTTTTCAAAACGAATAATGAAATATCATTATATCTCCCTTTTACACAAAAATTCTAATTTCTCTGCATAGGCCCTAAATAGGCCTTTGTGTAATGCTGTAATGCCACCATACAACTTGCAAAATCACCTTCTACATAGGCCCAAAATGTAAGCCCAAAATGTCTTTCCAAGATATGCAGAGATACATTCTCCATAATGACCTCAGAAAACAGAATTAAACAGTTTAACCTCTGTGAGTGATACCACAAGGAAATTTTAAAACTGCAATATTTAGGTGTTTTTAAATGTTGCTAAACCATTTTCTAACTATCCCATGTTCTAATTATACATACTAAGAATTCAAATAAGGATTTAGTTTTTGGCCATATATACATATATTGGTTTTAATCATTTATGTTAAAAGTTCTGCAGTAAAAATTAATGTGTGGAAAGTTAATACATAAAACAGCATCAATAACAATAATTCTTACATTCTGCTAAAGGCCAAACCACTGTCAAAATGGGATTTCATATTTCGATTTCCAATTCTTTCAGATAAAATACTATCTATTTCATTTCTGTAGCACATTTATTGTCATTTGTTACAGCTCTGCTGCATGTGCTGTTTAAGCATTATCTGTTACAAGAGTAACCTCGTCAGCCGCAATGGGATATATGTGCACATGCTTATAAATTATTTTACTGTGATTTAGTTATGCTTTATTTTTCCCCAGAATAAAAGGAAAAAGTAGAATATAGGATAATCTTACAGATCAAGAAACTGAACTAGATTTTCAAAAGCTTATACATTTCTAAGTGCTTTTTCCTTAAAAAAGGGGACAAAAAGGAAGATTTTTATATAGCTTTATTTTCCTGAAGGGGGGTAATATAAATAATCATCCATGTCTTTATCTTGGTATTAGGCACAGATGATTCAATCAAATAAACAACATTGTGCAAATATACAGGGGAGACAAATTATAAACTCATATAATTTACAATCTGAAAAAGTCTAGAAGCAAAGGCTGTAGAAAAGACAGTTTTGTTAAAAGATGCAGTACATAATGAATACAGTTGGGATCAATTAATTAATGATTTTCTATTGCATTTGGGTTTTTTTCTTTCCACAATGTACCCATTTCTTTTGTTAATTCTGATCAAGACTGATGGGAAAAGAATGGTAATTGTAATGGCAGGTGGGCATGGCAATTTCAGATACTCTAAAAAGAGGGAGAAGAAAGTCTGTCAGCTGGAACTGGTCCATTGCTGTACTTCTGTCCAGTTGTAGCTTGTGTGTGCTGTAAATTTTTCTACTTGTATTACTATTGCTCTTCAGCATTGCCAGAAAAACTCAGATTCATTGAGATTCATCATTTTTAATGGATATATGGATATATAAAGTGGATATATAAAGACAAAATCTTCTCACACTTTACCAGCTCTTACCTTCCCCATAGTTTTTGAACACAAACAAATAATTTACCTGTAAAAATGCATAAATAGCAAGAAGATGTTTTTGCTACTAACTACCTACTATTATTGTGGAAGAAATTTGATATACTTAAGACTTCATATAAACTACAGAGAGTGGTTTTGACATGGTTTTTGTGAAAAACTCGTCTCTTATTTTCACCTACTGCTGACATTAAAAGAAATAGCCCTTATCCTCTTTCATGTAATCAATATAAAAATATTGCTGGGTGTCTTTTCCTATGACCTACAGCAGATGCTCTTCACTCTGCAAACTTAATAAAGCTTGTCTCCAGTACCAGAAAGCCAAAAGGCTCGCTCGCTCTCTCTCTCTCTCTCTGACATATAGGTGTGTAATATTTTACTTTTAAAATCTTAAAATATTTCACAAGTGGTAACTCTTGCAGCCAATTCTATCACAGAATACAAGCTATGACAGGCAATCAAAGACCACATTTCATTAGTGAGGCATGAACTATAGAAATTAAGATAAATTAATTAGTATGTCTTTGCACATGTTGACTTTCATGTAGCAAGTATCTTGGAAACTTTCTGAGTGAGATTATGTGATTATGTGAAGCAAGCAAATTACGGAAGAATAATATCACAAGACTGTTATACTAACACTCTTCATTAAAATGTTTTCTAAATTATTGCTCTATAGCTTAACAGCATTTCTCTGTCGTGAAGATATGGTCAGTTGAAAACTAATCGACAAGCAAGAAAACTCCTGTCATCTTCTCCCATGGCATTTTCGCAATATCTATCATGTTCACAAAAATCTTGTATCTCTTGACAAGAGTGGTCTTTTCCAAGACATGGTAGATGTCCTGCACAAACTCTACAACATCTGTCAACACCCTCAGTCAATATGGACAATATAATTTCCATATTAATATCTCACATAATGGCTATATCATTACATGTCTGAAATACCTACAAAGATAGAACAGTCAGAGTTTCAATCCAAAAATACTCAAATCAAGAGTCATTCAAAATTAACTCTTAAATGTGCCATCAGCAAGCCATAGTTTCACTAAACAAAGAGCCACAGCTGGGACATGGAGATAGATTTATAGTGTGACAATATTACTGTAAGTTCCCTAAATAGCTCAATATACTTGAATATCAAAATTATTCTGTATATAAGACACATAGATGACATTTTCATCATCTGAACTTCAAATTTGGAATTTCTCATTTCAACAGAAATTCAGTAACTCTCCTATGACTCCCTTATTAAAGTGTCTCTAGAAAACTCGTAAAATAATGACCTTTCAAAATATCCCATGCCATATCAAAATGGGAACCTAAAAATTTATATATACACCAAAAGCTTAGAATTACAGATGAAAGACAAGATGTACAATATTAGGAAAAAGAGCACTGTACACAGGAAAGTACTGCAGAATTTACTCTAAAATAGACTTCATGACTGAAAACATATTATGAATCATGTTAAACAGCTCTTTCAATATGTTACCTAAGCACTTAACAGTAAGCAAGAAATTTAGAAAGAATATTAAGAATTATCAGTAAATTCATACAGAACAAACCAGAATATATAATCCCATTTTATACCAATATAGCAGAATTTGAAAAGTCTAGGCAAGCACAACAAAGATTATCAGAAGTATTATTTTCTATAAATTTTATGTACCTCCCACTGACTTCTTGGATTTTGTGGGTTCACTTGCCGCTTATTTCATCTACTTTTTCCAAAGTCAGTCACAGTTGGCTACCTTCAGAGATGCAGTACTAGTTCACAGAATTTTTTTTATCTATTCTCATGTTTTACCTTCCTTGTTCATTGTTAATCAGCATTTCAAATTGGAGGGTAAAACTCCATATTGAAGTGATGAAAAACTGACTGTTGTTTGTTTATATTGATGATAGGAATAAAAAATATAATGTGCAAGGTTTTACAAATTATTAAAAATTAGTTTAGAAAGTTTCAACAAACACATATACTTAGCTATTTATTTAGCTATTTATTTACTTAGCTATTTATTTCAAATTCTTACAGTCAATTCTCACAAAGCTTTAAACCTTTTTGAAAAAGGAAGATTGCTGAAAAATATGAATGGTAACTCAAGTATTTATTTTAAAAATTTTATTTTATATCATGATGTTTAAGAAATATGATCATTAGTATCTAGTATTCTTATAACTAAGCATTGCTGTGTAGCTATAAAAAATAGTAAAATATATTCACGTTTTCTATGATTTAGTTTCTGAACATATGCAGTAGTTAAGGCAAAACAGTACAACACCCATTTGTGTTATCCATTGTTCACAGTTGGCAGCATAATACCCCAAAATCCACAACTGAAACTGTTCAGTTTTACTTAGTTAGTTTGTTAGATATTCCTCGATACGAACTTACCATGAGTATTTTACGAAGTATTTAAGGACACAGTTTTCAATTTGAGCTTTACAATTTTAAGTTTGTATAATTTTTGTCACTTAGTAAGGTTTGTCCTGCCTTTGACATGCAGGAAAGAAGTAGAATTTCTTCTGCAGTAATAGGCTGCCATAGCTGATATTTGGTTTTGATTTGTTAAAAATTCATCTCACAGTTTGAAATGGCCCTATGTACATAGACATGATGTAGTGGTTCCACTCAGCCTCACCTGGAGCTTCATCCCTCACCCTCTGCCCCCTGCCAGTGTGCCAAGCACCCCATTTCAGCAAAGCCTGGGGGATGTCCTGCCTCCTCAGTGGACCTCAGTCCTACACTGTGGGTACTTGTGGCCGGGATGTTCCTGTCAGAAGCCCCCAGTCCTGCCCTGTCTTTGGCCCCACTCTTTTGCTCCGGCTGGGTGCCCTGGATGTCCCACGGGCAGCATTCACTCTGTCAGGGTCTGGGCCAGCCTTGATTCCCAGCTTACCTTTCCTAAGGAGCAGCCAGCCCTCACTGCTCCCTGGCACTGTCAGAAGACAGTCAAAAGATTTGAATGCATGTTGCATGGCATGTTGCCAGAATTCTTTTTCTATGTGATGACTCCAGGTATTGAAAAAGGAATGAACCCACCTCAGAAGTATCTGTATTTACATTTTCAGTTTCATTCTAGTTCAGCTTATAAAACTAATCTGCGGTTTATTGAACTTCTCTCTTGATCTTAATTTGAAAAAATAAACCACTACCAAATAGCCACCAGATTAGTCATAGATTTATGTTCACCCCTATGTGTTTACTTTCAGCACAGATTATGCACTAATATGTACTTAATAGTGCAGAATACACATGCACTGAAAATATGCAAACTCATATTCAAATATTAAATTATCTGAAGTCCTCGAATAAAATGTCAAGCATGTAAATGGGTTTTTTTTTGCTGGGCAAAGTACACCTAGAAAACTATGTTAGTAAACCCATATTCCAGAAAATCCTAATGTCAGCATTTTCTCTTTTTATTTTCCTGGAATGTTCCTTTATACTTACCCTTATAATTCTACACTTTACAATAATCAATATAAAATTTCTTTAGTGCAGATACTGAAAGCACACAAGTCGAGAGTATGGAGATGGAAAAATATGTCTTTCATCATGTTTTTTAGGTAGCTCATGCTGTTCTCCAAAACATAGCATTTCTCTTTATTTTCAAAGTCAAACGTAAGCAAAGCAGCTTTTACAGTGTCTTTCATGTTATTCAGGCTGTAGTCTCTGTTGCTAGGCAGGTAAGCCAGTTTCCTCGACCTTTACCTGGTCTAATCCAACAGTAACAGTGGAATATTTTAACTCGCCCTCTTCATTACAAGTAGCCTGATTTAGTGCATTGTTCCTTTTACTAGTCTTTTCTTTGCATATAACACACTTATCCCCATTAATATATCCAGAAAGATTTCTCTTGCTTACAAAACATAAACCGAGTAAATTTGTCTTCACCCTTCAGATAATGTCATGAACCCAATTAATCCTCCATGCTGAAAGGAGGGAAAAAATAATTTTGGACATTAAGCATTATTTGAATTTCTTTTTCTGGCTGGACAGAATAGTGTCATTATTTCATTATTTTAATTGTGTAGATATCCAGTTTCTCTGTCAGCTACTGTAAGACTGCTAAAAATTCCCCCTTTATTTTAATTCCAAAACAATTTCAGTTCAATGAATTCATTAACTATGATCGTAAAATTGAAAGTTTCATGGATTTGAATATTCTTACACTGTACCTCAAGCTTTAAAGTTCTGTTAAACCATGGAAGTAAAAATCACATAGATGAAGGACAAATGAACAAAGCATTGTTTTCAAATTTATTTTTCTATTTGAGATAAATTTCTGATTTTTAGTGCAATACTTCAACTCAGAAAAAAAGCCACCTTCCTTAAAATTAGATTCACTTTCTTAGAAACTGAGAGAAAGAATTGGTGATGTTTCAGAGGAAAATGTGTTTGCTGCTCTCAGTTCACTGTCCTTTGACAGGTTTTTGGTAGATTCTTAGCTTATTTTCACTTACAATGCAGTATGCCAAATAAACAGGGTGTTTTGGTAGAGAATCATCAGTGGAATCCCACTTGAATTGTGCAGGGACGCATGCTGTTCAGCATATTCTTAAATTATCTGGGGAAGATGATGAATTGAGGCGTTAGTCTGCTGATGGTAGTAAATTAGTCCAGGTAGTGAGAATGAAACCTGAGTGCATTACTGCAGCGCGTTTCATGCTATTGACTAACCCCGCAGGAAATATGAGGTTGGTAAGTGATGGGGGTGTGGAGGAAGCTGCACCCCCAGTTCTGTATGTGGAACATCAGAGGACTGTTCTGGTTGGCAGGTACCTCAGGAGGTACGTAGTTCAACCTCCTGTTCAGAGCAAGGTCTGCTGTGAGATCAGAGGTCAGCTATGAGATCAGTTACTTGGACTCACTGCTGAGATCATCCAATCATTTTTCTTGCCTGTTAGATATTCAAGACAGTATTCACCGTTCTCTTGCTCGTCTTGGGATTCCAGGAGTGTGCTTCTTTTATCAAACAATGTTGTGATTCAAAACTAATGTGTTTGTTCTGTAGTCAAAAGGGTCTGACATAGGAGTGTTTAAAGAAGGTACAACTTTTCCAAAGGTTATATACGATCTGCAGAATTTCATGCCACTATTTTTGAACTTCTATTTTGATACAAGGGAAGGTTTTGTCTTCTTTTTGATAAGATTTTATCATTCAGTAGCACAAAGCACATATTTGCTACTGGTTTTATTTCTACGAAATATTGTTTAATAGTCCAAGCGGTTTTTTTGCAAGCACATTTGAAGCCAGTATGCATGATGCCTAAATTTCTGTCACATCTCAAATATTAAGGTATTTTTAGGAAATCTTACCTGATGAAATATCTTTAAGTTAAGATTCATAAAAGTGGAAAAGCTGAAAGGAGCTTTGATATGACACAAAGTGAAACATTCCTGTTTCTGCTTTCAGCAAGTATATTGTCATTTCAGCATCTTCGGTGAAATTTATTCCAATTAATGCCATCAAAAACCACTTGCATAAATATATATAAAATCAAAATTCACTTTATATAAAATTGAGTGACTGATGTATGTCAAATAAAAAAAATAATTCAAAATGCGGACTAAATGTTGCTTGGCAACAAAATGTTTAATACTGGAGGGGTCTACTTATGCAGTTATTAAAACAATGCCTCTTATAAGCAGGAGGGAAAGCACTGTAATAAAATACAAACACCTCAATAATCATTATTTGAAAGTCCCACACTCCTGTTGTTGCTGAAAAAACCCCAATAATTGTGAAAATGTGATAGCCTTAAAGTCACAGTCTATTTCCACTGAGGTACAACTGCATTTGTGGCAGGTATTAAGGTGGACATTTTAAGAATTTTATTTTCTTTGAGGTTTTATTTTAATTTGATAATTCAGTTTACAAAAATAACTTAACTCACAAATATTTGCTCTACTCAGATGTAGTACAGATAGCTTGTCTTCCAAATTATCTCAAGATAAGGAAACTGAATAAATCCAAGATTTTCTGTCCAACATTTAATGTAAGATATATTTTTAGACTCTACACCCACAATTTACTTTTAATTTCTAGGCAGAAACTAAGAAATTAGGTCATTTGCACTGTTGGAATATTTGCATTAATTGGAGAAAGTGCAGTATCACCAATAACTGATATGAACACTGGGTGAAGATCTGTTACAGGGCCAAATCCAAAACAAAACAATTTTAATGGACATTTTAATTAATTTTAAATTGCCTTAGCTCAGAAAGCAGAAAGACTTCAGTACACGTTTTTGTAAGACATTTTGCCTACTTTGCCTTCCAGATTTTAAGATAAAATTTTAGCCCTAGGGCACTGGGGTAGCTACCTATGTTAAACTGCTAAAATTAGAATAGTTCTCCTAAAATGTATAATCTAAATTTACCTCCATAATAGTGAGTTTGTGTATTTCTAGCTGACTAGTTGAAATAACTAAATATGAACCAATTAAAGAAGCTAAGAACATTTCCCTCCTTAGAGTATTTTAATTTGGGTTAAAAAATATAAAAGCTTCCTTGGTAATGAGATTGTGTGTGACTTTACAGTAATATTATTCTATGGAGTTGTAAGATATATCAAAAAATAGTATGTTCCCACAAATGGTGAAAAGATGCCTTGTATACCAGGACATAAATTTCAGGTCAGTTATACTTGTACACTGTCACTGTAATGGACTACGGATTACTATCAGAAGTCATCTCTTTGAATTTATGTCAGGAAATCTGGTCTGCACTTCTTCATATTTCTTCAATATTTCATTATATTTGTTTTGTGCATGTTTTAATTAGGCAGGGAATTAACAATTCATGGCTCAAACGGAAAAGCCAGTTTTCTCTAATGCTGCATCACAAACTCTTCCAGAATGATACATACCTGACATAAAATATTGCAATACCTAGAAGCAGCCAGATCACTAAAAGCCAAAATTTTGATTTCATCTCTGATCTTACTTCTTTCCTGTTATAGGCCTATATTAGCCAGTGTTCAGTATTATTTTGATCTATTGCAGGTGTTTTTGATGCTTCAGTTGTTAAGTGACTGTATGTAAGTGCATGTATATACAGCAGAACTACCCAGTCACAGATTACATACATCAGTCATTCCAATAGCTTGACTTCCAACATAAGGGGGGAAATGAAAACATCACAGGGAAAAGCAATAACCTGAGGTTGCAGAAAATGTTTTGCTCTAAATACAGAAGTTTCTTGTCATGTACACTAATCTCTTCTTTGAAAGGAGGAGGAATATGTTGCCTAGCTGTGTCACCCTCCTCCCTCCTTGGGTCATTTTTCAGATGTTTCTAACCCTGCACAAAGAGCATCTGCCAACGAGCTAGTTTAAAAGTATAATGCAGTTATTTATTGGCTGATGCACACAGAGATGTCCAGGATTTAGCAAGCTACTGGACTAGGGACTAATATGCACTCTGGCATGATAAGACACCCAGAGTCTCCACTGTCCAGCCAGGCACCAGCCTGGAGCGGAAGGGCCAGTTTCCACTGCCCCTGAAACAGATCCTTTTTCACTGACCCTGCTTTTTCCCCTAGGGTTTTATAACATTTCATGCTGATGCTCTTCCGCTTGAAACCTTCAGCTTCTAATCATCCAGTCTCAACAATCCTACTCTATTCACAGTTTTGCCATTCTTATCTTGCATACCTCTACTCTACAGAGTTCCTCTCAACTTAGCAGTTTCCTTGGAGGTCTGAGCCAAGGTTACAAAGCTCCATTAAATCCATTCTGGGTCTTCACAGGCAGTCAAACCCTGTGGGGAGTGAGGAGGCTGTGGCAGAAGGGGTCACACACAGAGGTGGGCACTGGTGCCACTGAGTGCATGACCAAAGACTGCAGCAAAAGCAGGACTGACCCCAAAAAAGCTGTAAAAACTGCACAGATTTTCAAAGTGATTCCACTTTCCTACCATCCAAATCTTCAAAACAGTCATACAGCAATCTCCACCTTGCTATCGTTTACCACTGCACACACACAGAATCTCATTCAGAGCTGGAGAAACAGCTTTCCCAAAACCTGGATTTTAGCATAGCAGATCTCTTATGGAGTCTATTATTTCTGTTTCAGATAGTGTCATGTGCCATACAGCACCAGAGAATAAAGTCTGTATGAGAAAACATGGTTTCATTCCTTTCACTTCAGAGAAAAGACAGAGAAAATACTTTTGTTCTCTACCTCCCATATTGAAAGAAAGATAGTTTTAAAGTAGTTACATCTTTCATCTTTCCACCTTTTTTACCTCTAATAGGAAGCAGGGATAGGAACAAATGGAAATTCTTATTTTTTTGGCACAGTTCTCAGTCATCTCTGAGATGACTACGTATGTGGACTTTCTCCAAGCAGCATAAACATGTCACTGTATTTCTGATTAAAAATATTCTAGATAGCAGTTTATTATCTTCTAGTTAGTTCTACAGTGTCCACTCTTGAAATCTCATTTAAGTCTGACCATGAGTTTAGTAGAGGGGAGGTGAACGGACCACATTTCCCAAATGAGTTTAAAACAATCACATTAATTCCATTAGGTAATTTCCACGCTGACTCACCACAGCCAATACAGGTGAAAAATGAACACTCCATCCCAGATGCACTTGCTTGTCTAAGTTTGAGAGTCAGAATGCTGTCCAGAGACTGAGGGAGATTTGTGCAGCTATTGTGTAGTTAAATTATGCTCACTAGACAGGAAGCAATTTTGCTTGTTTGCAGGAGTATCTAAGACCCCAAATGAACTACTACAACAGACCAATTAATTTTCCATACCTTATCCCTTCCCAGTTTTAGCAAATGCCAGACACTTCAGACAAAGACAATTGTGCAAATAGTACTTTCCCACAGGAAGACAGCAACTTTAGTTCATGTGTTTAGCTCTTTTTATAGGCAATCAAATAATTATTGTATTACGCTTTATTTTATGTACACCCAGTCAGGGCTGGTTTAGACATGAATAAGTGTTTATTGACTAAATCAATAGTCTTATCCATGTTACAGAGCACATAAAATAGTTACAGGAATAAAATCTGTTGTTACATTAACCACTTGCAAAGAATGCTCAGGCTAAGCTTTAAACTAATATTGCCTCATTAGGTTATATTCTGATTAAGAAATAGTCAGGAACAGAAGGAAATAATTTTTTTAGAAAAAAATTAGTTTCCCATTTCCTTTGCACACTTTAGATTAATTAAAATTTACCACTAAAAGACCCAGACAGTACAATTAAGTTTTACAGCAACCATATTAAGCTTTTTAAAAATTGAGCTTTGACTTCCCCATAAATCCCAGGGGTACTTACAATCAAATTAGGCTTTGTCATCTGAAATAACAGAATGAGATACATAATATGCCACACACTCTCTGGTACAAGAATCCAGCTAATCGAGGGGGTCACCTAGCATTTTGCTACTTCAAAAATACAGCAGCAGTACAGCACTACTCTATTTTCATATATCTGGAAACACCTCTCTGCTGAGAATGTACACCTGTAAGAGTCAATTCATGTGCCTTCTCTTTGACATCAGCACTGAGCTAGAGCAGAATCTACATTGCATGACAGATAAGTTATGGAGTGGATTTTGTGTCTTGTCCCCTCCAAGTTGTAGCACGCCCATGAAAAGGCCAAGTTACTTCCAGGTGTATTATGTGTTAAATAAAATGCATATAATTTCCCTCCTCTGATGTTCTATTCTGAATTCATCATCAAAAGCCTTCATTGTATTTTTAGTTGACAACTCTGTTCTTCATGAACACAATTGTATTCATGAACACCACTGTATTTCACAGACAATATCCAAATTAATAACTCGTTAACAGAATTATTTTAGTAAGTGATTTGGCTCAGCTATTTTTCTGAGAGTCTTTTGGTTAAACATTGGGTTATTGACCGGACCAGATGAGAAAAGTCTGTCTCATTGCTTCTGCTTAACACATAGTGGGCTACAACCACTCTGAAATTAATTCATAAGGGTGCTGGAGTATATACTGGCCTCTCTAGAGGAAAATTTATTAAGAATTTTCTTTAAGTGTCCATGAGAAAATTCATTAAACCCAAAACAATGATTCAAAGGAAGCCAATAGGAAGCATTGTAATTTCATGTGAAAGCCCACTCCCCTTTGGGAATTAGGTGACTTCATCTAGTGATAAAAATCCTTGCATTTTCCTCTACAAAGCAAGCAAGAAAATCAGATATTTCATTCAAAATATGACCACAAAAAGGTTATGGGGATAGATATGAATTCAAACAGAATTCATCACTTCCAAACATGATAGCTAGACTTGTTTCTTTGTCTGATGAGGAATTACACACCTCACAGCAGACTAATCTGATTTCCAGGTCAAATTATTTAGAAGTAGAGAGTTTTGGGATGAATACTCTCCTGTCATTCTATTAATGTTTTCTATTGATTAATTTATTCAGTTAATATTAGCTTAGGCATAAAGAGCTGTGTATGTATATTTTATTAGGCATGATATACCTGTGCTGACCTGCTCATCTTGAGCAACTGTGAGGTATGTCTCAGTATGCCCAGAAATAAAACTTTAAGCTTCTGGACAAATGTGCAAACATTATAAAGTGACTCCCGCAGTGAGTTCTGCAACCTTGAAACAAAGCAATGGTTCTGGACTAGAAAAAGTAAACAGGGCTTCAGAGAGACAGTCTGCATGTTGAACAGTCTCCAAGAAAAAAAATCAGGTGTTCTAAGGGCTATTTAGGTCCTATTTAAGCATTTAAATTTTGATCTGGTTATCTGGTTGGTTTCTTGTCTGTGTTTTGTTTTGGGGTTTGTTTTATTTTGAGAGTGGGAGTGGAGAACTGTTGGTTGCTTACAGATTTTTTTTTAATTACTGTATTACATGTATTCTTGTGACATTAGGCATGCAATGTTCTAGCAAATCAAGCAAATAATTTCCAAAATTTTGGCACTATGCAATCTCACATTTACTGTGCTAATGTCCAAAAGCCCCACTCATCTGTCTTTCCAGGTACTTTTCTCTTCAGGTTACCAGAAAATAAGCCTCTATTCAAATCTTGTATTCCTTGAACATCAGTTTGCTATGCAATTTGCATGCTTCAGAATCAAATACTTATTGAATTTGGTTTTGCAGCTACTGCAAAAAAAAAAAAAATACTAGGGCACAGCAAATGCAGGTTAGTTGCCTAAGAACTGTTAATGTAGACTTTCCAAAAAGTTCTTACAAAAGGATATTTGCTTGCAATTTGGATGCTAAATATTTTGAAGACAGATTGTTGCAAAGAAACTTTCCCAGAGCTAACAGCGGGTCAGTGAAGTGCTGGTGAAATATAGCAGAGTTTCAGTGTGTTTTGCTCCTCACAATGACATTACAGTCCAGACCTATTCAGACACCTGACTGTGGTATGCAGAAATATTTGTCCATTTCCATAATTTTGAGCACAGTTTGACCCAGGCAGCTCCCATTCTAACAAAACATCAGCAGCACACACTGATAATTGGTACTAAAATTTAAAGAAAAAAAGTAGTGTAATTTCTCTTTTGACAAATAAAATATAGAATACATGCATATCTGTTTTCATTGATATTAGTATGAGTACTTGATACTTCACAGATTATGAGCTGTTTTAAACAGTTAATATCTATCATCCATGCAATTATATTTGTCTTATGGCATCTGCCAAATCTCTCATGCTTTGCAGTAGCTTTTTTCATTTCTGTAGCATCTGCAATGGATGGAAATATACTATCAGCAATACTGTATCTTCAAAAGAACCATAAACAGGCACTTAGGAACTCAATGAAAGATTATATCACTTTCTGGTGGACAGAATGCTTAGCTCCATTAGTGTCACAGGATGATTAAATCTTCCTACATCACATTTCAAATGTACTGCAACCAGTTATGATAGTACCTTGTAGCTCAATACATCTTTATTTTTCCATGGTCTTAAAGATTTGTAAAAAAAAATTCTGAGATAGACTGTAAATGAAATTACTTATTGTGCTATAGTAATGCCTAACTCAGTTTTGTGGAAATAAAAGTGATTAACACATATCCAATCAGGTGGTTCTATAGAAAAAAATTGTGAAATAAGTCTTGATTGTAGACTTCAGAGGGTTTTGCTGAACTACAGCAGGAAAGTGAAAGACTCTGTGAACCAGCCAATTGGAACTGAGAAAGGAATAAGATACATTCATTTTCACTCAGGTCCCTATTGTGGCAATATCTTGTTACTTTAATATTTCACCTGAATGATAATATCACCAAGCCGACATTGAAAAGGATGAATTTGATCCCTAGTGTAACATCTAGCTAGATCCATCTAGCCAGCACATTTCAAAACCATTTCTATTTGGTTCAGTTTATTTCCACATCTCTAAATTCACACAGATGCTACACTAGTATCTCAGAAATTATTGAATGCTTTCAGCGGTATCTCCAGGATTTATCACGTGCTCACACTGAATGTTAGTTATTATGGGTTCCTGACTGAAATAAAAAAGCGGATCACATGTGTATGTACCAGACTGCAAAGGTAGAAAGTTTGTGTACTGGTTTGAAAGCAAAACCAGTGAGAGACTCAAGTCAGAAATACAATTTAATAAGAGCAAAAGAAAAGCAGTAAAATAAAGTAAAATAAAATAAATTCAATACCATAAAATATCACTGACAGAGTCAGAATACAACCTGACACCCTGTTAGTTAGGGTGTTAGTAGCAGTCCAGATGAAATGGTCTTGTCGAAGCAGTGGTCTTGTAGAGAGGTCTGGTAGCTCTTGTCCTCCGTGAATCCAGTGGGAGAAAAAGCTGACTTTGCTGTCCTAAACCCAGGATTATATGCAGGTGGGAATGCTTGGCTCCTCCCCCTGGGTGGAGCATCTCACAATGGGCTGATATGAGTCATGTAATGGGTTCCTGGGTGGAGCATCTCACAATGGGCTGATATGAGTCATGTAATGGGTTCTTGATGGCCCATTAAACAGAGACAGCTCCCGGAGGGAGTTATCTATGAGTCATAGGGCAAGGCATTGATGGGCCATTAGCAGAAGATAAGGGAAACACTGCCCCACCTGGTTCCAACACCTCATGAAGATGGTGATAGAATACATACTTTGGGCACATCTTACATTTTTAACCTAAGACAGTTTGGCATTAAGAAAGCCTAAGTTTTCTGACCAAAAAAAGAGAAAAATAAACCCAACAATTTCTACAGTCAATACTTGCATTTTTAGGAGGGCTAGAAATGTTTAGTATATCCACTGTCTCTCATCTCTTACCATCAGTGAAGGATCAATTTCTAAGACATATGGACACTGTACTGTCCTGCTAAAACAGAAACAGACTAAATCCATTGCTGTTCTCAGTCTGACTTCCACTAGTTTTGAGATATTCCCAGTAAGGTTACTGGAATAAACTGTGTGCAAGCTTTTCATTCACAATGTTCTTTGATCTTATGTTGAGACGGACTGGATGTTGTGTTGGTTAAAATGCTACTGCTTGATTCACATAAATATAGTAGTTAGAATTTTGCTTTTTATAAGTAAAAGTTTAATACTTGCCAAGCATACTGAGTCTGGCTGGGATGTATTTAATTTTTTCATAGCAGTCCATATGGTACTTTTAATTTTAAATTTGTGACTATAACAACCTTGATAATACCCCAAAATCTTAGCTATCGTAGGGCTAATATTGATGCTCACACAGCATCAAGGCCACCTGTTTCTCACCCTGCCCACACAGAGAGCAGGCTAATGGTGGGGAAGAGGTTGTGTGGGGACAGAGCTGGGATAGCTGAGGTAAATTTGCCAAAGAGCTGTTCCATGCTCTGTAATGTGTCATCCTGCAATGAACTGGGAGGAGTGAGCAAGCAGCTGGTGGGTGCATAGCTCTGACTAGGGTCAAATCCACTGCAAAGGGCCTTAATCTTTGCCATGTATTTTGTAGCCCTGTATTTCAGCAGAGATCTTTACTAGGCAGACCTTATCCTTTGACTACATTATACCCTACCCAAAACTCTGAAATTCTCAATTATGTACTGGTAGACATATCACTTTACACACTAAGACCAGAAATGAAAAAGACAGGGAAACACACAGGAAGGTGAGATAGATACCCTGGGATTAGGTACCTAATACTGTCAAAGTGAAATCCTACCATCCTTAAAGATAATGACAACAATCAAACAGAGTCAGAAGAAGCCAGTTATTTCAGCTATGAAAATTCCCATCATTCTTATAATTCTATTCCAATACTATTAGAAGCAGACAAATAGGGTGGAAATGTCATGTGTACTAATGCTAATTCGTGTGTCCTAGCAAAATGAGAACAAGTAATTGTCTTAATTTCCAAGATGCATAGTAACCTTGGCAATATTAGGATTTAGTAATATATTGCCTGACATATGAAAGGACACAGAAAAGTATCTAATCAAGGCATCAGTATTCAAAGCAGAACTAGCATCAAAATAGGACATTTTCATGTTGCATTTAAGTAATATTATGTTAGTATTGCATAAGAAGGCTTTGGTGGCAGCTGAAATACTGGAAACTATTTTCTTTTTTTGCGGAGGTAGGGCTTCATTCAGCCTGCCCATTTTCCCCATGATTTTTCTGGTTTCATAAATGGAGGTGCACAAATTACTGTGCTGCAAAGGTAGTGATAGTTTCAGGGCAAGATTTCTTTAGTTTATTATTTAGAGTTTGCACTGTGGGCCAGGAGGGAGAAGGAAAAAGGGAACTTGCATACTAAAATCAATACAAATAATAATAGCCTCTTACAAGACAAGCCTCAGGGGCTGAATATCTTTGGGTTCCTTTTTTTACATAAATGATCTCAGTAGATTATTGTTTCAATGTTTTGTGCTGTCAGTCACAGCCAGCTACCTGGTCTCTTTTTGGTCCCATCGAAATCTTCTCAGTTCTGTGTGCCAAAATAAAACAAAATTACATAGTAGCAGATAGCCCATGGTGGCTTTCCTGAATGTCTTCAGCAGAGCTGTATAGCAACAGAAGCAGTAATCCATGCTGCTCATGGCTCTTTTTCAGACACATATCCTGTCAGTCAATGCTGAAGTGGCCACATATAAGTAAACACTTATATGTGGCCACATTATACCTAAACTTTCTCATTGCAGAGCAGTTTGGGGCTGAGCTCAATTGTTTCTTTTGTTTTATTTTCACTTTTTTTTTAGCAAGGAAAACACACTGAAAACCAAAAAATATTCATTTGGGTCACAAGAACATTCATATTTGATAACTTTGCTGTCAGTTCAATTGGAATGTGCATCAGTATTCTGCAGGAATGATATTAGGTAAACGAAAGACATTCAGGTATCTCAGTATTTTCAATATGTGTCTATAATAACAATACTTGGTGCCTATATTTTTCCATAAATTTATTTTTCCTAAGCAACCCACTTACTTCTGTTATTCTACTTACATTTGTGTTATGTATTGAGAAAAACAGACAGTTTTTCATAATTCTTTTGGCATCATCATAATAGTTTTTTCTTATTAGTAATCTTCTTGTATCTACATAAATATTCAGAGAAAATACATTCAAATTGGTTTTTAAATGTTTATAATTTTTTATAATGCGTAATTATTTTCAGAGAGTACAATATCTTCCATAAAATGAATTATATATATTTTTTAAAAAATAGATTATTGCAATCCTGTTTAATGAATTATTCCATGGTTACAGACAACATGTTACAGTCTCTTTATTTCTTCATTTTTATTTTACCATTTTGCTAAAACAGTAGCATTTTTTGTAACCACAGGCATATTGTTCATTGAATACCTTTTGATTTTTTTGTTCCCTTTTACACTCAGAAAATTTAAGAACATAGGAGGGAAATTAATTAAGATGTATGAATTTCCTGGATCTTAGAAACAAGATGAGCAATTGGCATTTGATTCATTTTTGACAAGTAAAAAGTTTTTTTTCTCTCCAGGGATCTTTTCCTGCTAACTATTCAGCTTATTGCAGATATTTTGGGTCATATGCAACAGTGACAGTTTTACAAAACTGTCTCAAAAGAAGTGGACAGAAAGTAGAGAGTTTACCAGCATGAGAAAGGTTGCTGAAAGACAATTTAAAAACTCCAGTCTTAGTGTATCGCCTACCTGTGTGTATCCACACAACATTAATTTTTTAAGACTACATCAGTTGGAGAAGTGCTGGAATATACAGAAGCTACACAGTGAAACTAAAAGGTAGTCAATGGACCAGCATATCAAAGACTGTTTGGTACTTTTGTCTAGCACCTCAAAGTTACACTAGTGCCATTGGAAATTGCTAGTACTTTAAAAATAAAACCAAAAGTATTAAAGCAACAGAAATCCTGAATGTGTTTTGGGTACAAAGGATAGGAAAACAGGAGCTCTAGCCCTTAATTCTGGGGTGTTTAAAGATCACTATTTTCCTTTCCTTCTTAAAACAGTCTCACATAGTGTTATGAAATGGAAAGAAATTTTTAAAAAAGAACTTTCTTATCACAGGTATGTTATAAGTTCTGTGCTGATTGATTCTGTGCTGATTGACGTCCAGCATTTGATTTGGCAGAAATGCATGTGACTTTGGAAACACGTGATACTTTTTCTGTTGATATTATTATCATAACTCTTTATGCAAAGTTTATTTTTCCTTGGTATTTAGTGTCTCTTCCATTTACTGAAATGTTTTTTCTTGTACACACTCTTCTATGCTACATTTGGTAGTCATGTCAGACTTTCTACATTGTTTATTCTAATCACAATTACTGACGTCACAAACCTATTCTCTGCAGCACAGTTTGTATTTTATGGCTATACATTATGTCAAATTATTAATACTATGTATTTCTTTGCATTTATGAGAAATCTAGTTTGTGATGCACTGCACAATATTAGGGAAGTTGTAAGTGTAGGCCAGTTGACGGCAAATGTTGTTTTTCTCTTACTTAATGGCAATTTTAAAAGCAGGAAAAATAGCATTAATTCTGTTGTATTTTTAGCGAAGCTAAAACTAATGACTGTTTCTTTAACTTAATTGAAGTGTGAGTTAATTGCCTTTCTTTTTATTTAAACCCGCTACTTATATCTTTACCATAAGATTTTATTCCAGTGTTTTTTTAGTCTTCAAACAAAAAGTAGTACTAACTTATCTTGTTCAAGGATCAGAATACAGAATATCAAAATCTCTTCTATTCCAGTAATATTGTTGTCATTTTTTGTACTTACTTTAATTTTTTATATTTTGTTTATACTCTCACCGGTGAGTTGGTATAATTATGTCTTCTCACATTGTCATCTCATTTTCTAAATTTGCAACACTTCAAACGTTGTCAGATGGGAATTTAAGAGCAAGACAGGCACAAGAACAGATCCACCCCACTGACTGAGAAGTCATTTCCAAGAATGCTAGAGCTGAAGTTTCTAATTTATCACACACAAGGACGTTTACACACATGATCCATACAGAAACACACTCTCCCACTAGTCAAGGCCTTCACTCTATGTCCAGCAGCATGGATGTGGAGGACATCTGCAGATGCATCTCAGAACACCCAGAGCTATTTGAATTACATATTCTTTTCAGCGTAGATGATTGGCATGAGTTTCCTGTTGGCCAATCGTACTGGCCCTGTTGGTCTATATCACTCCTGGAGAGTCCCTTGGATACTTCCCAGTTTTAAAGCCAATTAAAGTTGATAGCACCTTCTGGATTCCTGCCTCAAACACGTTATAGGGAAGCAGTTGTCAAAAGTTCACCTGTCCTTCATTATTTTTTCCCCCTGTATAAGACTAAGCAACTAGAAATGAGCAGGTATAGTTGAGGGCTTTTGTACAATCCTCTCCCATGACCACAGTATTTAGGTTGTTTTCCCAGAGCATAAGATAAGAATCACTTAATGAGTGAAGAGGTGAAGTTTGCCCTATAGAAAGGCTCTTGACAAACCAGGAACTAATCTGAATAATTTGAATTTATATAACTATTGGCTTTGGGATTTAACAATTGTGCATTCTTCAACATCAAAAGCAATACGTCCCCTCTTTTCCACCAATCATTGGTAACTTTTGTCAGCAGGGTAGAGTGGGAGATGTTTTACTCCCACTTAGGCAGAGCATCCTGCTACAGGAGGAAAGAAACTCTTTAATTGAAACGTAATATATTTTCTGTAACAACTTTTTTTTTTCCATTTTCAGCAGTCAGTGAATGTAAAACACTTGTATCTAGGACCTATCATACTCTTGGTGACAATACAAAAGATAAATCTCTGCCAGTGTATACTCTACCAGAGGAAAGGGGCAAATTTGTTTTTCAGAGACAGCATATTTAAATGTAAAAATATGCAAAGTAAGTATATGTAAAGTAGGGTGCAAACATTTTTTATTGTCTTCTCTTGAAGAGTTTAGGATTTGAGTATTTCTAGTTTTGTCAGAGGAAATAAATAGTAGGACTAGAACATTTTAAAAAAGGACTCTCAGTAGCCTCACACAGTTAGTTTTCTTATACTTTGTTTATGCAGCTTATACATGCATGGAAATGAAAATGGTAGCTGTCTCTTCAGACCCCCTATTTCCTCATATCTAAAAAACTGAGTTCCTTTCCACTAATAAAGTGAGTAGCATTTTTTATTTAGTCAGTACTGTCTGTTTAGAAAAGTAAACAAATATTAGAACTGCCTCCATTAGGTTGTGCCTTTTAACTAGCCTGCCTGCATATTTTCCCCTTAGCTCCCTAACTCTGTCCTACTTATTCTCAGTGAGTTATTTCAGGTAAGATTGTAAACCCTTAAAGGATTTATCTTCATTTCTACAACACCTCTAATACAATGAATCTCTGACCCTTACTACAGCTGTTTATTATCATTTATAAATAAAACAATGGCTTTATGAATTGAGTTTAAATAAAGCAGCTTAGCACTCTATCTGTATAGATCATCTCTTTATTTTCACTCATTTTTCATAATCTTTAAAGCAAATCTTACAGCATTTGGGAGCAAAGTTAAAAAAGAAGAAAAAGCAATGAAAGAAACCTCACCTTATCCTAAGCTGACATTTATTATGATAGTTACTTGTGATTACAAAGAGCTGTCTGTAAAAAGACAGTTTCGTGTTATAGTAAGTTTATTTATGAATGCAATATTCTAAGTTACTAGTATTTGGATCCTGTGTGCTGAAGGAAATACTCTGTCCCTCAGAGCTGACAGTGCTTGGCCCTAGGTCTGAATAACACTTCTGTGTTGTGGCATATCAGAATTTTACACCATTCACCTTGCTTTTTTTAAAAAACACTATACCTACAAAATATATTTTTTAGTTTTCTTTAAGATTGTTTCATAATTTTCACTTTCATATTAGAATTTTGTACCCCAGACACTAAAAATGATACTCAAAAATGCATAAACAAGGAAAACCTTTGTCTAATCATTATCTCATATGAATTATTTAATAGAAATATATGTATTTGACATTAAAAATTTTAAATTTACATTGAATAAGTAATACAAAATGCTCTTTTGATCTGAGTTAAAAAAAAAAACCAATCAAATCAAACCAAAACTAAAGCAGAAGCCTTAGAAATATGGCTCTATTGTGGTATGACTGGATGTCTCCCCATAAGAACATTTCACTAGGTTTGCTATTTTTGAGATGCAAACAATTAACTGTGGCAGGGAAAAATGGACACCTGAATAATAGAACCAAAATGATTTTGAACAGAAGCCAATTTATTGTTTACATTAGACCCCAGTTATAGTTTCTAGCACTACTGTCCACGTGTACAGGTGTCTCTTGATTGGCTAAGCCACAAGGCAGGCACATCCTTCAGGTCACCTAATTGGTCAAGCATCCATCCTCACGTTCTGTGTCCTCTATCTAGGTTTTGCATTCTTTGTCCACAGTTTCTCAAGCTTTCGTTCTTATTTTTGTTTTATAGTTTTCTCAGTAAATTTGATGGTTTCCTGAGAACTCTGAAAACAAGACTGCAGATGGCTTGTTATCTACAAACAGTTTGGCTGGTACACAGAATGGCCTAAGTTGTGCAGATGCATTGCTACAATTAACAGCATATAAAAAGTTCAATTTTCTTGCTGCACCACCTTATCTCCAAGAGCCCATGGTATCCATATCTACTTTGAGCCTGTCTGAAAAGCTGTATACCAAATTCTTTCTAAATGATAAAATGCTAACAAACAAATGAACACTGCTAACAAACAAATGTGTAACAATTCTTTCTCATGCATCTCTCAGCCTTTGTGGGCTGCTGAATTCACAGGAAGATGAATGCTAGAAACAGGAGCTGGAATTTACAACCCTTAAAATAATGATTATGGAAAAAATGCTAAATCAGCCATTGAAAGTTGTTTTCAGTTTTTGTGCAGTCGTTTTCTCAGCCTTGCAAATTCTGAAGTTCATCCATGCTCTTGTTAGAAAGCTGCAGACATGCTATTGACAACTGCTTTTTAAACTCCTATCGAGGATTCCTCAGTGCACTTTTATGACATCCTGTGAAACATATGGAACTTCAGGAAGATAAATCGCAATAAAAAATTGTAATAAAGAACCACTTTACTTCCCATTTGCACTGTTTTCCTGTACTGATGTTTTTTTCCTTTTTAGCACAGTTTACTTGCTGTAAGAAGTGTAGTCTTATTCAAGTATCATAGAAACCATATAAAGCATATTCTATTTCATGATAAAAATTCAGTCAGTAATTTGTTGGATAAAATCTTATCATTTATTAGCTATTACTTCATTGTGATAATTTCTAAGCAATTGTGATCTAAAATATGTTTTTTATTTTAATTCAGAATATAGTAATAGCATGCAAAGCATCCTAACAAATAATATTTAGTAAAAATTTTATGGTTTATTAAGCCATAGTCTCAAGACTAGCAGTCTTTGTGTCTAACTCACATTTGGGAGTATTGTTTCTGTGATCCCCACCCCTTCTACCATTTAACAATGACAACATTCAACAACAAGGCAATATTTAGGTGTGTGTGTGCACTTTTCCTGGGGATTAAAGGATTATGAAGCTCTAAAAAAATACTCCAGCATAATTCACAGTTATATTTACCTATATTACAGACAATTTATTTTTTAAAATTCATTACGAAGTTAATTTTGCCTGCTCTCTGTAATAAAATATTTATAATTTATCTCTTTACTAACATATTTTCCCTTCACAAATTAATGGTGCAACATTGAGAGCTTATTGATGGTGACTATAGGGTTGAGCACATATGGGTAAGGATCAGGGAACTGTAACAAGGCAGGCATCATCATGGTGGGAGCCTGTTACAGACCACCCAGACAGGACAAAGAGGAAGATGAAATTTTCTGTAAGCAGCTGGAACCTCAAGGCCCTGTTCTCATGGGACATTTCAACTTACCAGAAGTCTGCTGGAAATACAATGAGGCAGAGAGGAATGAGTCTAGAGGGTTTCTGGAGCATGTGGAAGAGAAGCACCTGACACAGCTGGTGGGGGAATCAACTAGGCAAGATGCTCACTGGACCTCTGTTTGTCAACAGAAAAGGGCTAGAGGGAGAAGAGGTGGTTGGAGGCCATGCTGGGCATGGAATGACACACCTTTGGAGAAGGGGCTCAGCAGAACTGTTGCCTTGGACTTCCAGGGGAAAGACTTTGGCCTGTTTAGGACACTGGTTGACAGAATCCCTTGGGAGGTAGTCCTGAAGGGCAAAGGAGTCCAGGAAGGCTGGGTCCCATTCAAGAAGGAAATCTTATAGGCCCAGGATCAGGCCATTCCCACATGCAGAAAGAAAAGCCAGGGGGCAATGGCAGTCTGGCAGAACAAAGAGCTTTGGCTGAAACCCAGGGGGAAGAAAGGAGAGCTTCGGAAGATGGGGAGGGTAACTCAGGAAGACTACAAGAATGTCAAGAGGTTATGCAGGGAAAATAAGAGATGGGCCGCTACCTGTAAAGGATAACAGTATATGAGCTTTTAGAAGGAAAAAAAGTTTTTTTAAAAAATAGCCAAATGTCAATCAAATTTGCTTACAAACCACACTAATGAGAATAATATAAAAATTATATTAGACAAATCAAATACGGACTAAAACGTCATCTTTCAAATGTAACATTAATCAGCATTTTATAGCTAGAACTTCCACCTTTTATTATATGTTTCAAATACTCTTACAGCAAGAGGTCATTGTGATTTCAGCTGAATAATCAGGCAGAAGTAATCTTTAAGCATTCCCTTGTCATAATAATAGGCAGGCACATTAAGTCAGAAACGCTGTTTTCTCATTGAAATTTATTCTATTTCCTGAAACGCTTTTCTTCTCTTCCTTGTTTTCCTTCTGTTTTCTTTCATTTATAAGCATCAGTTTGTTTTTCTTACAGTCAGTTTCTCATTTGCAGTACAAAAACCGTTGTCCATACTCTGTCCATTGTGCCACTTCTGCTTATTTCTTAGATATGCAAAATGAATATAATTTGTCCCCATTTCAGAATGGCTTGAGTTTCAAGAGCTTAGCTGCTTTTTGTTAGAAACTTAACTTTTGATCATTAATTATTAATAAAACCCTGTAAACAGCCTACAAATTATGAATGTGATCAATAAACATTTACAGGTATTTTAGGAGAAAAGGTGAACTTCCCTTTATGAGAGTAAAACTTCGGGATATTACTTGTACCCTCTATTAGCCAGGGAGTACAAAGTGATCTTGCTAAGAGCACTGACAAATTATGATCTTTTATGGTATTTTTACTAAAAAGTTAACACCTTAAAAGTTTATGGCAAATAAGATTGCTTAGCATATCAGGATACTGTTTATCCTTAATACGTTCATGAAGGCTACTTGAAGGACACTTTCAGTGCATAGGCCTGTATACATAATACAGCCTTTTATTGTTGACAGAGTCCAGAGCACTGCACGTATTTTTACAGTATATAATTTTTTAGAACCTATAAATTACTCATCTGAACTATCCAAGTATAAACATGATGACTTTTTTCAGGCTTGACTATGATACTATTACAGTGAATTATGGATTTCAGTGGTTATTTGGTTTTGATGCCTTGCAATAAATCATGATCATTTATGATTGGTTCTAAACTTCACACAATTTTTTTTCATATAGTGCGTCCTACACTTGTAAGGTTCCTCAGAGTTATACTTTTGAAGACATCAGACAATTTCAAGGTAGCCTGAGACTGATTTAACTTTTTAATAAATTTAAACATATTCTCAGACCTCTTTTTAATTCCATATACAATTATAAAAGCTCCACAAATAAAGAGTGAACTCAAAATTCCTAAGTTTTTTGTTAAGGGACAGAAAACAGATATTTTAAAAGATAAAAAATAATAAAAAAAAAAGCCAATATGCTCCAGTTATAGAGACTAAATTAGCAGCTATTAGCAGATGATCCATCTAACAGCAGTCTCCAGATCCATTAAAAAAAAAAAAAAAAGAAAAAAGGCAAAAAAAAAGGCAAGGCATCTTTAGGACATAAGTGAGGTATGTGAATGTAGTCATACTCCATAACACAAACACACCCCACAGGAAAAAAAAAGGAATCTACTTAATCTCACTTTCTTTAATGCAGTCTGTCATGTTTTCTATATTCTCTGTTATCCAGAAATGGCATTTCTGCATTTCTGCATTAAGAGTTCAGCCAGGTCTTCAGTGGAACTAAGATTTTACCCTAACTTCCTTTTACTGTGATTGATTAATCTTTTATTCTATCATCTAACTCTGAATTTCTAAGTTTTTACTTTCTTTTTTTTCTCCTGACCATATATATTACTTCTCTCTGCCAGGATGCATCTTTCTTCACTTTCATTTCTTAGTTTCTCTACCTTCTCCTGTAACATACTATTGTATTATATATTACTACTGGGCTAGGTACTTCCCACTCCAGAACACTGAAGTTAGATTTAAGGGATATATGTGGTCAGTACATTTGATGAAAGAAGAATTTTATTTTCTTTAATATCAGTTAAAAACTTAGGTGTTTATTAAAAAAAAATAATAAAAAGCATTAAGTAGTTTTTTTAAGAACTAGAAGAAAATAGCTGATTTTTCAGAGCCCCAGACTGAGCAAATTCCTGTATGGATTTGAAGTTCTGTAGGACACAAGGGACACAAGAGTGACTTCAATCCCTAGGTAAGCCTTTGTACAGGCACATAACCAAACAGTTTTCTCCTAGTCTGTCATTTCAGAATTTGCAATAAGAATCACTTTTTTTCTGAACCAGTAGTATCCATCTCAGATGTTTTGATGCCCTTCTTGTCAGAGAGTATTGGGTGACTCAGTTGACATGAGAGTGTTGTTGAATTTACCTGTGTTCAACACAGGTAATTGCACTGAGCACAGATTTAGCAGTTTACCAGCTACAGTTTACCCTGCTTTCCTTCTACTACACGTTAATGTAAGGTTGTAGCAAGGTAGGGGTCAGGGATTTTTCCTAAGCAGTAGGTTTCTAAGAAAAGTGGCCTCAAGTTGATCCAGGAGTTCAGATATCCAGATTGGTTATTGGGAAAAATTTCTTCACCAAAAGGGTGGTTAAGCAGTGGAACAGGATGCCCAGGGAAGTGGGACAGTCACCATAGCTGAAGGTATTTAAAGGATATGTAGATGTAGCACTTGTGCACATAGTTTAGTTTGAAGATGGAGGTATTAGGTTAATAGTTGGATTCAGTGATGGAAGAGGTCTTTTTCAACCTTGATGATTTTATGAGTCTGTGATTCCTAATTCAGTGAATCTAAGCTTCTTTCACATTTTCTTAATATGACTGCCCTAATAATCACAGTCAGGTTTTACACTCCAGAAAATGTGTAGGTTGTAGATATGCCTGGATGCTATATCAAAGGCAGAGGAGGGAAATACACTAAATGCTTCAAGTATATACACAGGGGTTTTTTCCACTATTACTAAGTTTGGTTCAAAAATTACATGTTGGTATCATTCTGAATTTTTAATTATACTGTAATTCAAAGTTGCATTTAATGTATTGTTTCAGAGTTTCAGAAGTAGTGATCCACAGTTCTGAACTCCTTTTAGTCCTGGTATCCTTCAATTATTAAGTAACTATTATTAAAAAAGGGGGTTATTTTTTAAAGAATCTCAAGAAAAATCCTCCATAAAAGACAGGAATTACTTTAAAGTTCATCTCAAAGATCCAGCTAGATCAGAAATAGGTGCTGAACAGCAAATTCCTAGTCTTCTTAGCTACACATTAAACCTTATTCTTTAATATTCTATCATATAATGGGAATGCTCCTCTATATTGTCTCTAAACTTTATTTCCCTTACCTTTGCAAGGCAGTGACACAGCTTGACCACTTCCCCCTCTAAGCAAAGAATGACAAATGCCACCAAGAAAACAAAACATACTGGAAGGAAAACTTATTCAAGCAGACCCCAATCTCAGCAGAAAGACAGTCAATATCACCACTGCCTCCAACCTGCAACTGATGCCTGACAGCAGTGCTTGTTATGTTAAACCATCTGGCTGCAGGGAGTAAGCTCTTCAGAGAGGCAGAGAAGGCTGTGAGCTCCTACTTCCTAGTCAGCCCGGTGTTTGCTCCTTCCCAGCTGGAACACAAGACTCATCAGAGACCCAGCTGCGACGTAGCAGACATAGGCTAAGAAGCCAAGTCAAACACACTCAGTGGGAGTGGATGGATCTTCTGTAATTATTGGCAAAATATTCAGCCTTTCACCTGTGTAGGCTTGAAGTCTGTCCCTGGTTCAACACTCCCAGGTTCAAGCCTGAGGAATGTTTCTTTTAAAGTTGTAAGTGCCTGAACACTTATTGACCAGTTTAGGTGCTGTTTAGATTATTCTATGATACTTTGTCTTACAGAATCTGCAAAATCTAATTTTACTAGTTTGTGTAGAACCAAGATGGACCATATTTTAATTGATAGTTCTTCACTGTGTTTCCTTAATATGGATTAATTCTGCCTGTATCTATTTCAACAGCCTCTATGATTTAACTCTGCATTGTCAGGCAGATATACCAAGCAGATTATTAGAAATATTTGTGATATTTATTGTTTGTGATATTTATTTACTCATGTTCTTCTTTATTCTCTTCATGATGCCATCACACTTGTTGTAATCACTTGTCATAAACCAACGGGTATGCAAAGAATTAAATTCTTGAAAATCCAAATCTAGAATAGTGTTTGGCTTCCAAATTTAATTTAAAAAATCCTGTAAAAAAGTTTACAGCGCCCCTGTTTCTTCATCCATGAACAATAAACACTGCAACTATTTCCCCAAAGCAGCACTCAAGCATATGACTTGCTTTTATTTTATTAGATTAAATATTTAAAGCTGACAATAATCTACTGTCAATAATTTCCTAGGAAGTGGAGATTTTATAGTATTATTTGTATTACCAAGACCTCTGTTTTCCAGCGTGAGCCTTCCTGATGTTTGTTGCCAAATAGGACAGCATCTGTAACTCTAACAGACCCCAACATATATTTCCATCAAAATTTGCTTGCAGCTCACATCTAAGATCTAGTATGGGTTAAGAAAAGAGCTTTNGGGTTGGTTTTTGGTTTTTTTTTTTTTTTTTTTTTTTTTTTTAATCATTGTGTTGGCACTTGCAAAATACAATGCATGTAAATCATAATACTCCCTTTTGAAGAAAACATGTAGATTATTTCAGGTTTTGGCAACTATTGCAATATCTCAAATGAGAGTTTAGAATGAGAAAAGCTCATGACCATGAGCTCTCACTTCACACAGTCCTAGAAGGTATTTGCTACCTACTGAATACAGATAATGAGATTTATATAGTATGTACTGTTTCAATGCTGCTTTGAATTTTTTGAATGCTCTTGTTTGCTAGCAGGTAGCCTAAGGAATGTGAGTGTGCCAGGTCTACTTCATCTCCTACTGCATCTAAAAGCTGCATGCTTTTACCAGCTTTTCTCTGACCAGAAATTAAAAATTTAAAAAAAAAAAAAATCAACATCTTAATCCCACATGAGGCTATAGAATGCAACATGATGTTTACATAGTTTTGGCACACATGCCAATAAATTAAATAATCCTTGACTAAATTAATTACTGGGTCAACACATCTTAAGGACAGTAAGGGTCCTCTATGGTACTAGAGATTCACAATGAGAGCCAGGGCCAAGATTTTATCTCCTTTATGTGCCTGAAAAAACTAATCCATATGTGAAAGGTTGTTTTTCCTACACTTATAAAAGATTTGCTCTTGCTTTTGGAAAAATGAAAACACACCAAAGCAGAGAAACACAAACATGATCCAGAACAGGAGCAGACATACCTTCTAAGGATCTGTTAGGTGTCAATCAAGTCTGTAATGTATGGCCCATTCTTCAGTGGTCCAGGCTGATTTCAGGAATGTGTATACCTTCCACATCATGCCTGATGTGAAAGCTTAATTTTTTTCAGACTTCTGCCTAAAGGTAAGCTCATTTTGTGTGTACTAAAAAGATTATATGACTTACATCCTGGAAAAGATAAGGTGAAAAATATTCCGTATGATATAGATAATAAAATCTACTATTTTGTCATGATTTTATGTATTTGTAAAAGGCAAGAGTGATACTATTTATATATTATACATATGCATTACATATGTATAAAAGGTTTTTACCTGAACAAGCTCTAAACAACATTCCAGAAATGCAATTTAATAAAAAAATTTATTAAACCTCTGAAAGGAGTTTGAAAGAAGTTTGAAAACTCAGGCATTGCAGAACACATTAATTCCAGTTGTTAAAGTCATAGCCCTGAGTCTCCTGGTGAAGTCTTTCCAACTCACTAGTCCATACCTGTCATTACACAGACAAACAGCTTCTTGATGATATATTCTGAAGTGCTAAACCTAAGAATAAATACATATGCTCTTTTCAAACCTTAATGGCTGAGAGTATCTTGCTTAGTTTATATTCAGCTCTCTTAGTGGCTTCCATGGAAATTAGTTCAAGTGAGGTGAGTAAAGACCAGGTAACAATTTCAGAATAATTATCAACTCTCAATACTGAATGGCAATGATACATTATGAACAAAAGGACATGTTCCTTGTCCCTGAGTCCTTCAGTGGCTCATGAAATCAAAAATTATTTGCAAATGAGCAGAGAACAACAGATGCAAGCAGAGGAAGAAATATAGAAGAAGTACTGTATTAGAAAGCTAGGGACATTGCAGCATGCAGCATTGCAGCATGCCAGTAGCACAGCAAGTGAAGTTATGTAATTCTGCTTAGTTTCTGTTACCAATACCAAGCTCTATCAGAACATGATTCTGCCTTCAAGCTATTCGTCATAAGCAGAACACATTTCAAGAACTTTGGTGTTCTTTTTATACCAACAGTGGACAAAATCCTAGAGATACTGGAGACACTGAATTCTCAGAGGTCAAATTATCTGCCTACCTTGAACACTTTGCAGACATCTTCATACAGGAAGAAACAGTAATTTACATTTACATTTACATTTACAGCCTTTTTCTTCAAGAAAAAAGCATTTATAAAATTTCCTCATAAAATAAGTAAAGTATGATCCTACATAAATCTTAGTCATTTACTAGATTTTTTTTAACTTGACCTTTACTTCCATACCATGAATCCACTGTGTGCAACTAACCATATATTTTAGTTGGCAGCTGATATATTTAGTAAAACTTGCTTGTGATTCAATATTCATATTCTTAAACACCAATGAAGATAAATTCCAACGAAGCTCAAAGATTCATCTGAATGGAGGATGAAACATTTCATAGTATGAAATGTGTTGAACATGTTGAGATAAATTGGATTCCATGCTATTATAATGCTCTTAAAAAGACTTGTAAGAATTACTTATGCAACACTGTAATCCAACATCATTATCTTCAGAGGAAAAGTTAAAGGCCAATGTGTGACAGATCAAACCAATCTGCTGCAGCATCTGACTAAAAAACCCACAGAGGCCTGGCAAGATATTCTAGAACCCCAAATTGCACTTTATCAATCAGAATTAGAAAGTGATGGGGAAGGAACCAACTCCTGTGGAAACAAACAAGCTCTCTGTATTCAGTGTTGACAGTGTGAAGTGGTGCAAAAAAACTTAATATCATTATTTTGCCTGTTTTGTGTTTTTCAAGGCTTTTCTGTGTATGAAATACCTGTCTTTAGCCAGCAATTTCTGTGTGTGGGATCTGTAACCATACTATGTATGTACAGAGTGGTATCTCATGATTCTGCCAATGGAAGCATCTAGAGAAATATAATTCTGTTCATTATCCCATGTTTATCATGCTTAAAGGATAAGAATTTTAAGATCTCTGTAAAGGACTGTAGATTTTTTTTAACATTCATAGGCCTTAGGTTTATAATATGCTCAATAATTTCTTCAATACCCAGGATAGTCTTTGCATGGGCTCTCCAAACAAGCATGTCTGACCACACTTATAAATAAAAAAGTTTTATCTTCTGTCATCATAAATATGGATGAGCATATGACTCAGTTCAATCTTTGGACAAATGTCTTCATTATTGCTTCCTGCATCTGTGGATGAATCATGGCCCTCACTCTTCATTCGCATTGGACAACAAAAAGACTGGGAATAGTGTTTAGCCTGATTAATTTTCCTAAGAATAAGGAAAGACTTTTGCAAAATCATGGATTTGAAATTTGCTGAATTGTTACCTTGAACAGGGTAAGGAGACATCAAAAGTGCATTCAATGGCAGCCTGGAGGCTACAGCATAAGAAATCACAGTATGCATTTTATGCAGATTTCTGTATCTAGGTAGTTTTAATATTATTACCTGATACTTATATATAACAAAATAACAATGATAAATGATGTAATATTTGTCTTTTTAATGTTATTGCCATGACACAACCGTGCAATGCAAGAAGACTAATTCTTCTTTAGCTAATTCAGTAGCTTCATACTTGAAATTCTTTGTCTTTTACAAATTGCTTCAGAAATATTCCAATTTGAAAGTTTTATGGGCAGACTGGATTTGGTCCAGTCAAGCTTCTTCGGAAATTTGATCTGCTATAGCAAACTATTTTCAGCACTCTATGAAAATAGTCTTTATCAAGACGTTACCTAATGGTAACTGTATGAGAAGTATTTGTATGTGTAATTGTACGTGCTTACCTATAATGGTATTTCTGTTATAAGCACACATCAGCAGCAGAAGAGTTAAAATGTTTCTCAATACTTCACAGAGAATTCTGTTCTTTGTCTAATGGAAATCTATTCTGTGTGATTTCCTTAGTGCTACTCACTCCCTGCTTCCTCTTAAATAACTGTCCTCTGCCTGTGGCACAAGAAAAGTATTTTAATTGAGTTTAAAATGCATCTGTTGCCTGATAACCTCAATTCCCAGATATACGGCCTAAAGAAGCATTGTTGGGTGAATATTTGTACTGTCAAAATCAGTTTTATGCTGCTTCATATCCCATCTTTCAGATTAAAAAAAAAAAAAGTAAAATAAATCTATTAGTCACATGGATTTGCAAACAAAACAACTGTGAATTACTCTGGAAATCATTCTGTATATAATCAATTGAAAGTTAAGTGTACAGAGCAATGCTGCAAAACCCATCTCTCCAAGATCAATATATTACCATTAATCAGCATAGATCATATTTTTCAGAGAATGGAATATATTTCAAGTAAGATGAGGTCTGTCAAGTAATGATGAAACTGTAGGTGGATAATAGTAAGTAGGTATTTTGGAACAAAATTTTTATTTATATTGTTAAAAGGTGCACAGTCATTAATCTGCACTAGCTTTGGGTTATTGAAATACCTGTTCCATTATCAGAAAAGGGGGGATTTTTGCCCGTCACCTCTAATGTCACACGCAACAATTCATTGTCTATCTTCATACAATTTAATTATGAACATACGTTAATTTCAGTAGACATAATAAGATCAATTGATAATCATAGACTAGTCATAATTATTTCAAAATAATTCTCATTTTAATTAAAAATTCATTAAGCTGACATAGAAGGGTACTTTGTGTGAAGTACTTTTGCTTAATAATGAATCAAATCCTTTGATTTTGAGAAAAACTCAGTAATTTCAGAAATTACACGTTTCCTTGAACAAAACATGTTACCAAAACAAACTGTCAGCACAGTGGTAAGTATTAAGAACCTCAAGTAGACAGTTACAGAAGAGGTACTTGTGATTTTTCCAGAAAAAATATGCATTTGAGAGGGGAGAATGGAAAACAGAAAAAAATCTAGATTGTCTTTGGTCACAGTCTATGTTTAAACAGTATTCCTCACATAAGGGCAATCATTAAAGGCACATCATTAAAAACATTTTTGACATTACATTATGTTATACTTAATTATTTGCCTTGCGTTGTGTTACATGCTTACCATGCCCCACAGAGCAGTATTTATTTGTTTAAGCTTGAGACAAAGGCATAACCTTTAAACTAAAGAAGCTGTCAAAAATGCATATGTTTTGTTGGCATAGTTATATTTCTTAATGGAAGTGTCTACTCACATAAACAGCTGTAGCAATGAAAAAAACTATTACAGAGAGAGCTACTAGTCAAACAAATAATTTAGCAATCAAAACATCTAAACATGTTAAAGGGCAACTCTGATGATTTCTGGAACTAGGTAGAAAAATGTATAAATAGATTATGTTGGTTTAGAAATTAAATTCCCTGAAGAATTTCTGGAAGGTCTCTAATGAGTGAGAAAGTATTGCATGCTCTTTGATTTAATTCAAGCAGGCAGAAGTATCTGTCTAAGTGTTTATAGAGAATATTATTACTATTTGCTTTGGAGACAGACTGAAGGTACAAGGATCAATTCTGTATTGATGTAGTCAAAGGATGTCTAGTAACTACCCTTTCCTTCAATGGCAACATAATTATTTGCTCCTGTTGAGAACAGTATTTCTTTTAATCTTATAATGAAATTTGGTCTAAGCATAAAAAACCTGCTTGCATGTGATTTATTAACCTGGTTGCATGGGATTTAAGACATTATAATCTCTTTCATAAATTCACAGAAAGAAAAGTTTGGCTTAGGCAGAAGCCTTCAGAAGGAGTAGATTTTGGGCAGGAAATATCTTCTCCTAATTCTGAGAATTTCTAGACGTAAAAAGAAATCCTCTAAAATTCAAACTGAAAAATTAAAGAAATATTTCAATAAAAATAGTAAAATTAAGGACGCTTTTCCATAAAGTACTCTTTTAATCAATTTGAATCTCAATTTATAAATTCTGGACAGTTACCACAAAATATACAATAAACTGTAGATCTTAAAATATTAACTTTTCTCTTGGTTCTGTGCTTTTAAGACACATTGCATATATTTTGAACTTATACTTAAATCACTAATAATAGAAGTAAAAAACAATGGTAACTGGGAAATGAAAATGGATTGAAGATTGAAAAGGTCCAGGTAAAATGATAGTGCAGGCAGTGATTAATAATTTCTCCTTTCCAAATGGGTAATTCTCTCTCTTTTTCTGAAAGCACCGTTGCCTGAATGAGACCCTTTGTTCATAGACCTGCAGAGGGTTAAGTTTGGGAGGGTCTTCTGGTGCTCATCTGGTCCAAACTCCTTTCTCAAGCCATCCAGAACTAGCTACTCAGAACCATGTCCAGATGCTCTTGTAGACTCTCCAGGGATGGAGACTTGGGTCTCTCGGCCCAGTGCCAGTGTTCTGTCACCCTTACAATAAAAAGGGTTTCTTGAAGTTCCTTCTGTGTTTCAGTCTGTGTCTATTGCCTCTGACCCTGTCACTGAGCACCACTGAAGAGCCTAGCTCTGTTCTCTCTAAACTTTCCCTTCTGGTATTTATGCCCTCTGATGGGATTCCTCCAAACCCTCTCTTCTCCATGATAAACAGTCCTAATTCTGTCAGTCTTTCCTCACAGATTGGATACTCCAGGAACTTTTTAGTGGGACTTCATTGGATTTTATCTGATATGTGTCTTTTTTTTTTTTTCTGGAGAGCCCAGAACTGGATGCAGTAGCCCAGGTGCAGAGTTATTAATAGCCGTTTCACTTTCACAGTTATAAATGTTCCAGAAGGAGAACATATCTGGCAGAAGTTTCAGACTTTTTACATTTTTTTCTTCATCTAACAGCCACAGGTTTGTACCATCCCACCTTTTTCTGTTCAGAAATGAAATGGACATGAAGCAGTGGAACAGGAGAGGTGAAGCATTTCGTGTTGGGCATGTATGCTAGAGAGGCAATACCAGAGCTGGTAAACCAGTAGTCTCATCATCTGCCTGACCAGCACAGCAAATCTTGCATTGCCGTGTGCTGCTGAGCCTGGCTGACTGCACAACTGGATCTGAAAACATTTTATCGTTGGAGAGGTCACAAAGATATTTTCATAGTCTATTACATCAACCCGAACAAAATTTGGCAGTATATTGATGGAAGCAGTTGAGACTAATCCTTTAAAATTGGAAAGGTGTAAGTACCTTTGGTTTACTATGACAAGGAAGAAAAGTTTTTCTTCCATGTTAGTGAGAAAGATGAAACAAAGAACTAGAAGCAATGGAAAATTGTCAGGAATCAAGACCTCAAATCCAACCCTGCTCCTGCTTGCAACCATGCAAAACAATTATTTGAGAAATTTATTTCCTTTTTAAGGTTAAACATCTTAGATTTCTTACACCTGGAAGATAATAGAAGAATTTTCAACTTATTTATCATTAGCTTTCGCTATTGCTTCATAGAAAGAACCTCATAGATTGCCTTAAGTTAAAGAGACATCTTTAAGTTACTCCTATGCTATACTTTGTGAATCTAGTTGCTATATAAGTTAGATTTCTGTTCTTCTTATCAACCTAGCAACATCTATTGCAACATCATCTTTCTTGATCATCAGTGATCACAATTTATACGTGATATTGAAATTAACAGAAATAGACAGACCTGAGACTGGAAAATTTGGAGGAGAAATTCTGAGCAAAGCTCTTAGTATACATACAAGAATAGATACATTATTCTGAAAAATCTGAGGCACCAGCTTTTACAATAAAAGTGTTGCGTCATTATTTGTTCTCTCTTCAGCTATGGAAAGAATATGGAATAACTGTGACTAAGACCTACACAATTACTGAGAGGCAAATTAGATGGCAGAAGGGTATCAAAGGAAGATCATGATTGTAATAAAACCAGCTTCCATAAGTTTAATTGTGTAGAAGTGTATCACATGATCCTAAGAATGGTGAGGACATTGGCACAGGAAGGCACAAAGTCTGTCAATAGCTCTTAACAAGCTCAGCACAGGTGCTGTTAAGTTGCATATTGTTACAGTAAAAAAAAAAAGATACTTAAAACTATTTAACTTTTTGACATTCAAGCTGTTAAAGATGATTAAATATAATGTAGAAATAGCTATAGGGCATGTAGAGATCATAAAAAGATGAAAGAGGCATGGTGTGATAACCCGACAGTGCATCAGCAGTAATGGCAGAACAGTAATAGTCTACATATTCTTCATGTAGCTCCCATACTGCTCAAAAGCCTCTCTGTCATGGACTAGATTAATGAAACTGAGAAGAACTTGATAAAGGTAGCACTTTGCTGCTAAAAAGTGTTAACTAATTTCTGTGATACTAATGCTGTCTTTTTACTTTATAAATTCTTCCCTAGAATTCTTCATTTCTTGTGTACCTAGAGACCTTGATGATAATAAATTACTTGTGCTCTACACCTGAGAATTTTGTTTAAACCCAGCTACTTATTCTTCTGTAAGTTAACACAGAAGAAAACACATGGAAAACAAAACCAAGAGAAAACCACACAAAAGAAAAGACACATGGGCTGTATTCTGACACCTTTTTCCCTTCCATCTAGAAAGTTACAACCTATTTCTGTGAAATGGCTTCAATTTTCTGAATATCTATTTCTATTTTAGAATTTAAATGAAAATAATGTTTCTTGCTGGATTACTTGAAAACACTTTCCCCATAATTTTTTAAGGTCTTTGCTAGAAAATAACTTGTTCATGAAAGTTTAGTGGATGGTATACATGAATTTTGTAGAGTACTAAAAATTAACCATATAATCTTGAAACATACTTAATTCTATTATGCCATTGTGTTGAACAGGAAACATTTCATAAATCTGTTAAAAGCCATGTAATACTTGATCAAAATCTGTATAGGTTCACAGACTTTACCATGAGCAGTTCTTATGACAACAGTGAAATTACTGGTATGAAGGTACTCAAGAATCCAAGTTTTGCAGTCCTGGCTATAAATCCTTGTCATATTAAATCTCACTAAATACAGAAGGCATTTAAGGGATTGACCTTAAGAATAAAAATAGAGCACCAGAATTGTCGTCCGTGAAGAACTGTATGTCAGCATTTTGTTTTCACTTAATTCTGTCCTAGAGTCAGCATCTTTTCAACCATTTTTTTTTTTTATGGAGATCATATCTGATAGAAGATTCTTCATTTAACATGCTCTGTCCAGCCTTCTCTATTCCAGTATTTGACTTTCCTATAAAAGCCCTGTTTACATACATTGTTTCTTAGGGAAACAAGTATCTTGGTTCTTTATGAGGACTCAAATTTATTGTACATTACTGTCAGCTTCTGCAAGAGATGCAGGAAGAATTGTGATTCATGGACCCTTGAAGCCCTGAGGGGATTGCAGCCTTCTACTAATTTGTCTGTGACTCCTTGCCACACATTCTTTCCTCCATAATATCATCTTTTTTCAGCACCTAACAGTACTTTCTATGAAAATGTTTTATTTTGTCAAGAAACGTAAGCACTACCTTCCACAGTGCTACTGCAGGAAGAGACACTGTCTTGTAGTTTCTGCCTTACAACTCTATGAAATTCAGCATGATAAAGATAAATTACTGAATGTTTAATTCAGAATTTAGATACTATATATATTTCAGGTTCAAAAATACTTAATAAACAGATTCTGAAAAAAATAACCAGAATTTCTTCTCAAAGGCAAGGGCCACTAAGAAAAATTCTCTGTTGCAATAGTGTCATGATTTAGCAGCAGTATTCCTCAATACAATGCCCCCACTGAGACTTTTGCAAACCAGATTCCACTCACGCTCTTTCCTCTCTACCTTCCCACTCCAGGGGTGGAGTGGGGAATTTGGGGCATGAAAGTGAACATCACAGGTTGAGATAACAGTCTAATGGAAACAGCAATAAGATAAGAAACAAACAGTAACAGCAACCATATTACTAGCAGAAGTTACGAGACAAAGGAGTGATTTACACAGAAAGTAAACCAATACTGCAAGGTTTTGCCCATCACGATTTCTGCCCTGACCAAAAATGAGAGACTCCCTTACTTCCACCACTGGCAAGGGAGGTGAGATGATAGTGAATAACATCAGGATCGGTCTGTGCCACCTAGCACAGCACACGGCAGCCCAGAACTCCTAGGCTGAGGTGATCCAGCAGCCTCTGTCTCCCCAGCAGCTGGGACTACAGGAATGCACCACTGAGCCTGAATACTTTAAAAATGATACTTCTGTCTTGATAAAAACAGCTACACAGGAAGAAGAGTGTCCAAAGAATATAGAAAAATAAGAACAAGGGAAAAGAAAGAGCAGTATGATACTTTGCACAATGCATAGGGACAAACAGGTGCACAAAATTTCAGCATATTCCTTTGGATAAAAATTCCGAGTTTTTTATTCAGCCTTTTTTGTTTATTGCTTCCATTGTTTTTTTTTTTTTTTTTTTTTATTTGTTTCAGAAACGTATCACTGAATGTCCACTTCTTTACTGTAGCTGAAACAGAGATATGGTTCTGAGAAGTGGAAATTTATAAAGACATTAAAGGAAGACAGGCAACGCATCTTGTCAGATGATCGAGCCATGTCAGCCAACACTAACAGAACAGGGTAACTTATTCTAATATCCCAATTAGAATTTACTCTAAAGTTAGCATGTATAAATAGCAAATGCATTTTAGATTCCAGGCCTAACTGTTCACTTTCAAACTTGGAGTGGTTATTTATGTCTGGTTTAAATGAGAAATTAAGTTTTCCATAAATGTTTATATATGTGTTGTACAGGTAAATTTTACAGCTCCTGGTGAAATTTCTGTGTAAAAAGAATAGCACAACAACACCATATTTTGACACCTGAAATCAAAGGATTTGATTGAAATTTGGCAGGAAATCAAAGTTTTGGTCTTGGTTCCAAATTTCCTAAACTGGGCATCCTTTCAGATTTGAGAAAAATCTTAACCAATAGGTTGCTGAAGAATGGATTATGGTTTAAGGTGGGGGCATAAAGGGTATAAATATTTTGGAAAAAGCTTAGGCTTTACTTTGCATTAGAATAAAAAGAAAAAAATCTGAGGGGAAGTTTTGCAGGAAAAAAAATAAACAAAAATTGGGATTTGGGTTTTTTTCCCCAAAAACTTCCTCTTTTTTCTCCTTTTTCCTTTTTTTTCCCCAGACAGTATTATTTTGAATTTAGAAGAAATGAGTTTTGAAACACAAGTGAGGACAAGGTGCAGAAGCATGATTCTAAGGCTATATTAATCATTATTCATGGAAGTGAAGTTGTCATAATTACTTTCAGACTTGATTACTGCTCCTAGAAATCCATCTTTTGACATGAAAAAGGGTGGGAGCTTCACTAATTTTTAATCTATTCCTAACATTGTTGGAGTGTTTTGGGCAATAAAATCCTTTCAGTATGCCATGACTAAAATATTATGGAAGGATCATATGTGGAGAATTCTGCGTTGAAGGTTGAGATGAGTTTTAGCTCAAGAAGATATATAAGGATTCTCTTTACTAAGTTATGAACAAAACATATCCTTCCAAACATTACCACTTTTATATTAGTACATAAGCATTTTTCTGACAAGTTACAAAAGACATCAATTATTTATTCTGAGTTACTGTAATTTTAAGACATTCAAGTGTTATTTGGAATAATTTCTCAGTCCCTAATGATCTTTATAATATAACCCCAGCATTCAAAATGAATGCTTATTGAAAGTCTGTGCTATGACAACATCTCTCTTCCTCCTCCTCATTTCCCCCCACTCTCCCCATCTCTCTGTATTTATATTATAATTACTACTAATCCAGGCTTTATTCTGAGTGAAAGTTTTAGACAGCAAACTATGAAAAAAAAGACAATTTTATATTGTTTTTCCAGTATTGATCAATAAAACCAGGTTAGGAATTCACAGAGATTCTTTCTTTCTTATAAGAACAATTATTTAAAATCAGTTGGAAACAAAGTAATGATTTTTAGCAGAAACTGGAACCTGAATTTCTGGAGGTAGCAGTATTTTACATTGGTTCATTTTTGTGTTCTATTCTATATTTTATGTAACAATTTTTATTGTGAAGTAAACTGCCAGATGAACTTTTACTTTAGTAAAAATAATGTCTGAGCTTGCCAAGGTAAAGCTTATCAGCTGCAGAACACAGAGACTGGCCAGAATTGAACATAACTATAATAACTTTTTCATGTCACAGACCATAATGCCACTCTCTTTTGCCTACATCTCCAAAGGTGCCTCTTTTTTAGATTTACATTTTTATTAACTTTTTATATGAAAACCTGTAGTTTATTGTCCTTTCTACAAAAAATTGAAGCAGTAGGTTGACCAACAAAAGAGATAAACAGAAGCTTATTTCAACAAAGTTTTACTATTGGGGTTGTGCTAAATTTGCTTTGTTGCATTTTTATGTTAGAAGGCTATCAGTGTGTAGCCATGAGATTCTGTCCTGCATTTCAAACAGATAGACTGTGTGGAATGAATCTGGATTATGTGCAGAAAACCAGCCTCTAACACTGGAACTACTTTTAGTCTGTGTGTTCAAGAACAAATGTGCCTGCCATATAAAAAAATCAGAACAGACTGTTACTATTTCAGCTGCCACAATAGTAAAGTACTACAGCTATTTCACACAGGAGAACATGCTGCTGATCTGTGCAAACTTCTGACTACAGTGAACTCATTGAATTCTCTGTTTTGTTTGGAGCACAAGACCATATTTTTTGACACAGTAGCTGTGTCTGTGTTCATCTGAGATGATGACTAATTATTACTATGCAAGAGGAAAACATTTTTATTAAACAATGGGGATGGTGAGGTCTGAGGGGAATGGGGAGAAATAAATTGCCATGAAACGTGAAGAGCTTGAAGAATATATGTTGCAGCGTCATTTGACAAGGGACATTTGTCAAGCTGTCAATTGTACTGATTAACCAAACAACCACTCAATGTCACTTTTTACTTTGCCTTTTAGTAGAAATTATTATTTTAAGTAACATTTTTCAACCAATTCCCACTGTTAAAGGGTTTGCATTGAAATAAATGGAAAAAACCCAAAGAAACTGGCCAACCCAGATATTATTCAAAGCTTGTTTATACACATTCCTTGATGATTTTTTCATTAGGATTAACAACTGCTTCAGTTTGAACTCAAACTGCAGCAAGCACTCTCAGGCTGACATACTGCAGAATTTAAATATGAGATATAGAAACATATAGAAAGGTGGTGTTTTCAAAATGGAAAACAGATAACACATGTTATTTACATTATGTAATTATGAATCTTATTGTCTCTTCCTGTTCATGCCCCATTGGCTGTCATTCCACAGAGAATAGAGGTAGGCACTATATTTCCAAAGTTGCCAGTTTGTCATCAGGCTTAATGTCAAGATAATTATAGCCTGAACAAGGAATGCTATATTTCAACTGCTCGATAAATTTTTTTTTTTCCCATTAGATTTCAACACACTTATGCAAAAAATAGCCCTGTATTCCATTATTTGGGCTGCTGTCACTTACCTCAGCAACAAGGCTGTTGGACAATTACAATTCCAATGAGACAGCATCCACCCAGAAGCTTCTACCAACAGCCAACTAACAAATACACTAATGCCTGCACTAATTAGTAATCTAATAAACCAATAAACTAATAATCCAATAAATCAAATAAATTCTGTACCCCTTTTAAGAATTTTTAATACTTATTTTTAGAGACACAGCAGTGACAGACAATATAGGTAATTTCAGAATGCAAGTCTGAAGTCATCTTGATAGTGTTTTAAAATTTGTTGACCTCAAAGTCTGTGAATCTTTCTGAACTAAAGTCAGCATTTCTTTTCATTCTGTGCCTGTGCTGATACACAGGAACATTTCCTGAAGGCTGGGATATCTGCACTGACACAAATTTTATAGTATTTCTGGTGGGTCATCACAATTGTGACAGTTATAGTGTGCAGAGATTCTTTGGTAAGCCATGAAGCCATGCACCCCTCCAGCAATTATAGCAGTAATGAGAAAAAAAAACAGGAAGTAGTCACTTTTATAAAGTCCCAAAACGTTTAGATTTGAAGTGTCATTTAATGGCTTAAAACCTGGAAGATACCCGTAAAATAGGACCCCCAGGTCATGAGCATGCAGCTAGTGTACAGACATCTAACTAGTGTTCATGTCAAATGAAGTTACCTGCCTAAAGTATTCTATAAACATCTGGGAAAATTTTAGTTGTTACTGTTGTGAGCTACTTGAACTATGATAGTTTATGGAGGGTCACTCTTGAGAGGCACATCAGGTCTGTGGATTAGAGAAATGAGAATTAGCACAACTCTAAGCAGCTCAAATTTATCCTTTCTCAAACTTATTCAAAGTTGTAAGAATATATTCTCATCCAGCACACTACAGAAGAAATCAATCATATAATTACTTAAAGGCTTACAGCTTTAAGGGCTTTCTCAGCCTCAAGGCCCCTTTGTGTTGAGGCAACAGAATGTCTTCTAGTAAATATTTTACTAGTACACTACGTGCAGTTTCATTTTTGTCATGAACAAAGCACAACCTTAATTTCTCAAAAGGAATCATAATTCTCTTGTTTACATTTCTGTCACTCAAAGAAAAAAAAGTTTTGCCTTCCTGCTCTATTTTGTGTTAAGAACAAATTATAATATTTACAATCCCCCACTGATTTTTTTTTTCACTTTTTCCTCAATTCTTTCTTGCTTAAAATGCCTGTCAGTACTTTTAACAGTTCCTTGTATCTCCAACAAGACTTGGCCTTAGGCTGTAGCCTGACAGAGACACCCAGGATACCTCTGTCACTTCATAGGTGGCAGCTGTCACCATCCCAATACTCTTTTTTGCTAGGAAATGTGTGTAGCTACTTGGACTTCCTCTAGCTGTTGTAAAGGCATATAACCAAGGATGTCTCAACACAGTGCTGTTACATGATCCAGCTTTTTCACAGCTTAGAAATAACGTGAAGAGTTGGTCCTACAGTTACACCAAATTTGGTACTTAGATTTCTGGTACTTTTCATTAAAACATTGAGTTTTTACTATGCAGTAATTAACACAGGATAAAATATAAAAAGGATGCAAAATATTTTGTTTAAAAAGAAATGGAAAATTCCACCCATGCTACCTCATTTTCCTCACAGCCACCCTTACCTATATATCTATATTTCTGGAATGACTCTCTATGTCATCAAATTTCACAAAAAAAAAGAGCAAAGATTTTTTGAAGACAATTCAATCTAGTCGCCTACTCTAGCATTAAGAACTGCAAAAACATACATGCTAAATTACAGCAATTTCTCTGAGACAATAATCAATAATGTCCCATCAGTATTTTAAGCAAGGAACCTCTCATAAGAAAAATAACCTTCCTAAATCAGTTATCTGGACCAAAGTAGGGGAGGTAATTTGGGAAAAGACTATAGACTTACAATTTTCCCACTATTTGTGACACAAGCAAAGCTGGCAGTGCTAGGAGATTGGATGTTGCCCTTATAACAATGTTACAGAAGGAGTCACTATTTGTTTACTCTCCCACAGATGAAATTAAGTATGAGGATTTTAAAGAGTTTAGTTCTTTGGAATACACTTCATATTTAGAAACATGACAGCATTAATGATCCTTAGACTCTGCTCAGAGCTGTTTTGTGGAAGAAATTTTAAAATTTCAATACTATCAGGAAATATATGACTGCTTATGTTTCAACTTGACACATTATTTTTTTCTATTGCAGAAGTTTATATTTGTCAACACAAATCCTAAAGGCAAGTCTGTTATTGACAAGGAGATGGCTTAAGATCCTTGAGATCCCTTCTATCTCCTGAGGGTCTACCAAACAGCCAAATGACATTCTTGCCCGTGTTACCCTGTAATATAAAAATCCTTTCTGATTCAGTTTAATTGGGTTCCAAATTCTAATCACTTACTCTTATTTTAAATAAAGACTTTTTAAAATCTTATTTTAATTTAAAACTAAAGCTGAAGCCCAGATGTCTGAGTCCTTCTGAGATGAGATTGGATACAAAGGCTCCTGCCTCCACTCCAGCTCTTCTATGCTCAGGCTCGACATACAATTACTGTTACCACTGTTTCTTTATTTAGGCACATTGAGGTATTATTTAAGAGTAAATAAAATCCACAATGAAAAATCCATATTTGTCCATCCATGCATTTGGTAAGCACAATGACAAACTAGTTGATTTGATACCATGGGACAAGAGTAAAGTCAAAGACTTGCCAGTGGGATGTTTGTACATAACAGATTATACTAATTACCTTGTAGGGACAAATTTAAATTCTAAGTATTAACTCTTGTTAATCCCAGGTGGGAAAGATAAAACATTTCTATAAAGGAAGAAGCAAGATTAAGTAGGTTGCACAGAGAAGCACTGGATTTTAACACTTATTACATGTTTACAGATCTGTATCCTCCAGGGCTGTATATCCCCATGTAACTGAAATAATTGTTCAATGACCTCATTCTATGGGTAATGGCTTTCAATAGACACTGGTACTTCTGTGGATGTTGTTCTAGTGTGATGCCACAGATAACTGTGTGTTGCTGAAAATCATCAGTTTTAATGAAGGCCTTAGAAAATCACCCCATTGTACAGCTACAGGACCCCCTACCTCCCAGCTTCACAACCAATAATGAGTTATAAACTACGTGGAAACTAAAAAAATTTTATTCCAAAAAGAAAGGAACAGTATGACCTGAGGTACCATGTATTCTCAATTCTATCATGCTACTGAGAATTTAAACATAAGCAAGCAGACATAATAGCAGGCAGAATCTCAGGACCAGATCTTTGGCCTTCAGCTATATGGAAGAATAATTAAACCCACAACAGTTTAGAGCATCTCAAGCTTTGGCTCACTGCCATTTTCAGAGTCAGGAGACAAAAGCTAATGCCTTATGGCTTCTGTCGTCTTTCTCCAGTTCCTGTGTCTGCCAAAGACTCGGATCATCTTAATTTACTATCTTGCTTGTGTTGGCTTTCTCCTTTAAGCCTTTAACTGGCTTTGGTCTTGAGACCTTGCAAAGCACTTTAAAATCTGTTGTATGAGCCCTCTTTTTATGTGTTTGGAAAAAGAAAAAGCGTTTTAGTTTGACAGGATTGTGATTGAGCAACTGAATGTGGCTTTATTTGTAGCAATACTGGTGGAATGGAAAGAAGAAAGAGAACAAAGAGGGCAAAAAAAACCCCTGGAATATTGGTAAGTTAACACATAAGAGAAAAGACAACAACAAATTTTTAGCTATAAGAATGAGGAATTTTACATGACGTATTTATGGACTAGCGATATTATGCATCTATAATCCTCATTTACTCTACTCCTCTCAGCCAGCCTTGTTTGACCTATGGTTTTCACTTCTCATGCAGTCTGTATAATTTCTTTAATTAGATACACTGAGGTCAAAGGCTTAGGCTTTTAAAGGATTAGACACTTACATAGATAGTGATAACAACCGTAGTTGCATTAGGTAAGATTAATCACTTTTTCTAAAGAGACATGAGTTTCATATTTTATGGAGCAAGTGAAGTTCAACTGAAATAAGAATAAAACTTCCCAAAAGGTAAATTACTTCATAATTGTTCAGTAAGGGATTCTTTTGCTTTCTTAAAAGTATAGTGCTAGGTTTTATCCCAGATATAACACCAGACTCCATGGATCTTTCTTAAGTGTTTGATTCTGTATTTCAAACACAAATGAGGATTACTTTGACTAACACTAACTTGTTTTAGTACTTGATCTCTCAAAACTTTATGACTTCTTTTTTTTCCTGCACTACAGCTAATTAAGGGTTTAAGATCCACTGCCAGAAGTCTATTAGTATTTCATTCCCTAACAGTGTTACACTGTTAGTAATAATTAAAAAGTATAAACATGATATTAAAGCGCATAAATGATAAGTCTTCTCATAAACACAGGTGTATAATATGAGTTTTAAATATATATTTACCGTAATAATAGGTATTATTAGCAATTTCAGTGCATTAAAAGTGGCATTAATATACATGTCATATTAATCATGCTAATTCTTGAAAAACTGGTAAGAATCACCTAATTTTCCTCCTTCCACCTCCTCCTAAAACCTTCCTTTTGCCAGCATGTCATCAGGCACAGCACTGCCAGCTGATCAAGGGAAGGAAGGATTGTCCCTCTCTGCTCTGCAGCCTCACCTTGACTATTGTGCGCAGTTTCAGCCTCTGCAATACAAGAAAGATGTTAAACTTTTAGAACGTGTCCAAAGGAGGGCAAAGAAGATGGTGAAGGACCTTGGAGGAAAACCTTATAAGGAGCAGCTGAGGTCACTTGGTCTATTCAGCCTGGAAAAGAGGAGGCTGAGGGAAGACCTCACTACAGTTACAATTTCCTCATGAGGGGAAGAGGAGGGGCAGGCACTGATCTCTTCTCTGTGGTGACCAGGGATAGGACTGGAGAGAATACCCTGAAGTTGTGTTAGGGGAGGTTTAGGCTGGATATTAGAAAACAATTCTTCACCCAGAGGGTGGTTGAGCACTGGAAGAGGCTCTCCAGGGAAGTGGTCACAGCATCAAACCTGTCAGAGTTCAGGAAGTGTTTGGACAATACTCTCAGAGACACTGTGTGAATCTTGGGGATGGTGCTGTGCAGGATCAGGAGTTTGACTTGATATTTGTGCGTCCCTTTTAACTCAGCATATTCTGTGATTCTGTGATCATCTGTTGGGTAGTTCCTTACTGCATTTTATTGTTAGTTACTGCTTACCCTTGTGGCTTTCTCAACTAATATGTTTGGAATGGATTGCTATTATAAAGCATAGGAGAAAAGATCAGCTTATGAATCTGTAGTGTGTACCAATCAGCCCAGATTTTTTTTCTCCCAAATTTCAGGTAAATTGCCATGACTTGGTCGATGGTTTATGTCTAAAAAATTTTATGTGCACCGTCAATCCTTTATATCATTTACTAAGATTTTAAAATCTGGCATGCTATCAATCACCAAGAATTTGCTGTGGCAAGAAATCTCTCAAGCTCTAAGAGTAACCTTGGGAGGCATCCCTGCTCAAGGGGAAAGCCTGATGTGCAGCCTGCTACCATGCCAGAGAGCTCAGTGGGCCTGGGCTGTCTGCTGTTTGTGGAGTAAAATGATTGACTTAGAGTCATATTTGAATACCAGCAAGGCATCTGGGTCACTGCTGCTGACAGCTCTTGGCTACCGTGTTGCCATCTGTCCCCCAAAGTCCAGAGTAAACTGGATGAGGTCACCACTGCTGACGCTGGTGGTAATGGAATAGGCAGGGCAGGGGAAGGGAGGTTCGATCTAACAATACTCATCTTGTTACTCTCTACTCCCAGCAACTCTTCCCTTTGGAGCAGCCTGCCCTTGCTGCTCCCTGGCAGCTAGGGGCAAGAAAAATCCACAAGATTGCATAGTCAGAGGCGTTTTGGGCAATTGTCTTCATGATGATGTTGCGGACTCCTCTCCCAGAGTGAGTTAACGTTTAATCCAAAATCTACAAACCTTAACTGAAGAAAGAATAAAACCTAGGTTCCCTTTCTATGCAATTGTACTTCCCACTGGTTAGCAAGCAGGTTCACCATTTTACCCTTTCTCCTCTGTATCCCAGTTTATCTTCAATTATTGTCTGTAAAGTAAAATGTTTCCAGTGACCAAGGCTGAGGGAGTCTTCTAACTTCATTATTACAGGAGTTAGAATTAGCATGTAAGTAAGATAGAATTGGTAAATTTACCTTCAGGCAGGTATGAGAGGCTACAAATATCTATCTACTTTTAACTAAAATAGGAAGGCATTTCTTCTGTCTCTTGGGGTTAGTCTATTAGATGTTCTTTAAAATATCTATTGGAGTTTTCAGGCAGGAAGCCCAAAGCTCTACTTTTACTTATTATATTCCTAGTAAAATGTATTTTAATAAAGTCTGATAGTGTTTCAGTCTTATGTAGTCATAGGCACACACAAGGACAGAATTTCACTGGTTAGGCAATTTTATCATTAAAAAAAATACAGAATAATGGGCTTACAATATCTCCAGGACCAGACAGTAACTGAAAAGGTCTTTTAGATATTTAATATGTAGGTTTACATATTTCTAGAGGAATATAGAATTTCATTATTATCCTTATATTTCTTCACAAAAATTCAGAGAATGGCTGCTGAGAATTTAGAGAGAACTGCAGAAAGTAAATTTTTACCTTTAGAATTATTTTAGGGTCTTTTGAATTTTCTTGCCAATATCAATCAATGAAAAAATATCAAGCCACGTCCTCCAAGTTGAAAGTTTAAATTAAAATATTCAAATGTATATCACAGCATTAACTGTTATAATGAGAATTATTTTTTCTACTGTTTTCAAACATTTTTGTATTTGTATTATACTATAGAGATACCAGGTCAAAACTACTTTTGAAAAAAGTTACTTAAGTTTTTGGCAAGTGGCAAAATTAATAATGCAAGGCTTACAATTTAAAAACCCAGTAAGTTGGAGATATAAAACTGTGCTCATAAAAACTAATCACATTTCTAAAATGCAGGATGTAAAAGTATTTTATGTATTTTTGGTGGCTAAGATGAAAGGTAATGTTATTGAAATTGCAAGGTCATATTTTAAATATTTAGAATTTTACTATTGAAGTTGAGGTTTTTGTCAATTAAGTATACTTTGTACAACTGGTAGTTACATCATGCATCAAAGTTTCTTATCCAGCTTGTTCCTGCCAAAAGATTTCTGGTCCTGCAGGGAATATGCTTCATGCAGCACAAACTAGATATTTCTGTTCACAGTGGGAAAGAGGCTTTAAGGAACTAAATTTTCTTTACAAAAGAAAAATAAAAGGGTTTCTCTCTTTCCCTATGCCCCTTACATCCCATGGGAACTCTACAAATCTTAGAGAGGTTCAGATGACTTTTGACTTTGCATAGTAGGATATTATTCCTGCTGCTTTTCCTTTCCCTGCAGCCTATGATCCTGCATATCCAGGCCAGCAACATGTCTAGGGTTTCCTTTAACTCGTATTACCAGGGTTCTAAAAGGAAGAGGAATGGCACTGAGGAGGAAGGTGTATTGAGTTTTGCTGAACACTGGCTTGCTCCAGTGCAAAAGGCTAGGCTTGAGGTTTGAGGAGATTACATACAATCAATCTCAAATAAAGGCCATAAGGCTACCAGGTAGTGAGTTTGAGGAAAGATTGGCAGGCTGAATGAAAGAGGGGATTAAATCAGCTTCTCTGTAAAAGTGAATTGCTACTTTGTGTTGAATAGTTAAGTAATAGAGGAGTGGGAAAGAAGACAAGAAAAGGGTGAGCCCAGAGTTCAAAGATCATCCAGAGTGAGGGTCTCCCTTTCTCTCTACTGATAGAAATACATTGTCTCTGGTAAGTAGAGATTTCAGACTCTTACCAAACATTAATACAGTCAAAATTGGGAAACAAAAGTTGACTTTTCTCACAGGGGAACAATCAAAAGCTCTGTCACAGACAGGTTTCCCATTTTCCAAAATACTGACTGCCCCAGAAGATTAAATAAAGAGAGGCTAGAAATTGAAAAGAACTTATCAGATTCCCAGGCAAATACCTCTCATCCTTTTCTGCTCCATACCATGCAATATCCTAGGGGTTCCCTATGAAAAAGAGCTGCCTGTCTTTTACACTTCTACCAGCAAAATCTTTTTATGCTTTGTAGAATATTTTTCTGATTTCGCTTCTGCCTTTCAGAGTGCTAACTCAGTAAACGAGAAGAACAGGTTTCTGTTTGCAACTTCACACACACACACAGAACCACACAAACCTTTTGTGTCAGGATCCTGCCATCCTTCAAATATGTTGTTAAGTAAACCAAACCAAATTTCAGGGGAGTCTGATGCCTGTAAGTGTCAGGAATTCTGGTTTGGATTTCATACAAATCCAAAGCTTTTAACAAGTCTTTGCATGTTAGTCTATCAAGGGACCTCATTTGCAGTACTTTGAAGAATGATTTTATCTATCAAGTCAGTACAATTTTCTTCAGCCACATCAATTGTCTTGAAGACCCCCTACCCAACTAGCAATAAGATCTGCATATTCAGTGTGACAGAGACAGTAAAATAATACATATCAGCCAACAAGATCTACTCTCCTAACTAATAGGTAACCAGTTTTAGCTAACCAACCTTTTGCAGTCCCACTGCAATCAGGTCTGCTCTGCTGATTGGCTACAACTGATCATCCATTTTATATATGGAAGCCCACTGAAGAAAATAGAGTTGCCCAGTGATACAGTCGGACACGAAATGATCACACAGAGACCTGGAATCTTTTGAGATGCAGCGCTGAGCCGAAAAAGAGGCCTTTGTTTATTAATTTCCAAATATATACTTTTATCAAGGTGACAATGGATTGGAAGGTGAAATTCCCACCTCTCAACCACATTGGTCAATCAGACTATCAATCACATTCTCCTCCCATTTGAAGGAATGCAAACACTGGCCATATTTACAAAAAACAATTCTTTGTTTATGTTAAAAGGCATGGGAAAGTGAGAAACTCTGACTCCAATATGAAACATCAGAAGGCTAAGAAAATTCTGGGTGACAGCCCAGGCATAAATAGGTACAGAGATACAGAGATTCTAGGGTGACTTTATGATTGAAATTGTAACAAAACTGAGTAGCAATAAAAACATCAACTCACAGTTAATAACTTCTTAAGCAAGTTTTGATATAGAGTCTTCAAGAAAAGCACTATATTATTATATTCTTTAAAAACTGGGGCACTGTATGATTATTTTTAAATATATTTTTTTAAAAGAAAATATTTTTAAGATTCCTGCTAAGCAATATTCTCCACAGGCACTTTCTGAAGAACTGTCTACCATGAGTGAGTTAAATGCATTGGGCTACACTGGGGCAAAACTCAGTGTTATAATTCACTGTTTAAAAATTGCCACTGTGTTTGCATGTCTAGTTGTAATATATTTCTTTCTAAATATATGTATACACACATAAAAATAATTATTACAATGAAAATGAGATAGAATCCTTTTATAAATCATATACTACAGAAAAGGAGACTGTGACTAAGAAAAAAACTAGAACCTAACCTTACTTAAGTATTTAATAGAAGTTGTACCTTTTTATTTCCCTCTTCTATTTCATAAAATCAACATACTTCTGTCTAGGAAAAAAAGAAAAAACCGATCTGCGCTTATTACCTGAGCTAGGCAAAATATATAACTGAGATCACTGCTCTTCAAAGGAGATTAGGATAATTACAATAAACTTAAAATCAGGAGATTTGCTGATGAAAGTCTGGTTCTTTTTCTTTTAGCCATCTGTCTGTCCCTGAATGGGTGCACAGTCATTAGGGTGGCTCTGTAAGTCCTCTTTAATGAAATCTTGCAGGGAGGAACATAGAGGATCCAATTATCTGTAACTGAACATACATGTTGTTACATCCAGAAAAAACCAACTGTGATAAAAAAAAAAACAAACAGAAACTTTGCAGACTTAAGTTTCAATAAACAAAAAATAGTTATGCAGTGCCAAATATATCTTCACGGTTGACCCTATGTTTGTTCCCATTCCACATATGCCCTGTGACAGGGTTTTATGTTCACACACTGGCTGTTCTGATCTGTCACAAGGATCAGGTGACCTGGACCCCAGTGGGAACACAGGACCATGACACAGTCTATGTGTAACCACATTCATGGGTATTTTTTCCCTACAGGATAACTTTTCAAGTAATTCCAAAGGGCAGAACTTTTTATCACCCTGCCCCTTTTGTTCCTGATAATTTCTAATTTATTTTAATGCCTAGGTCAATTAAAAACTCCTGTACTGGGTTTTCATGCCAGGGGTTTGCAGCAGGGAGACTTCAGAAGTGGGTTCAGCAAGAAGCCTCTAGAAGCTTCTCCTGTGTTGACTGCAGCCAATGCCAGACAGCTCCAAGACAGACTGGACATGTTGCTGGGCAAGGCTGAGCCCATCAGCATTGGTGGCAATGCCTCTCTTTTAAGAAGAGTGGAAAAAGAAAATTGCAGCAGAACAGCAGCAAGAGAGTAAGTGTGAGAAGCAGGAGTGAGAATATGTGCGAGAAGCAGCTCTGCAGACACCAAGGTCAGTGCAGAAGCAAGGAGAGGAGGTGATCCAGGTGCCAGAGCTGAGATTCCTCTGCAGCCTGTGGTGAAGATCATGGGTACACAGCTGTGCCCCTACAGCCCATGGAGGACCCCATGCCAGAGCAGGTGGACAACTGAAAGAGACTGTGACCCTGTGGAAAACCCTGTAGTACAGCCGGTTCCAGGCCAGTGGGGAAGAGGAAGCAGAGAAAATCAGGAATTAAGTGGTTCCTGAGAGGAATGGAGGGGTGGGGGAAAGGTATTTTAAAATTTGGGTTTATCATTATTCTACTCTGATATGCTTGGTAGTAAATTAAAATAATTTCCTCAAGTCAAGCTTTTGCCTGTGATGACAATCTGTAAGTGATGGCTCCATGTTCTTAACTTGACCCACAAGGCTTTTTTTATGTTTTTTCTCACCTGTCCAGCTGAAGAGAGGAGTGATGGAGATCTTTGGTGGGCATCTGGTGTCCAATCAGGGTCAACCCATTACACCTCCCCTACTGCTCTGTTCCAAATATTGTCTTCACTCTCTCACCCTCTCTTTCTGTCCTGCCTGTGTACTTTTGTCCAAGTTGTTTTTCTTTTTTTATTCACCTATAGCTTTCACTCCTCACTGCCCTCCTTTCACCTAGCAGAGGAAGTATTTTAAACATATCTGGAATTTTCCACCTCATTTTAGTCCCAACCCTTATGCCAAAGTGGTCTCCCAGTAGCAAGCAAAGGGAGTATTGTTTACCTCTTTGTCCTTTTGTTGCTTATTGTTTGCATATGTTTGGTACAGAGATAATCTTAATTGAATTTAGCATGTCAGAATCCTATGACTCTCCTTTGATACACTGAGATTCAGACAAGAGCTTGTTTCCACGAGAGTGGCGAAAGACACCATATGTGATTCAAAATGTGTAGATAATGGATGTTGTAAAGTGTCATGACAAAACAGTTCTCAATTTCATTGCTATTGATATCTAGTCAAACCAACATTTCCCTATGGTCCCTGGAAGCAAAAGATTTGTCATTTTGGCAAATGAGGATGATCTGTATGGATGATTTTCCACATAATTTCACCTTTATAGACTTTTATCGTCACCATCTGAATGTTTCAGACCAAATGTGTCAGATACTTCAGAAAAACAAGAAATGGAAAATATTTTCTTAAAAGAGGATGCTAACAAGCAACCTTGAAAGTAATCTATAAATGTTTCTTCATTCACCTTTAGTATCCCATATGTGCGGAGAATTTCCATGCAGAAGACAGGCTGGACCATCTGTCTGGTTCTTCTTTAATCCTTCATCACTTTGCCACTTTTGTGTAATTTACACTATTAATTTCACACCAATAAAAATCTGTAGACCACATCATAAAGTTTTGTTGTCTGTATATTGATAGAATGATGGCAATTGGCAGGCCTTAGCATTTTCACAATAATACTCCTTATTTCTGTCATAAACCACTAACACATTATTTTCATCCACGTGTCCCTGTGTAAACTAATAATCCAGAATATTTTTCTTCACATTATACTATTCATGAGCATGAAAGAATCTGAAGCAGTGAGTCTCTTCAGCTCCAGTGAAAATTAATTGCCATCAACATCCAGAAACCCAGGGAAAAAAGCTCCACCTGGAAAAAAAAGCCAACTTTGCTGCTTAGGGAATCTCATAAGTTCTTTTCAAAAACCACTACTTGTGTTAACACGACAGCTGAAATTGTGTTGAAACTCCAGAGGAGGGCCACTGAGTCGATCAGAAGGATGAAGCACCTCTCCTAAGAGGAAAGGCTGTAAGAACTGGGATTGTTCATCCCAGAAAAGAGAAGGCTTTGGGATGACCTAATTGTGGCCTTCCAGGAATTGAAGAGGTCTTACAGGAAAGATGAGGCAAGACTATCCACAAGAACAGGTGGTGACAGGACAAGGAGGAATGGGTCCCAATTGAAAGAGAGTAGATTTAGATTAGATATTAGGAAAAACTTATTTATTGGGCATGTGGTGAGGCACTGGACAAGTTGTTCAGGAATGTTTTGGATGCCGCATCACTGGAGGTGTTCAAGGCCAGGCTGGATGGAGCTCTGAGCAATCTGGTCTAGTGGAAAGTGTCCCTGTCCATGATGGGGTGGTTGGAATGAGATAGATGATCATCAAGGTTCCTTTTAACCCAAACCTTAAAAAAAAAAAAAAAGAAAAAAAAAAAAAAAGCTAATGTTCATTCACCAGACAACAAATGATCTTCCGCAATATTTGATCTTCAGAATAAAAAAAGCCTTTGTATCTAATTACACATGCCTTCAAAAATATTAAAAATAGCTAATGAAAAAGCATATATTGAAAATTGCTTGCCTGAACAGTATCCTCAAATTCCTATTGATGGAATAAAAAGCAAATTTAATTACTCTATCAGTCACTTTTTTCACATTTCTACTTTTCTGGTGGTAATTTTCATTTTCACAGATACTTGGAAAAAAGCAGTAACAAAGAAAAACAAAATCAAATTATACTTTTTTTGCATTGATTAGAAGTTTTTTCTGTTCTTTTAATGTTTCAGCATTTGTCCAATAATGACTCAGTGAAATATTATTTAGTAGGGATGGTGACACATTGCAAACAAAGCATTTAAGTGAGATTTCATGGGTTATATTGGAAAGAATCTTCAGAAGTCAACAGCAAAACTTCTGTTGATTTTGATAGAAACAGAACTGATCCCATGCTCAGTGACTTGCATCAGAAAATTATCAAGATTGTACCACAACACTGCTACCTTGTGGCACGACACAGAGCAAAATCATTATTGCTTTTGTGGTGTGCCTCTCCCTTCACTAACAGGGATGCCATGTGTCACAAACTGCTAACGCCTCACCTTACCCTTGAAGGTATGATTCCCTTTCCACTGGAAGTCTTTATATGACAATTAGTGGAAAGCTATACCTATTTTACTCATTTTATGACTACAAAGTTTTAAAAGAGGATGGCAAATCACTTTCCCCTTACAATTCCAACTCATAATGTATTCTTAAAGATGTTAATTATCTTGCAAAATTTTGTAATGCTGATGTTAGGAAAATGGATATAGTTTTCCAGTAATGACCTGAACAAGTTTGGAACTAGTTTGTATATCACAGATAAAAATACCCTTCCTTACTCCACTATATTTATGTCTCATTAGTTTATGGACCTAAAGCCCTCCAGGGATTGTCACTCACAAATCCATCTAATGTTTATGAGCTCCAAATTTTGCATTTGGATCTCTAATTTATCCAACAGATATGGAAAATCATACAGATAGAAAACTCCCTAGTGCCTACAAAACTCTAGGTTTTAATAGAGAGGGCAGAAATAGTATAAGTATAATGTTTAATATAAGCATGATGCTTAGCACATTAGTGGCAAGTTAAGTGTATCACCTAGGAGGAAAGACATTCACTATATTTCAGGTAAGTGGATAATATTCCTCCCAGGACTGTTGGCTTGTAATGTTACAGGGTTTAGTATGGTTGTGTGTTAATGCCATCCAGTTCCTGTTGAAGTTTTTTAGTGCAACATTGTCAACACAGGCAAGTGAGGATCAGCTATTTTCCTCTAAACTTTAGAGACCAAGGGGGCACTGCCATTCCACACATTATCAACACTGTTTTTATTTGCAAGCCCTATCCAAATATTCCTAGCATAAATGCAAAATAATGGCAGAAGCTGAGTACACATTACTCCAAAATTCAAATCTACATGGAGGACTGAAAATGTTGTTCAGTTATTACTATTCTATCTGAAACTTCTGCTAAACATACATAGATTTAACAGTTCTTTAAGCTTCCTACAGCATAACACATGCTGTAGTTGATGGATCCTAACACAAGTATCTTTCCTACTGATGATGACGACCATACAGCCTCAAAACCACTATTGAGTTACCTATAAAATAAAATATAAAATTGATTTATACATCCAAAAAGAGATCAATGTCCCAACAGAATGCATGTAGGTACACTGTGAAGTTCAGGAAACTGAGCTGGAAATGGAATTTTGCCAAGAGAAAAACTTTAGGAATGGATAAGAAGATGAGGGATAGGTATTTAGAAAGACTCTAAAATGGCTGATCATCAGCAGTAGTGTTTTAACAGTGAATGCTACATAAAAATTCCCAATAGATAGATACTACAGTTCTGAAACTTGGTTAATAATTATACTGTTTATACTTAAATCCTCCTGTCCTGGCCAGAGGAATTTAGTGAGATAATAATGTCTCTTCCTCATGATTACTTGGGCTTTAGCTGTGTATAAGATGCTTTTTCATATCAAATAAAAAATTCAAACAAAATCGTATGGACCTCATAGAAACTATTTAACTAAGTGGTTTTTACTAGACAGCTGATATGTGGTACAAAATGTATTCAGTAATATTTAAGGTATTTTCCCTTTAAGGTCTGTCTGGTTAAGATCATAAGGCTTTATTATACTCCCTTCACTCACAAAGATATAACTGAGTAGATATTTCCTGGATAATTAAAGTTTTTGGGTTTGGCTTTGGTTTTGTGGTTTTTTTTGTTTTTTTTTTTTTTAACAGATATTGAATTTTTACACGGATTATTTTATTTACCTAGAAATAATACGCCTGCAATGTATCACTTTTATTCTAACTTCAGTCCTGTGAACCAGAAGATAGATATTTACATTATTGTTCTGCCTGCTCTGTGTTAAGATGTATTGAGATGTAGTATAACTGCCCTGATAAATATATTCTCAGTTGCATAACATGCATAATATACACTTCTTTACCATAATTCTTGGAATTAATACTGAAGGTAGTGGATTAGGTGTTTTATAAAAGCAGTATTTGTAATAAAATTTGCTGGCAGTAGCAATCTAATAGCAGATGGGGTTTTATAAAGAGCACATGATGATTCATTGCAGTATAGACATGTGGATCCCTTAGATCTTCTTTCAGTTTACTTCATTCTTTGATTTATACAGTGATTACCTAGCTACATAATTATTTGAAAAAGCAAGCAAAAGTGCTGTCAGCCATCTGCTAAATTACTAGTAGATATAAGCAAGATTTGTCTTTCAGAAGCAGATTCTTTCCTGTAATACCACTTAGTGATGTGAAATTAAATACCCATGGTTTTCACCTGATATGCTCTCATTGTTAAATCAGCAAGTGATCATAGACTGATAAAATACATTTCAGAAATGTATCAGTGGGGAAGAGAGGAAGACAGTTTAATGATTAAAATACTGAATTGAGTTTGAAAATCTGGAACTGCTATTCACAAACTCTACATATCCCTAAGCATGCATCTCTCTTTCACAGTGGTTCTGAAAATAAGGCTCATGCTGCTCCATGTCACAGAAGGATGGTGGAGAAAAAAAACAAAACACAAAAACAATTGATAAGTAGTTTAACCTTCAATAAACTATACTTTGTTGATCCCACTCTATCCCACTCCTAATAGAAATAAGTAAATAGATTCCCCCTAATAAACTGCAATTACTTATCTAGAGGGGAACACTACATGGTCTCTGCATTTTGTATTCAAACCCCCCATTCTTGAGACCTACCTTTAACTTCTGAAGCAATGTTAAGTTTCCTGCTGAGCCATCAGTTCTACTACACACACTCTTCCAGCCTGCTCCTGATGCCCAGCTGGCCTGCAGGAATTAAGAAGGAAGCAAACAGAAAAAAAGCAGTGCCCAGGGAATGTATGATATAAGCAGTGCAGACCTGAGTTTTGCCTGAGTGATGATCAGTTTTCAGTTCAATTACACTGGCAGTTTCCCAAAGCATCTTATATAACCCCAAAATATCTAATGAACTTGCCTATAGAGGGTAAACTATAAAAGGAGGAGCATCTGAAAACATACATTTTTTCCTGAAAGACATGGACTATTCTACATGTGGAAGTTTTGCAGACTCTTGTTTTGTTTCAACAGATTTGTGCGCTATCTCCAGTAGGGTAATATTCATGGTGTTTGTTTCTAGAGTGAAAGTATTCATAAACATAAGTTTTTTCCAGACTAAGCACTACTAAATTCTTTACCTAGTTGTTTCTGGGTTTTTTTACCAGAAATTTTAAAATCAGTTTGAATTTATTAAACAGATCCCAAAGACTGAGATTGTTTCACATGAGAAAATAAGGACAAGTATGAATAGAATACCATTTTTTCAGATTTTATACACAAGTCAACTTAAATGAAAACAATTTAACTCATTGCTGACTTAATAATACTGATGTCACTGGACAAAGGAAAAAGGGATCTACTCCCAAATTACTGCACTAGTATAATCTTCTGTTTCTGATCAACACCATATATCTCACTCTGTTCATCTCAATGTAAGAGAATATCAATGATTTAAATAAATCAATCACAGATAAGAGAATTAATCTGAAGACAGAAGGAATTAATGTGTAAGAAAGAATACATCTATCTGGCGTCAAATGCAACAGTTTTGCCTACCCTTGCTGAAAATCTTGACAGATTTCATACTTATAAGATTATTCAGGTTACACATTTACATCTGACTCATAAAATATTTTGATAAAACGTATTTCACCATCTTTCTAAGAAGTGTGAGATGTTTAAGAAATAATGTCCTATTAATAATCAGCATATTGCACAGAACAACAGAACCATCTGTCTGACACATATAGACCAACAGGTACAGGAATTGTAGCTAAAGGTACATCAGGTTTGAGGGTTTAACATGTTAGTTTCAAACCTGCAGAAATTCAGACATTAAAATAAAGACGTCTTCCACTGCTATTCTAGCTCAAAAAACATTTGAAATCCGGATGAAGCCTGCAGAAAGGAAGGTTTCATCAAAAAGCAAGTTTGAGAAAGCATATTAAAATTCTAAGTATTCCTACTACAAGTGGTAATGTTCCTTATTTTGAAATATAGTTTTTCTTCCCGGCTGGTAAACATATTGTGATCACACACTCCTGATATCAAAGATTTTGCCACATGAATTATGCCGATATCCCTATTGTTGGGTGCCAGCTGTTGCAGTGACTAGTTTCCAGCTAGCCCTGCAGCCACCTGCCACATAAACCACGAGCCGGCAGTGCGAGGCTCGCAGCCCACGCAGGTTCTTTGCAGAGCAGTAGCAGTGGGGACGCAGTCCACAGCGTGACAAGAAAGCAGGGCTCTATCCAGGTGCAACATGGAGGAGTTTATTCAAGGGAGGATGCCCTGGACAGAGCAGTGAGACTAGGAATGCATGGGGTTTTGAAGGGAGGTGGGTACGAAGGGGTGTGGAAAGGGTTCAGCAAATAAGGTCACAGCATGGGTGGGGTGGAACAACTGTCTGTCAACGGGGGGACGAATGGAAAGAGACACAGGGAGGAGACTCTGAGCCCCAGCCAATCCCTCAACGCTCTTCCTGGAACCTTCTGGAAGGCAGGGAGAGGCCTGAGCAGGATTGACAAAGGCCAGGGGCAGGGAACAAGTGGGAGGGAATGAGGAAAACCCGAGTAAGGGAAAACCAAAGGGGTACATAGAACAAACCATTTTAACATAGTAAAACGTCAAATACAGAATAGAACCAGAAAAACCAGAAAAACAAACCACCACACTTCACTTAATCTTTGGCCTCACAATATATCCTCTTATTATGGTATAATGAGCCCACTTAAGCTGGAAGTCTTGCCAGCTTTGCAAGGTTTAATAATCAAAGATCAGCATATAATATCTCAATCCCTAAATTACTTAGAATTTGATATATCATACCAAACATATTTGATGCATATAAAATGATGTAGTAGAAATAACAATGGAAAGACTCATCCTGTTGCTCTTGAAAATTTAAAAATCTAAATATATAGCCCACATATATAGGGCTAACATATAAACAGAGGTCATAGTGTGACTCCAGCATGCAGCTAAATCATCACAATAATACCAATATTAAAATACTTCTATGTTTATTTTTGCATGAGTCCATTAAGGAAGAAAAGGAGAAGTTAAGCTGAGGAGGGAGGAGAATAAACAATGAAGTTGAAGGATGAAACTGAAGTATATTATCTGTGTGTAAGGGAACTAAAGGCGATGGATGAAAGCAGCATCAGCTGGTACTGGGCACAGAATATCTAGCTAAAGTTCTTGAGAACTCCAAGTGAATCCTTCATAGGGCCCTCAAGGCTATTGCCTCCAGCTGACCGTCCAGTTCCGGCTCAGAAGACTACACATCAACTGGCCCTAAAACTTTTAAAAAACTCTCCTATATATCTCTGGATCCATTAACAGTGTGGTCAAGTGGAGAAAGCACCATCCTGCAATGTAAAGGTCAGCAATGAGTTACTGGTCACTGACTGCATAAAGACTCGGGCAGTCTCACATCTGGTAGGTGAGCTGTAAGGACAAAATATGGTCCTGTGACTTGATTCACACAGGAAAAATAGAGTTAAATGTTATTACTATATATAAACAGGCAAAAGAAAAGGAAAAACGGTGCCAAAATTAAAACGGTGAGATTAATGGAAAAATCTTCTTAGTGTTCCACATTCAAAAAAAATATTTTTGACCAAGTTTGATTTATTTGCAGACTAGTCTTCCTGGCTCAGCTTAAGAACTCCTCTGCCTCATGGACTGAATGTTAGGCCACATAAGACCAGCAAATATAAAGCTCTGCTGCCAGAACTCCAGGCATTCAAGACTAAAATTTTCAGTCTGACTCAAAAAATAATTGGAATTAAAGGAAAAAAAAAGGTAAACTAAACATTCATGTGGAATTCATGTGGGGGTCGTGTTCGTTATTTATTATGCAAATATCTCATTTCCCTACAGAAACCCACACAAACTTCATATGTTGATTAATTCTCTATCTACCTGGCAAACACAAGGTCACAGGGAACTCAGTACAAGAATACAATTCCTTTTTTTCTAGGAACACAAGCCATCTTCAACATAGTTGTAAGTTGTCATGTATAAAAACAGTGTTCCCATGTTGTCATTAAAATGTGCAGAAATTAATTCCTCTTCCATGGTGAAGAAATTTTTTGAATAGCAGTTCTATGGAGACGATCTACATCTTGGAACCTTTTTTGCCTCAGTTCCCTGCACATGAATGATCATGCATTTTTATTTGCAGAATGACTTTCATTAGCAGAGCGTGATTGTGACTTGTGTCCATCCTCATAAGAGAAAACAAAGACCATATTATTGGAATAGAAGGGGCAGATGGCCATGCAGAAGTCCATGCACTCTAGTGCCCAAATCTCAGCTGCCCACCCTGAGCCACAGTCTGAGCTGAATGAATGGGTGAAGTTTCCTACAGACCAAAGCCAAAAGTTTGATTCTTCCAAGTTCTCCAGGGGAATTCGGAAAAATGCATTTATGTGCTCTAACACTACTAAGACACCTATAATTCTCCTTACAGATTATATCTGTTGTATTGCTTTAATCACCATCTTTGAAAAAGTTTTGGACTTTCATTCTAAAAAGTCTAATTTACAAAGCATGAAGTTATCAACTGCAAAAATGTATCTACAAGCAGCCAGTAAAAAACAGATTTACCCATGAATGCATGGCATCATCTTCGTAATTAGTGTGCTACTGCAAATGCATTTGATTCAGCAACTCTCTAATTTACAGCAAAATAATTGTTAATGATTCAAAATCTGCACCACACACAGTGATTGTATATTTAATATTATGTAAAGTTCTATTTTTTTTGGTGTGGACTTGACATTATATTTTCTGATGAGGTATTTCTATGAGGTAATCCCCTGACAGTCCACTAACATTTGCATTTCATTCTACCTTTTACTTTAGAAAAATATCATAGAATCTTTGAAGGGCTTGAGTTGGAAGGTGCATCCTTAAACATCAACCTGTTCCAAATGTCCTGTCATGGGCAGGGACAACTTCTACTATACCAGGTTGTTCAAGTCCCCAGCCAACCTGACGTTGAGCTATATATAAGATATGTAATGAAGATAAGCACAGAGTGTATCAAATTTGATCATCAAATATTAAACCTATAAATTTCTTAAACATTAAAAATGTGCATAGTTTCTTTTTACCAATTTCTGTCTTGTTTCCAGACTTGGAGAATATAAAACTTCATTCAAATGAAAATGAATATGATTTAATTCATAAAAAAATTATTCTCTGAAACTGCAGTGTACACACCATTTACCTTTTATTCATGCAATAAAACCAGAAAAACCTGTCTAAAGATTTTGCTTTCAGAGAAACGTCTCTTTGTAGCAATCAACTTAAAAAACCCCTCCTCATTCAGGCTGCTTTGATTATTTTTAGCAGTGGAATTTTGTATTTGCTAATAAAAAAATTACATCAAAAAAGTACCATTAGAGCTGATGACAGCTAAACATGGAATAAAAGCTTCATATTTAGTATTTCAGGCCTTTTTTAAAACTGCCTCTGTGGGAATACACAAGACAGGGAGTGAGACAGACTTGATCAGCATAGCTGATCTGATACACAGGATGCCATGGCAGGGGCAAACAGAACTTTAAGATTACAGAAGATGGGATTTGGTCTGCTTACGGGAAACAGAAGATGAGATCAAACTTCTCCAAACAAGCATGTTTTAATATGTATGAGTTTGACTGTAACATGTATAATCTAATCATTGTAGTGAAAATTATTAACCTGTTAAAATAGTATATAAGCTGTTAAGAAACTCTGATAAAATGAATCCTAACCACCAAGAGTTGGGGTTCCCATCCTTCATTCAACCCCGATATGCCTCTGTATGTGGAAATGATAAAAATGCTCCCATTTTCTGGTCTCTTGTGCTTCATGGTAAGAAACTGATGATTCATTCTTACTCGCTGCTTTGGACAATTCATGTGTACTGAGCACAATCCATCCTTCCAAAGGAATACAGGAGTTTTTATGTCCCTTTCAAACATGGAGCTTTGTGTTCTTCCAAGCAGCAATTGCAGCACTCTCACTCTATTGGGCTAATAGAGATATGGTTTTTTGTTGTTATAAGAGCTGAAAGAGAAGAGAAATATGAAAGTTCAGTTTATGAAGAGAGATGCTACAATTTCTAGAAGAAAAGTCACCAGTGGCAAAAGATACCATACTATTTTTTAAAAAAAATATGTATGTGGTGCATAAAAGTCCATTAGAATGTGTTGATTCTTCCTTTTTGTCTTTTGACAGATGCAATTTTCAAGAAAATGATCCCCTGAAGAAAAGAGATGGAGATGAACCCAGTGATTCAAGAATGTTTAGGAAATGTCTTGTGCAATGGGAGTAATTCATACAGATATGTCCTTCAGGAGAACTCCTTAAAAACATTCACATATTTAGAAAGATATTATACACACCTGTTACGAAGTTGAAACCTTAGGAATTTTTTTAAAGTTACAGCTTATATTCTTGCAAAGAGAGCTCCAGCTCATTTCCAGTTGCTCCTGATGTGTATTGCCACATTCCCAGCTGGACTGTATGGGTAGGGGAATCTCTTTCCATAGTGGGCAGAGCCTGATCTCTACAGGAAGGGAACATTTGTGCACTTGAGTTTCGTGCTTTCCTCTGTCCACCTTCATTGGTGACTGTAGTCCCAGCTCAGTTAAGCTGTACAGCATTCTAGATCAATTCCCTTGTGAACTCAGATGCACCATCTTGCACATTTTGAAGTGTCCAGTAGGTGAAGTATAGAAGTGAGAAATACAGCATATATTTGCATGTAACCTATCCTTCAGGAGGAGTCTAAATCCCACCAAGACCAATAAAAATGAAAACTTTAAGTATGCAGTTTGCCTCAGGTCCTCAGAGATAAATCATGTCTTCAGTGAAATATTAGGGAATTTTGCCAAAAATCAACTCTATCGAAGGAAAAGAAAAGCAATAGGTTATCCAGTAAAAGATAACCACCTCTCATTCAAATACAGCATCTTTGCCTCCTGAAATCATGTTATAGCAGGATTTTTTAAAAACCATTTTCAAGGAGAACATGAAACCAGAAGTTACACAGCTGAAGAATGAATGGACATGCAGGCATTTTTTTATAGTATTATGATTTTAAACTTTTACTCTCATTAAGTTCTTGTTCTTTCAAGAAAGCACTAGAGTACATTATCAGTAAAATAAAAATAATTTAAACCACTATTTTTTAAAAACCAAAAGAAACATGGATAAGACAGACACCTGTTTGGAATGAATTTGATATGACTGACCTTGATTTGGCAGAGAATGAGAGCAGCCTTGACTGAATACCCAGACACTTGATGTCCCTACTCATTGTATTTTTTTGTGATTTCTATGAAAAATAAAAAAGCGAAGGAAACTTTAAGCAACTGCTTGCAGTCGTAACACTACACTACTTTACATCTGAAAAGCAGCTGTTCTAGTGTTTGAATTACCATCATAAGGCACATTAATTCAAGAAAATGCAATAAAGAATTCACCTATAACACAAAAATTTTCCCTGGGAAAACCTGTTCCCATTACTTAAGACGTACTACTCTTTATTGTGTGTATATGAAGATCTTTCACTGAATGTGAATTTTTTTCTAATTTTGTGGCCAAAATACTTTCAGGGAATGCTAAGCTTGCAAATACATTTCCTTGTATCTTGAATATTTGCACACAAATACGGGACAAACTTTGAATTTCATATAAAGGGACATTCTTCTAATTTCCATAGAGAAGGAGTGGGCCACTCAAACTGATACTCTAGGCAGCAGTTGCATTACTTACTATGTGTCATGTAGGGAACAATAAAGTAATATATAAATATTTATTATCCCTTGAAATATTTTTAATTATTATTCACTTATAACAAATTACTCACTGGAATGTTTTATTCTGTTTAAATAAGATGGTAATAATGTGATTAATCCCATTATACAGTGGGTTTCATTATCCAAAACCACAATTAAACAACCAGTGGCGGTCCTGTTGGACTGAAAGATCCTGTTTGAAAAGTGTTGCTAATGTTTGTCAGAGTCAGAAATCCTTTTCCAGTAGTGAGGGGTGCTTAGGTGTTGAAGTTAATACCAATTTTTTCAGCCATTCCATGACTGAAGCTAGCCAGTCTAGGAGTTGACATAAAATTTCACTAAGTGCTCAGAAACTTTAAATCTGTGATCTCATTGAACTCAGGATATTAAGAAATTGTCTGTGTCCATAATAACGAATCCTGTCTCTATTCACGAGAAATAAAGGAGAAAAATCTCACCAGCTCTGTTGCATGTGTCAACAACTTTCAATGCAGGTTAAACTGTAAGCAAATCAGTTCTCTGTCTGATTTCAAGCTTTTAATTCCTTCCAGAATTAGCACTAGCCTGAGGGCATTTCACAGAAAGAAAAGCAGTGTCTTATCAAGCAGAAAGGACAGGAAGGGGAAAGAGGGAAGGAGGAAGGAGGAAAAGAGAAAGTGGAAAACTGTTACCAGCTAGCTCTGTGAATTATACATTATATCAATAATGTCTAGTATTCAAATGCTTTAGGGGAAATATGTATTTTTAAGGCATGATTTATTTTTTCACACACGTCATTTCATGGTCTAAGATTGNAAATATTTAAAAAAAAATTGTAAGTGAGGAAGAAAGTAATATGCACCTTAGCTCCCCACTTCCCCACTTTACATTCATCTTTCCATCAATATAGACCTTAAATAGAATGCATCATTCAAATTTAAATATTAATATAAATCAAGCAGCATGTCAAACTAAAAAAATCCCTCTGGATTTCTTCTATTACTAAAATACACAAACACAATTATGTATGAACTGTGAAAAAAAATGCTTACCAAAATACATTAAAGGTGTAGCATGTTCTGTATTTTAATAGATAGACTCAGCAGTGTAGAGAAAAATACAAAATGAAAAAAGACTATAGAACTAATTTGTCAAACTAATTGCAAACTGATCAATGAACAACAGCAAAAAAATACCCCTGTCTTTTCCTCACAGGATTTTCCTGTGTTATCTTGCAAACTTCTGGGAAACTTGTAAAGAAATAAAGCAATTAGGTGCCTCAAGATTCTTCTGCCATGGCAGTAAAAACTTCAGATCTTCTATTAATTCCAGTGACTCTGGAACACCCAATGCGTCACTGAGTAGGAACAACCTTTGCAGATCAGTCGTCAGAATGGTGGTTCCATTACTTTTTAAGACCAAGACACCTGGCAGGCATTTACATCACACTGTGGACAACATTAGTAATTTTTCACAGTTAAATGTGAATTTATAAAATAATTGTCCAATTTTAATTCATAGAGTATAACTTTTGGTACCTTACAAAAACGTTAAAAGCTCAGTGAGGTTCACAATTTGAAAATTTTTCAACTCCAAGTTCTTTTTGCAGTAAAAAAAATAAAAAGCTGCAAAAATTTGTTTTGCACTGTGAAAAATCTTTTTCTTTACTTAAACTGAACTGGAAATCATCTGAACTGTTAATTGAAATGGCACTAAGGACAACAAACAGCTTAATTTCTGAGCAAGTAAAACACAAATCAAAAATATCCCCAAAGACTAAATAATGTGATTAAAAACATGATTTTGAAAGTATATCCTTTGCAATTATGTGGGGCTTTTGATCTTATTTGGAATATATAAGTTTTTATTATATTAAGTTTCTTACTGATTGAAATTAGACACTGCAGAGTACTGCATTGCAGCTAAAGTGATGTACTTTAAAATAAAGTTGAAATTATTGGAGCTTCGTTTTTGTAAAGAAAAATGAACTTTGTTCAGTTATGCAGTATTTCAGGTTAATCTTCAGAAGTACTGATTAAGTAATTGCACTGTAAAAGAGCCCATGTTCTGCTTCTGACTCCAAATGAAATTTTCTTCCTAGAATAAGAGAAAGTTTTTCCAAGAGCCTGAAATCTCTCCTAATGAATTTTTTCCTTAGAGGTCACTTGAAAAGTTTTTGACCTTGAAAAGTATCAAAGCCAATATTTTTCTTATTAAAAAAGAAAGAAAAATGAAAAAGAAAAAAAAAAAAAAGAAAAAAAGATATTATGCTCTCCAGTACCTTAGATATGAGTGTATATTTTATCATGTTAAAAGGCTCATGTGAAAATTCTAATCCTTCTAGTGCAATATAACATATAAATCATGTATAATCTATTACTTTCTACCAAAGAAAATATTGATTCTACAGAATGATAGCATTTGTCTTTCACATACATAGCATCTTTCTGGATACATTTTGCCATAAAGTGTAGATGGTGATTATAGATAAGTTCAGAAATAACACATAAAGCACATGGCAAAAAACCATCAAACATTAAATTCTGTTGTATGGTTTTGAGGATAACGGGGAAAGCTGAAAGCTATAGTTATGTTTATGTTTTCTGTACAGCAGCAGGAAATGGCAGAATGTCACACAGCCTCACTGGTGATTCAGAGTAAAAGTGTCAAAATGGAGAGAAAGGAGCAGAGGAAATAATTTCAAAAAGCGCAACAATCTAGATAACAATCGTAGTAAAGTCAGACAACTGTGAACCTCGGTTTCTGATGTTAGAATAGCTAAAAGCAACTATTGTTGCTTCAACAATAAAGGCACTTCCATATACAGAATCTTGATGCCTAATGGCCATTATTAGGATGGTAGATGGAGGAAGAGAAAGAGCAAAAAGTTATTGGTCCTTCAGCTATCTGCCCTTTAACAAGCCAGTGGTTCTTCAGTGTGTCCATAATCAGAATGGCATTGCAGGGACATATTTCAACACAACAGGGAAGTCTCCACAAGAAGAAAAGTAATCAGAAACTGATTTGACTCAATGGACCAAATCCTTCCCTCGTGTTACTTCAAACCGCTCGTAGTTTCAGAACAACCTGATACACTAGAAATGCATGTTCCTTCTGTCAGCTGAACATGGTCTACCCACAGAAAGAATTTTCAAAGGATTATCTCAAAAATAATGAAGTACAAGCCTCATGCCAAAACAGTTTTGTTTTACCAGGACAGAATTTGAGATGACTTTCTCTTCCTGGATGAAAAGAGAGAAACAAATTTCAGTCTTGCACAAGGTGAGGTGTGGGAAGGAAGGTGACACAGCTTGGTTAGTTTATAAATGGTGCAATGAAGGGAATATGACTTTTCTAAACACAGACAAGAATCCTATCAAACACTAGGCTCTGGACTCATATTTTTTCCTGCTAAATTAAAAGCAAAGGTCTACTCATTATATAACTGAAAACAATAGGAAAGGTGCAGGCACCTTAGCAAAACTAACTTTTCAGATGCTAAATGTAAATTACAGAGCTTTGATTTGGGGTGGACTGAACACATGCTTACATGTGAGCATACACCTTAATGCCAGATGAAACAGAGATATTATGAAGTGTTATATTTTTACTGGAAGTTAACCCGAGTGAGATTATTCTGTGTGAGTGAGAAACAATCAATCCATGAACTGCCAGATAGTGTTAATGCTTTGCAATATATCAAAACCCCTTTGGTTTTATTTATAAAACCTAAACAATGACAAGAAAACCCAATGCAGTCAACAAAGCAGCACACTTATTACAGGGTATTGGATATATGGAACAAACCATAAAGACAGTTCTAGATAATTCCCATGACAAGGAAAGAAAGTCTTATTTTAGGTACTAGCCCTTTTTTTTTTTTTAATATTTAAGATACATATGCCCTTCATTCATTTATATATTTAAAGAATATCTCTACTTTGTCTCTACAAGCACACATGTAAATGTAAATATATATAATTTTGTATGTGCAAATACATACGTGCATATGCATATGTGTCATCAATTGTATTATATATTCATGTACAACTTAATTTTGAATCATCTGGGTTTTAACAGTCTTTTGTTTGTTACTTCTCCTTAAGATACTGATATTGCTTCCTAATTATAAAACTAGTTTAATCTAATCATTTGTGAATGGCAGTGGCTGGAGAATTTGAGAACAGAATAATTTTTCCTTAATGAGCAATCTACTCAAAATGAATGCAGAACACAGTCAAAAGCATTACATTAGATAAAATATATATGAAGTGCAGTTTATTAATGATTGATCAAAGTTTATTTCAAATCATTGACCTAAATCAGGATATTGTTCTGAACAGTAATTATTTAATACAATATTCATCCCAAGACTGAAAAATACTGGCATGTTCATAACTACTGCCATATAGGAAATAACACATAAAATAAATTATGATCGTAAGTAATATGAACGTATAAAAATTGCCATTTTCCATATTTGCACACATGAAAGATTTTAATAGATTTATTGTAAAAATTATTCTGCATACAATGTACACATCATGTGGGGAAATATATTCAAGCTATTTACAGAAATCAGAGTTCTATTTAGGCTACTGTGATTTTCCAAGGAAAATGTCTTCATTTAAATATATATATGAAGAGCAGATTGCCGAAGTGAATAATTCAGTTGAAAAATAATACCAAAGGACAATTTCAGAGCTCATAAAATGTGCTACATTATCAAATGGCTGATGACTCTTAATAAACTCCATCCACAAAGCAGCTTTGTTTTTCAACTCAAATAATTTGTTAAAATATTTTTTTTAAATAAAAGGACTCTTTATTATATACATACCATGAAAAGACCCCTTATAAGAGAATATGCTTTGAAGAAAACATCTCAATAATTTTCCAGACAGTAGCAAGGAGATTTACAAATGGGAAAACAGATATGTAAAATATTTTGCTTCTCTCTTGGACTGTTCTTGCAAAATTCTAAAAGAAGGTTCCTTAAAGTTCTGGAATTCTAAAGTTTCAAATCTATAAAAGATTTGAATGACAGTAAACAAATTCTCACCTTTAGCATTTTCCAGAAATCTGAAAACAATATAAACTTCTTGAAAAATATTGCATACTCAGTCCTTACATTTTTACATCTTTACATTTGTGCTTACAAAAGAAAAAAAAAAAAGGAAAGCAACTATGTAAGTATGATAAAGGAGGAAAAGTCCTACTTGCTTCTTGACTGAAAAACAAATTATAAGAACAAGAAAATGTTCCTTTTCAGCCCTTTGCCACATGTGGGCATGCTCAGGGATTTTAGCTGGACTTGAGAAGTCACCATTTACTTCCTCTATCTCATTTCTAGGTGCCACTTGGGACAGACAGATTTTGAAGCCCTTTTATTTTCTCAAGGTGGGGTAGACCCACCTACAAACAGCGACCCTTGTCAAACGTTAAGCTTGCCAACTTTAGCCTGGTAGCTGGAATGTTATGATGGCATCCTAAAATAAATGTTTCATCTTTTTGTATTTATTTAAAACTAGTACTAATTTTAATATTAATTCAATTTTTAGAAGCTGTTTTACTAGTAAGAAACTTTATTTCATGTTTCTTCCTTAAGTTATTCTTAATGATTTGGTTTGGATTCGTATACATTTGGAACACGCAAGTGCAAGTTACATTTTACAGACTGGTTTTAGGTTTTTATATTTATATATATTGTTGATCAATTCCCTCCATTATGAATTATTTTCTATCTCTTACTGCAAATATTTCCAGTGTGTTTTCAACACCCAGGACCATGATGGAGCTATTCATCCTCTATGGCTTGCAACTGGTCACTTTAGTTGCAGGCATTTGATCTCATTTCAGATTGACTGAAGCCTTTGAAAAGGGAGACTAATGAAAAGGGAATAATTAAAAAAATAACAACAAAACCACTTCTGTTTATATGGGAATATTCTGCTTTAAGATTCTTGTTCATATAGGCAACACAAAGATCACAGGGTCACAGAAAGCTCAGTTAAGATGCTGGACAAGTACAATTTTATTTTTTTCCTACTCTCATACTTTCCCCTATGGCCTGTGAGAAACTAGAGTCAGTGGAGTAGTGAAATTAGGCAAAGTGGAGCTGTGCTTTCACATCACAAATATTTTTATGTTATGTTTCTATCACTACCCATTCCCAAATTTTTGTGGGAGGAAATGTCTATGAGATAAAATATCTAAGTGTTCCTGCATAGCAAGTAATAAGTGAACACAGCAAAAATGCAAAACTATTAAAAATGGACAATTAACACAATTTAGTAAATTTTCTATGATTTTAAACAGTTTTATCTCCTTCTCTGAATTCAAATTATTGAAGTACAAATATAATGCCATAATTTTGACAGGCTGATGGGAGATGAACACTTGCAATAGGAGAAGTGGAAATTATACCTATTTCAAATTGTTAAAACTGTTAATTTAATAAGCTAGAAAACAGAATTTTCATATTTCAAGGAGTTTTTTGTTATTATCCTCTGGGTGGTATTTCTGTAGCTTTTGTCTTGATATTAAAGTTACTAAACTTGCCTCATCTATTCCCATTACCAGAATATTTTATGGGTAAATTCAGTTAAGGAACCTATTGTGCTTTCTGATCAAAGCGGAAAATGAAGCCAGGTTATAATAAGCAATTTAATTTTTAATGAGCTGATTGAGACCCAAGGTCATAACAAAGGACACAAACCAACCAAACAAGAAAACCCAAACAACAACAAAATTTCCAGCACAGAACACTAATGATAGCACACTACACATGACCTGGGCAAAATAATATTTGGCAAACTACATCTAAGAACTATCCCACTTGTATTTTTTATTTTCTTTCAGAACCCTGACTACATCTAAGTAAGGTGTAGCATATTAAATAAAACAGAAGCACATAAAAATGCATGAGACTTGTTTTCTGAAAAGAACTTAGCAAGAATGTTTATTGAATGTAAATTTCCCAAGCTCAAGTTTAAATGCTATAGCTACAAGCTGAACATTTAACTCTCTAATATCTTTTATAATACCTTAGAAGGTAGCTAACTACTGTCTTGGAGTATAATTCTTCCAGAATGTTGCATGTAACTTCCACTGATGTTCTTGGGATTTGGCCTTTCAGTCTTCAGAAATAAGAAATCATAGGCAAGGAGAATCTTTACCCAAACATGGTGTCCTTGCTTTCTTTACAGCTTGTACATTAAGTAATGAAATTTTATTATTTTTTGAATTCAGCCTTGTTTAAGATTTTACTTGGCATATTCTTTGATTTTTTTACAGTAGACTTTCTTACAGCTTTCTCTAGCAGTAGAAATATTTATTCCACTAAGCCCTCTAGTAAGCACTTTATGTCCAAGACACATATCATTTTAGCCTGACAAAACTGCTCTCTGTATTGCAAGTAATGTCCTTATGAAACACACTCTGTCTCATTAAAGGAATATAAAATTTAAAATTAAATTAGATATACCTTTACACCTAGCAGACTATAAGCAATAGAGAAGATGCTAATGAGTTCTGCAGGTTCTACAAGTAGTCCATGGATCAAGCCCAGACCACAGGATGCTTTCATCTGCTTTACTAGCTTTTCTCTAGGGAAGAGAAGCAACTATTTGAGCAGCTAAGTGCTGCTGGCACAGCCAAGCACTTCATTGTGGTACTGTCACTGCCTCTGCTTTCCTAGTGGGAAGGGAGAGGAAAGAAGCAGAGAGGGCAGACAAAACTGCCCCCATTGAAAGACCAGGAGAAAAGGTACCCCTGCAGAGCTCCAAAAAATTTCTTTCTAAATGGCAGTAGCATGAAACCCAGAAAAGGCACATGCCCATGTTGGTATCACCCCTCAGAGCCATGGAATTGCAACTTTAATGAAAGTCCAAGAGTCTAAAGGAAGAAATGAAGTCCAGATGCTGTGGCTGTTATGGCGACAGTGACCCTGCTTGGAAAGTTTAATCAGCTCCTTCAAAACAGTTTTTCTTAGTGAAATATCCCTCCATTCCTTTCTCTCCATTACTAACAGCATATGCCAACTCAGTTCAACCCAGAGTTGGACAATAGAATAAATATTAGAATTGGCTATCTGGTAAAGTATTATTGAAAAGGTATCTCATATATTTCCTCCATCTCTAGGTTAAGATTGGAGGAGGAGAGGAGGACAACAGTCCTAAGTGATCAAGAGCCTTTTTATGGACCACAGAGTACCATTTGAGAACAGCTAACATATGTGATCAGTTATTTAAATATACATAATAACACAAAAAGCATTAAAATGAATGTCATCTCATAAGACTTATATACCATTTGTATATTATACACATTTCAGGTGTGTCGATGAAGTGAAATCTCACTTGTTAGCTATAGAGTAGAAAGGCATGACCTTATCTCTCCTAGTAATAAGAACAGCTTGTCACAACAAGTGTTTATTTTGAAATTCATCAAAGGATGTTTCGTTATTTCTTTGCCTAGTGTTTTTCCTT
>VYXD01004260.1:1120446-1139367 GCA_013397195.1 Hylia prasina | reverse complement strand
ACAGAACTCAATATACATCACAAGCAGGACAGACGATTGGGGATACAGGCATCATAAAGTCACCCTAGAACATCCTTCCATTTTGTTTAACAAAACTTACCAGTCAGTGCCTCTGAGATTTTGTCCAAATAATTTTTTATTTCTGTAAAAAGGAGAAAGAAGAGAAGAAAACGAAGAAAGAGGAAGAGAAGAAGGTGGAAAAAGGAGGAAGGGAAAAGGAAAGAAGGAACAGAGATTGATACCCAGTGAGGATGTTTTGTTTGTAGAAAGAATCTAAAAGAATGAGGAGTGGGAATGGAAATGATAAAAAATATAGGGAGTAAGTGAAGAGAGGACTGATAACTCAGTGTCTGGAGATAGCACCAAGAACCTAAGTGTTTTAATTTGTTGTTTTAATAGAAAAGATGTTATACAAAAAGGTGATAGGATAAAATTTTAAATATGGTGTACATATGCATATTATCCATTACTTGCACAGTGCAAGTTTCTTTACTGTATTTTATCTGTATATTATCATCATAATGTGTTATTCTACAGCACCTGGAAGGGACCTCATCAGTAACTCACCAGCAACAGAGTAATAAGCTTGGAAGGCTGCTTCAATCTCTTGAAGGTGCACATAGCTTCACAACATTTTGGGGAAAATGATAGAGACCAGACAACTCTGATAAAAAACATTAATGCATTTGTGCTTGCCAAACTGATGTTAGAAAAGCTTTTTAATAGCTCTCTGCTTGCTTTAAAAAAAACTGTCAGAAAAACATTATTAATCACTTCGTTTTGAACTGTTTAATGTATCATCGAACATATATGGATGATACATATTTTTATTTAATTTGCGCAAGATATACACTGATTATTTTTTAAAAATGTTTAATTCTGAATTAAAATTACATTTTGCTTTGTTTTTGGAGACTTCAAAACATTAACCTTTTTCCTGTTTTTGTTCAGATAGTTGTGGTAAAAAACCCGAGACTATTTCCTCAGTCTTAAACTCTAAAAACCAATACACTGCGTGCTGCTATTTTCCCCTTCAATTCCTCTAACTTATCCTGAGCTCTTGTCAATTTTTAGAAACTATACCTCTGTCTTCAAGCGTTGTGGATTTTGGATTGTCAGCTGAAAATACAAACAATGAACCAGCAGTTGCAGGTAATAAGATTTGATAGCAGCATAAATTACACATAGGACAGATGCCCAAGACCATATTGGTCACGACAAAAGTAGTTGTTCATTAACATAGTAGTGACAAAATGGTATAAACACAGTTTAAATTAACATAAAAATAACATAATTCCTGAAAGCGCTCTGGAGTAACATTGAATCTAAAGAAATCAATACCATTTACTAGAGAAAAGAAGCTCAAAACTCGATCTGTATTTGTCAATATCAACCAACTCAATGCAGTTTCTGTACCTGCAGTATATATTTCTTGCATAGGTAAGAGAGTGACAGTACACATATCTTTTCACCTGTTACAGGATGTAACGTTAACAAACTTAATACCATACTTTGGCAGTAGAAGCGTAGAGTAAAAATATCCTTAGTCACAGTTCTGAGAATGACAGAAATTTGTCATAGACTGAAATTTGTAGTCTCCTGTGCTCAAAATGCCGAGACGACTTGTCAAATTTTTCAGTCAAAAACATTCTTTCTTTTACAAAGTCTTGACATTGAACTAGTACACTCAGTGACTTTGTGCAATACAGGTTTGGAAAAGACATGATGGCAAATTGCATTTGAAAGCAACACTAACACCACGTGGTCTTCTCATATTATCTGAAAGCAGGAGACAATTTCACAGCAATTCAAAGACACCAGTAATATCTATTACAAATAATCATGATGCAAATTGTGATAATTATTGTGGCATTTCTTTTCTACAATGCTAGGAAAATACCTAAAGTGATGGACCCAAGTTCTGTTTCGTGCAATCTGTCTTTCCCAAACTTGCATGTAAAGTTATTAAGAAAGCAGCACTACACACATGATCTTTTTCAAACAGGATCAGTTCAAATTACTGTCTTTGCTTGCTGACCATTGACCTAACTTAACATTTTGACAATGTGAATTATAGGGGACTCTTGAAGCATTTGCACACCCATGAATGCCTTACAAATTTTATTTCTGACATACCTAAGTCTCAGTAATAAGATGATGGTTAGATAGGTAGAAAAATTAAGGATATCTTTAATATCATAAGGAGTTTCTGTACTCTTTTACACATTCTCTCTACTGTGCAGGTATTTTCACTTTGTGCCACTGGCAGAATTATATTTATTAAGTTTCTTACTGATGCAAGTTGTTCAGTCTGCAGACACGTGTGGCTGATTTCTTCATTAAGGAGCTTCTTTTTGCTGATGACTGTGAATTGGTAGCTCACTCAGTCAATAACATTCAATTTACTATTGATGACTTTCCTTGGGCACACTATCCCTCTACTTTTTCTGTGAAGGTAACACAGTGTACGCACCAAACCAACCAACACAGTGGCACAAGCACCTGCACTCGTGTTTTTGCACTTAGGAAAATTTTCTCAGGCCTATGGTATGTTTTTCTAGTTTGACATCATTCAGATAGAGAGACATTGTGAAAATGCTGCCACATTGCATAAATCCTAATTTGAAATACTAGAATATAAATCATGTAGCCTCAGTGCCAGCCCCCAGACATGAACTGAGCACTTTCTCTCAGAACACTGCAACATGCTTATGAGACCCAGTTCAATCTCTCCATATGGGAAATTCAGTTGCATAGGCAATGCTTCTACTATACCTGAAAACTGAATGACTACATCCTCCTAACAGCACAATCCCTAAATGACCACAAATGTTACTATTTAAACTCATGTCTTGATCCCAAAAACTTATATATGACAATGATCGGACAATATGGCCCAACTCACAGATAGATATGATTATCTTTTGGTGCCTTCTTCCAAGATAGTCAAGGCACACTGCACTGTCCATTGCAACATGATACAGGTATACTCTGCACATCTGAGCATAAGGCAGCTTACAGCGTAGCAGATTCAGTTTTTGTGGCTAATTCTGTTTGGCTTATAATGCCTTTCCAAAGTTTCATAATTATATTTTGCACCACAGTGTCACAGACTTCCCTGTTCCTCAAATGGAAATGAATAAACTTTCCTGCATTTACTGGGCTGACCAAAGCCAAGAGAAGATATTGGTGGACTTTCAGTTAGCCTTGTATAAAGACTAGTAGTCCTTCCAAATGAAAAGAGCTGCACAGAAGTTTGGACTGTCCTCCTCTCTTCTGCCACAATATATTTCCTGTGACATTGATGTGACTTACAGACTGAAGTTGCATAGGCAATGTGGAACATTTGGAACATTGGGATTTCTTTGGGATAGCCCAAGGGCTGCTAGTGATCAGGAGCCAAATGCCCAATCACATGTGAAAGAAGCTTAAAGTCATACAAAACACAACACAACATTCAGTACTTTTCTTGCAGCTTTTCTCTTTCCACAGATCAACCCCCAAGTAATAAACCTTTTTGCTAAAGACAACGGAGCTAATGAGCTTTGCTGCAACATATGTCCGTCAGCCACGCCGTAACTACCTCCTGTGTCTCCTGGTATTAGTGACTACAAAGCAAGAAGGACCATTATAAACTTTTAAAAGGTTAAAGATTCCATTTCCTCTGGATTATCTTGGCTAAAATCCAGACGCATTCTTCTGAGGCATATGAAAAAACTTCTGTAGTCTAAATGAATGAAGTCACCGTTTTCTAAGATTAGACCACTGATTCCTCCTGACAAATCATTTTTATCCAAGTTTATTTCCTAATTCTTTTTTGAGTGATACAATAATATTGATGTTTAATGGCTTTACTTTTTTTTGTTTGTTTTCTTGTTTGTTTTAAGTAACTTCCCTTTTATTGTATGAACTGTTACATCAACTTAGTGAATGACTGAAAACCTAAATTTTTCTTTCAAGGAAACAAAGTTTGTGTGGCAGTACTTTTAATTATAATTTGATCCATTATTTTCAGTGGAATTAGGCCACTTAAGAAAGCGCTGTTCCTTTATATGGAAATTTCAGGTGCCTGAAAATTCCTGAACGCAAGACACAGGTACATTTAGATTCTGAACATTATTATTGCTACATTTAGTATTGTCTGCCTCATCCATGCCTATTTATTCAGAATCTCAGATCTAATACTTGTTGCACACTTCTTAAGAGTCATCATTTTGTCTTTGAATATTATTTAGCAGTAGTCTTTTACACTACATTAAATAAAAGCAGAATAAATAAATGGCAGAATTTATATCTTCTACAGATTTCAGATGTCAGAGAGACTGCAGTCTGCACTTCAAAAACAGTCAATACAAGCAGGTGAGGAGCATGTAAGGAGCAGGGCTGCACTCTGCAGAACTGAAGCATTATTCATGCAAAACCATGCAAGAAATCAATAGAAAATCAAGAAACAGACTTCTTAGTTGCTAGTTTCATATCAGGAAGAAAGCCATTCCACCCCAAAAGTTAGGGGTTTTTTACCCTTTAACTTTATTGAAGACAGCTTCCTGGCATTGGAACATGCAATACACACTTCACTCTGGAGGACTCTCAGCCATTCTCTGAGGATTTTTGAAATTTAATTTAAATTAATGACTGCCTAAATTTATGTGAGGCTCCCTTTTCATAGGGTAAGAAGGTATAAGTGAGTAAAGAAAACTCAGGTTCAACAGGTAGTATTTAACCTGCCTCTAGACATTCAGAGAATGTTCTACCGCTGCCTCTAGACATTCAGAGAAAAATGTCTTTCTGATTCTTTGATGTTTTCCAGCCAGGAAGGAAGGAAATTAAATTGTCAGTGCAAGGAGTTTTCAAGCAGAGATTTGACACTCAGAGAAGAAACAAAACAAACCAGCAAACCAGTCTCATCACATTAAAAGAAAGCATTTAAAAAATCCTATTAAAACAGAAAACTAGAATCTAATAAAGTCTTTCTTATAATCCGCAGAGTGGTAACATCAGAAAGCAGACAAATAGCAAAAGAAACATGTTCCTTCACAGTGTTGCAAATGTCCAAATTGAACAGGAAGTCAGTCCACAAATATTTGACCCAAATTTTATTTGCTTCTAAAATACAAACGAATATCATAAGTGCTTCACCTTGATAACCTTTTGAAGCTAAACATGGTTGTATAATTTTTCTATCTTTCCTTCAAAAGTTATTGTTACAATAAACTCTTCAATATTCTGTATGTGCTTCAAAATTTAAACCATAAAAATATTTTTTCATTTTTTCCTATTTTAATCAAATAGATAAAAATAATTTTTAAAGAAATTAAATTAATTTTTAATTTTATTAAGAAATAAAGAATGGCTCACCAAAAAAAAAGAGAATTGAAAAAATAAGGTATTAATTACATGTTAATAAAAAATGTTTTCCTGATAACTTCACATGCAGATCTGTAGCTCCACCTACAGGAGGAGTAAAAAGCAGAGAAGGGACTGCTTTTCAATCAACATTATTTTCTCCTTAATGTGATAGATTGTGTAATATTCCCTGATCTATGAAAGAAGAAAGAAATACTCTGAAAAACATAAATTCCAGTAGGAAGATAAAGAAATCTTTCCCAGAAATCCTAAGCATGATTTCTAAATTTTTAAATGTTCTTAAGGTTCTGAATATTCTTAATGACTGGATTTTTTGATATTTTTGTAAGTGCTACAAAATTTGATCTACAATTTTATTCAAAAGTAAATTTAAAAGGTTTTAATCAATACCACTTTATCTATTGATTTTGATTTTTTTATATGACTGCCCTTTAGCCACTTTTAAAATAGAAAAGGTAATATGTTAAATATATACACTTGTTTTGACATAAAGATAAATTATCTTATTTCTGTAATCTATCTCAGCCTTGGACAGACACAGGAAAATTCCTGGGAGGCAGACACTGAGTCTTTGAGGCAACATGCAACGTTCTGAAAGTCAGAACACAAATAACCTTGATATGAGAAACAGTAATGGTCTCTGCCAATTTGTTAAATTGCATCTCTTTTCAACTCACATAACTTCACTGGCCTGGGTTAAGCTTGAAGTGTCTCTTCCCTCAAATTCTCATTTCTTTAGCACACTCAGGCAGCTAGTGACAGCTTTGTCTCTTTACAAAAAAAACCAGACATGGGTATCAATATATAGATTTAATATGAATCTCTTTTTTTCCAGTATCTTGGAGGTGTTAAAAATGTATTTTGAATTGGTAAATAGACAGGATCAATCAACATGTGACAGGTTTTGAAAGGATTCACACTTCTTTATTACCTTCTCAAAAAAAAACAAGTAGTAAAGAGTGAAGGAAAAAAAGCATATGAAATAGGAGGAAAAGCAGTTAGTTGAAGGATCAGTGTGTAGGAAGACAATGACCAACTACTAGTGAATGTAGTAGCTTGAAAATGATTATCTAATTTAAATCAGATAACAATCTAAAAAAATAATTGCTAAATGTTTCATTATACTCTGCATAATCATTGGCCATAGTACACTGTTTTCAGTATTTGTTTTCTAATACATTTAAGAATTAGATGAGCAATAACCAATACAGTACTCAGCACTCCAATTCTCCCATTGTCTCAGAGCGCATCTAAGCTTTTCAATTTTAATTTTTTGCTCCTCTTCTTCATGACAGATTTTTTCAGACTTCGACACAGTGGAAAGGTGGAAAGGACAGAAGGGGATAAAAGCAATTAACTTACGGAAATAAAATAATCAACTTCGTACCAAGCAGTAAGGTATTTCTTATACAGCTATGGCATTACCAGTACCCAAGTGAGGAAATCCTAAGCTATCTGTTGCCACTCTGCCAAAGCAGTGATTGTATTAAAGATGTATCCCAGGTGCTTCATGCTCCGTGGATGCAAAGCAGTCATATGGAACAGTGTAGAGCAACCGGGACAGACACACAAAATGAGATGTCTCAGAGCTTATATATAAATTCCTGATCTGATAGCAGGTGTAGAACAAGTAAGTACAGCCATTGTAATTAGTGCTAAATCTGAACCAGCTCTTTTATTTCCATTACTACCATGATTCCTTTGTAAAAATTCTCATTGCACTATATCCAGCAATTAACACAGAGCCTGATCTGTAGAACAATGCAAATCAACAGAAGCACCAGGATACCAAAACCTTTGACTAGGTTGATGTCAAAACTTCTATAAACATTTATAGGGGAAAGGTCTAACAATGCTGTGGATGCCATGCACATGACACTTCTGTAATTTAAATATTATGTTTGTCTGGTGGCTTTTGCAGTGACACTGAAAAATGTAATTTGGATTTAGAGACCTGAAGCATTTATTTTCGTGTTAACACACTTTTATCTGATATGATTGTTTTCAGTAGCAATACAATGGCATTGGATCCAGTCAAAATTTTAGGTACATCTTTATTAATTTTCTGTTTTCATTTGAAGTTCTTTGCAAGAACAAAAAATTTAAAAATTGCAAGAACTATACATATACATATACATATACATATACATATACATATACATATACATATACATATACATATACATTTCTACATATATAAAAATATGAACATAAATTTCAGAAGACCTTAAATATGCCTCACACTCCTATCTTACTATATGAGTACAATCATTCCAACAGAAAAATGTTAGTATGTAGCTAGAACATGTAATTTGTATAAACAAGTTTTGAATTGCAAAATGCAGTACCAGTAATGATACACAAATAATACAGATAAATACTGTCATTTTCTTGCACTTTTTTGTAAAGACAGAAAATTATTACCTTGGTCTAAAATTATATATTTGAAGCAATTTACTAATTCAATTTAATATATTCTACTTTATACTTTATGCTCTTTCATTCTAAAGAATATATCAGGTCCTAACAATTTTTTGAGGTCTACAAGGCATAATCATTAAGTATGGACAATATTATATTGATGTTTTCTAAAACTAACATAATTACTAGCAGAATTTCTGCTTTCCTCTAAACTTTACTAAAATGTTCTTTTCTGTGTATCAAGCACTGTCCCACAGATGGAGAACAGCTCATGAAAGAACTTGTGCACAGGACTATAAAGAATGATGAAGAGAAGATGAAACAGAAATTATGTCTATTCCACAACTAAGGAAAAGACATGATATTACTGACTTACAGGCGTCATTCCCCACTAACAGACTTCCCTTAAATTCCATTTGCCATTGAAAGAGCAAATATCACACAAGGGCTTTATGCTACAGGCAGATATTTTTCCTTTTTGTTTTTTTAAAGTCTTCCAAAAAAGCTTTAAAATGTTAGTCTATATGATCTATGGACAAATGTGAAAGGATTAGATTTGTACACAATCTCTTAAGGTACCTCATGAATTTTTGCATAATGGTTCTAGATAGAAAATATTACTTTCTGAATCCAACTAGAGATGTATTTATCACAATTTTACTCTTCTTTCTATAGAAAATCCCAAAGTGGAACTGAATTAATGAAGAGAGTGGAATTTGAAATAAAAATTCATCTGATGTCTCCTGGAAAAGTCGTATTACAAAGGATGTTCCCCAGTCAGATATCCCTCCCTCCCTCAGTCTGAGGGAAGTCTAGAAAGTTATTCAATTCTTGTTAAGAATACTTAAGTACTATAAATCAATGAATAAATATACCGATCCATATGTTAGAAGCCATAAATATACTATTTTCCTCTGTCATTGACAGATACAATCTTTCTTTCGTATAATTCAATCCTTCTTCCATAGAAAGGAGCATAATTCCTGGCAAGTTAAAATGTAAGATGTAAATTAGGAAGACCCCACAGCAGACCAGGAAAAAACACATAACTAAAAACATAAACAATTCTTGAAAGTGTAAATAAAAGACAAAGGAAAGTTAAGAAAAGTATGGCTGGATTTTAAAATGCAACATGGCAAAAAAAATAGTAAAGACTTTATTTTGTCACTTTTCTCCAGAAGATGGAATAAGTAATGTACAAATCTTCTGAACATTAGCAAGAAGACAATACTGGAACAAACAGATAAATTGAAAGCTGTACTTCATTAGGTCTAGGTCCAGTTGTTCATGAATTCTGCTGGAGCCTTGGAGTCATCTGGCTGAACTGTGAGCTCTAATGCAGTAGTTAAGTGAAAATGAGAAAAAGGCTGCAGGGTAGCAAATCTACTCATACTAGGCTAGCTATGACCCCAAAATCATGAATAACAGCAGTCAAAAAGGATTGCTTTTTTAAAGGGGTATGATATAGGAAAATATTAAAAACCAATTAGTAATTTCTGCCTGATTTATGCACTGAAAGTGCAGCAGGAATATCTTCTACTGAGGAGGGCTAAATATATATATTTTGACATTATATGATGTAAAATTATATTAAAATGATTTTTATTATAATTTTGATAATCATGACTTTTTGTTTTCAAATGTTTTGACAGAAAAACCTAGGACTGCTTATGAGAGAAGAGGAAGAGTTTTGTCATTGATTAAGCCATGGTTCATTGGAAAAAGACAAAGCACAGAAATTTAGAAAACACAGGACAAAGATACCTTGATGGGAGTAAGAAAGAAATACAAATTAGGCAAAGTAAACCATGATTTTACATGTTGCTGTTGGGCATCCTTGACTTTTCATTAGTGAGGGTGAGGTATTAGCAGAATAAAAAACATCCTTTATGGAGAACTTACTTTGCAACTACCTAGTATGATATTTCTTGATGATGGAAAATGAGAGTGAAAAAAAATCTTATGAGGATGATCTGGTCTAATAGTGTATATTTTACTTTCACATTATTCAAAAGGAAATTATAATCATCTAATACAAGTCCTTGCTCTAAAATTTAAAAATGTAATAACTACCTCCCGATTTAAAACTTTAACATATCTACAAAATAATTTAGTATCCATTCTAATGCAATGTTAGAATATTTAGTACCTATTTTAATTTAATATTAGAATATATGGACATAACTGTGGCCAGTTTTATACATGTGTAAGGCTTAGAATCTTCTAAAATCTTTTAAAAATAGTGAAGGTGAAAGGGGAGCATGAGGAGAAAACACTAGTGTTAGACATACCAGTACAAGAAAAGTGTGTTACATTTGGTCCTAAATAATGTTCCACAAACCTGACTCATACAGACTTATTTTAAAGCAATTTAAATTGTATATTTAAAAAACACACAGCACAGAGATTCAAGGACAGAAAGAATCAGACGTATTATAGGCTCCTGTATTTTCCTCAGACTTAAATCTAAATGTTTCATTTGGTTAAAGCATAGTCTGCACCTAATTAAAAGACAGATCCAGGGTGTCTTTGAGAACCTGAAGGGGCGCAGAATTTATCATTGTTTCTCGGAGTTTGTTCTATAGTTGATCTCATAATGAAAAATACCTACTGCATTTGCACTGTAAGGAGTTTTAGTGGCAATCTTCAGAAAGACTATGAAGTGTTTCTCCACTAGAAAGAAAATTAGACATTTTCTCCAGTTTCCAAGCACTTAGGGTTCTTTTCTGTAAGTTTTATACTTTTTGGCTTTATTTTACTCTCTGGGCATAAAGAGGTGATACAATATTCTTTTATCATTTTTATCTATACTATACATGTGAACAATTTCATCTCTGTTCTCCTAACCACTACTTATTTCTACATATAAGAAATAAAGAGAAAAACCCTTTTAAATGCAATGTGACGTTGTGTGTATGTGAGATAGTGACTTATCTATTTTATGACCTTTTAATTATTATGAGAATAAATATTTTCAAGCGTACAATCCCAATTTTGAAAGCGTTGCTTATGTATCTAATTTCTAAGCATACAACGACTGAGGCAGATGTACAAAAGCACTTACTTTTATCAGACAAACTTTAACATTTTCAAAGGAAATTCACATTTGTTTGACAAGACTTTATCTTCCAAAAACCTTCTGCTTTGAATTGTAGCAGAAATGCTCTCCACTCAAAGCTTTTGAACTGTTATGTATAGAAACCCACCTCACCATTCTATTAACTTCTCCTTTACAACACCAGTCACGTTGTTGGGTTTCTCTCTTTTTTTTTTTTTTTTTTTTCTTTAATATTACATTCGCTGCTTCTAGGAGTTTCTAGAGTATTCCAAGATTCCCCTAAAATGAATACCTTATATGTCTACTTCTGAATTCAGTTCATCTGAATCAGCTGCTTTCAAATATTCATAATAAAAATACTGCTTAATGCTTTCCTTAGAAACTAATTGCTTGGAAAATACTTCACCGTCATTATGAAGTACAATGCACTCTCCTACTTCTTTCCAAAAACAGAAATGAAATAGATATTGAACATTTTCTTTTTTCTTGTCACTACTAGCAATTTAGTTTTCTTAAAATTTTAATGGTCTCATTTATATATATATATAAGGAGATATCCTTTTTTGTTCTGCATAATATAATGCAATATATATGTTATGTCCTTAGCTAAGCCAGAGATTGTTTCTTGGTCTCACTTCTGCTTCTGCTTCATATCAAATATATTTTCCTGCCTACATTTTACACTGTGATATATGTGTTTTTTCTAACTGGTATCCCCGTATTGTCACCCAATAAATTTGGGGTTTTAGAAGCTGATTTTCTCAATCACGGTACAGTGGCTATTTGGCTAGCTACTAAGCTTCCTCTACTTTAATTTCTCTTTCAGTCACAATCTCATATCTATTTACATTTAATCTCCAAAGAACATAATTCAGAACATGTTTAACTTTGAGGAATTAACCTCTTTCAAGAATCAGTTCTCCACATTAAAGACCTTCCACGCTTCACCAAGTTAAAAACATTGGTCCAATGGTAAATGCAAACCTTCATAACAATGATTGATTCATCTTTATCTAGCCCAACAGAGTCCAAAGTGAAATGAGTGCATATAGAGTATCTAGTTATATGTCTACTAAATTTAATTCCCAAGTAGCAATTCCAGTTTTCTTAAGAAAGAATCAAAAAATAATTAAAGAAATAATATATTTTAGATTTAGAAGAAAAATGGTCTAACCATCTTTTTTCCCCCATAGCTGTAAACAAATTGTCTATATACCAAATTTCAGTTAACAAAAATGGGCACATGGAGAAATGTTTGAAGACTAGGCAGCCCATGGCCAAGGAAGGGATTTCTAGGATTTCAAAAAGAAAGTGGTTTTCAATATCCTCATTAAAACATTATGGAATGTAGTTCTTCTATGTGGCAATGTAGTAACTTTTCTCTCTCTATATATATATATATGGGTCATGTGTATCTATACAATTCTGCAAACAGCTCATTTTAGCAGCCATTTGTCTGCACACACTGGAGCAATACAGACTACATGTCTGCAAAACATATTAGTTTCAGATGCAACAGTGCTGAATGTAAAAAAGTGTGATTTTTGTACCCTTTATATGAAGCCAATGGGTACAAAAATTTCAGAAAACTAAACAAAATAAACCAAAATGAAAATTATAACATCTATTTGAAAAGTGGTAGGAATCCAAACATTTTCTTTTCTATTTATAAATGTCTAATTTCTGTCATTGTATCAAAATTCTAGTTGTGAAATGTATTACTTCAGACAAGTAATTTTAGTATTTAAATTTTCTTTCAGACACCTCTGTTATAGATGAGCTTTCATGTTAACATAAGCCCTCACTATTACAGTGGCAGATAGTTCCCATTGCAACTTCTGGATTTCATAAGTTCATAATCCTTTGAAGTCTTGCTGATCACTTTTTCTAAGAGTGGGTTTTTTTTTTCTAAAGTGGATGTAAGGCACTCTAGGGACATTACAATTCCAGTATGAGTTGTAGAAGATGTTCCAAAACCATGTACGAGCAGACAGATTGAACCAAATCAAAGACATCTCTCACTCAACACCCCTCCCTGTCAAAAAGCTGTTGGCCATGTAAAGTGAAGTTTAAGCATAGACAAGCATATAATGATTATTTGCTTGAAAACTCAACACCTGGCACAACAAGGGTAAAAACACTCTATAGGTCAAAGGTGTTGCCTATATTTTCATATCCTTCACTGTATTCCTTCCTAGGAAAATTTAAGCACAGATGAACTGTCAGCATTCATATTAGATATATTTGAATATATATATAAAAATTGTAACATATGTCTTTCAATTATTTCCCTATTCCAGAAAATTAGAAAGGCTGTCTTCATCTTTTCTTAGATGTTTACATCAATTAATCTTCTGAGGTGCTCTGCCTAACAGGGTGTGACCCCTTATATGCCTTTGTCAACGACAAGGACAGTAGGATTGAGGGCACCCTTGGCAGGTTTGCTGACAACACCAAACTCCGTGGTGCAGTCGACATCGCAGGGAAGGGATGCGCTGGGGGCACCTGGGCAGACTTGAGAGGTGAGACTGTGCCAGACTCATGAAGCTCAACAAAGCCAAGTGCAAGGTTGTGGGTGTGGGTGTGGGCAATCCCAGGCACGAATTCAGGCTGGGCAGGGAATGGATTGAGAGCAGCCCTGAGAAGAAGGACCTGGGGGTGTGGGTGGATGAGAGGATTGACATGAACTGACAAAGGTGCACCTGTAGCCCAGAAAGCCAAACATGTCCTGGGCTGCATCAAAGGCAGCATGGCCAGCAGAGTGAGGGAGGGTATTCTGCCCCTCTACTCTGCTCTCATGAGACACCACTTGGAATGCACTCAACTCTGGTGTCCCCCACATAAGAAGGACATAGACCTATTGGAGTGAGTCCAGAGGAGGCTAGCAAGATGATCAGAGGAATGGAGCGCCTGTCCTGTGAGGATAGGTTTAGAGAGTTTGGGTTGTTCAGCCTGGAGGAGAGAAGGCTCCAGGGAGACCTTATAACAGCCTTCCTGTACCTAAAGAGAGCCTGCAAGGGAGAGGGATAGGAACTTTTTACAAGGGCATATAGTTGAAGAGCAAGAGAGAATGGCTTTAAACAGAAAGAGGGCAGGTTTAGACTAGACATTAGGAAGAAATTCTTTACTGTGAGGATGATGAGGNAGCCCAGAAAGCCAAACATGTCCTGGGCTGCATCAAAGGCAGCATGGCCAGCAGAGTGAGGGAGGGTATTCTGCCCCTCTACTCTGCTCTCATGAGACACCACTTGGAATGCACTCAACTCTGGTGTCCCCCACATAAGAAGGACATAGACCTATTGGAGTGAGTCCAGAGGAGGCTAGCAAGATGATCAGAGGAATGGAGCGCCTGTCCTGTGAGGATAGGTTTAGAGAGTTTGGGTTGTTCAGCCTGGAGGAGAGAAGGCTCCAGGGAGACCTTATAACAGCCTTCCTGTACCTAAAGAGAGCCTGCAAGGGAGAGGGATAGGAACTTTTTACAAGGGCATATAGTTGAAGAGCAAGAGAGAATGGCTTTAAACAGAAAGAGGGCAGGTTTAGACTAGACATTAGGAAGAAATTCTTTACTGTGAGGATGATGAGGCACTGGAACATGTTGCCCATAAATGTTGTAGCCGTCTCATTCCTGAAAGTGTTCAAGATCAGACTGGATGGGGCTTTGAGCAGGTCCTGGTCTAGTGGAAGGTGTCCCTGCCCATGGTAGGGGTGGAACTAAATGGTCTTTAAGGTCCATTCCAACTCAAACTACTTTATGATTCTATGATACCTCAAACAGGATCAGCAGAACATTTATAATCCAATGCATATCAGCTTCAACTTCAGACATGTTTTGCAGCAGTAGGCCACCCATCAACATGCTCATAAAATTACCAGTTTGGAAGATGTTTTGGTTCCAAAAAACCAGCTCTGACCTGGGTAGCACTATCTTTTGGACAAGTGCCAGAGGATTATGACAATTACAAAATATTGTTGCAGTGAATGGTATTCAAGCATCCTCAAAAATATACAAAAATATACTCTTTTCAGCTTCCTTTGTGATGTACACAAAATTTACCAGTGCATCTGATGCAGATAAGAAGCTCTTCCTGGCTGCTAAAGGACACTGGTGACACATGGGGCAACACATGATTGTTTTAGAGTTACAATAATAATAATGGTCTATGTGACATCCCTAGCTTTCATGGAATAGAATCACAGAATATATCAAGTTAGAAGGGACCCATCAGGATCATCAAGTCCAACTCCCTGTTCCTAAACTAAAACTGAAACCATACGATTTAGGATTATCAAGATGCTCCTTGAACTCTGTGGTGCTGTGACCACTTCCCAGGGAAGCTTGTTCCAGTGATTACTGTGGTCTCAGCAATAAACCTTTTCCTAATGTCCAACCTGAACTTCCCCGGACACAGCTTCATTCTGTTTGCTTGTGTCCTATTGCTTGTCAACAGAGAGAGATCAGCACCTGCCTCTGCACTGTGCCCCTCTAGGAAGTTGTAGAGTGTGATAAGGTCAGAAGACCTTCATAATCACCAGAAGAGAAACAGACAATTCCCACTACCAAAGGCAGCTGTTCTTTTTCATCTGGAAGCCATTGACCTGACCCTGTGGCTATATTTTTCCTTAGAAGAAATAATTTTCCCTTAACCAAACAGGAAAAGCAAGAGGTTGTCAGACCCTGAACTCATTATACAAATGTATTCATATCACCTCAACTTAAACATTTAATTCACAGGGAAGCAAATCATCATCTTCCAACAAAGCAGCCTTTTCTTAAAAGGCTACAGATTTTCTTTCTTTTATCCAGTCATATGATGTTTTTTCCCTATTACATATCTGTTTATTGGCATCAATTTTCTTCAAAATATAAAACATTAGCACACTTCTAATCAGTTTCATATATTCAGCTTTGTTTATATAAACTGGAGAACAGTCCAAGGACTGAATTCTCTAGTAAACCTTGGACAGGATAAGGTAAGTCCTATGCACTGATTAGTGGGTCAGAAAAAGGGAGAATTCCTACCTTTTCTTGACTTTGAAATGCTCATCGTAGCAAAATATTTCAAATTCTGGTTAGCTGAAAAATCTATTCATTAAATCTTTATAAGACTGTAATAGTTAAATAATATTTCATAACATATTAAATGTTATCTATCCATAAATATAACATGCAGCCATGTAGAATCTTGAGTCTTTGTAACATGACAGCATGTGATTTTTGACACAACTTTATAGCTCAAACTGCCCGATGTACTCTTGCTAGTTTACTCACAGGTTTGCCTGACATATTTATAAATTGTGATCAAAAGCATTTCAGCTACCTGAAAAGAAATTGAAAAAAGAATGGAAACTTGTTTGTTCAGATGTGAACTAGAAGAAAAATCCATCTTTTTTCTAAAAAAGTGTCCTACACAGATAATATGGCCAAGGGCAAAAAAAATGCTTGTTTTGGAGAAACTCCTTACTGACTAGCTGTCTCTTGATATTTAACCAGAACTTTCTCAGATTTGACTGATGTGAAAATATTAACACCTACATTTAATTTTTCTGCTGAGATCATCAGATGGACTTCTGAAATACAACATACTGCATGGGATGTGTATCAGCAGCCACATGCAATGTTAGCAGTTCTTTAAGCCCTTAGAAGTGCAATTTAAAGAGTCCAGACAAAACCTAGGCCATTAAATGAGAAAATAAAGAAAGCTATTTTTAAGGTTGCATCAGTGTGTGTGGGTGGCAATGGGGGCTCCTTTTATTTATTTTTGTTTAGCAGTCTCAATTTGAAGCCCTTTAAAAATCCAAAATGCCAAGAATGAGATCACAGGGATTTAAGTGATGAAAGAAGCCAATAAAGGCAAGTAAACAACACGAGCTGAAATTTTAGGCATCTAAAATTTTATAGCTTTGTCTTCTTTTTTTCTTTCTGTTTTTATTCCTTTTCTTATGCCTGCTTTTCTTAACTTTAGTTACTCATTCCTATTCATCTTACATATTTCTCAGTTTCCAGAACACAGAATAATATTCTGCTTGCATAATTCCAGTGAACAGTCAATACATTAAGTAGCCACCAAAACTGATTATTAGCTTGACTTAGTCAAATCAAAGCTCTCTTAAGATGTATCCAGCAGCCTAACAGATTAATTTCAATGGAAGCAGATATAATAGGCTAGTATAGGATCAATTTTGTTATGGGCTATATATAGTGCTTCCTTTTCTTAGAACATCTATAAAAATAAGCCTCTCAGTTTACTCCTAAAGAAATTTTTTTTAAGATCTGTGAAACAGCTGAAATTTCACGTAGCATATTACAGAGTCAGTGTCAGACAATTTAACTGACATCACTCAGTGTGTTCTCACTGATGTGGACAACTGTCCTTACAGGCCCATCATTAATAAAACAGTATCTTTATCAGCCTCCCATATTTTGAAAATTTAGTAGTTTATTCCAGTCAAAGACACTCTGAGCTCTTCTGAACAAATACTTGTCAAACACAGAGTTTTCAGATTAAAATTACAGGCGGTCAACTTTTTAAATACTGCTCACGAAACGTTACCTAAAGTTGGTGGCATTCTTTCAGGCACGGAGCGCATCTGTCATTTGCATTTCATTGACCTTGAAGCTTACTGGTTAGAGATGAAACTTCACCTATTCAAAGCAACCTGTTTAAAATATTCAAATAGATTTTTTAAAGCGCATTTCACTTTTTAATTTCCTACTGTTCTTCTTCCACTGAGAAAGCACTGTCTGAACCCAAAGGGATTTCCACATCTAGCTTTCATGCTTTTTGTTGCTACATGGCAGTGACCGCTAGATTGGCAAATAGAATAATTGCCTTTGAGAGATTTCTTTAAGGATGTTAAGAGCATGAACTTCATTCTTTTTAAGTAGCTTCTTAAATAAATGCTTCAAAACAAAGTCAACTATTGATCCAATTCTTTGAATAAAAAGTTCTCTCCATTTGACAATAGCATTTACTACTGAAGACAAAATGTACATTAATCTTTCTAGTTTATTGTCTTCAGTTGACAAAGGTAGAATTACAGAGTTGCAGCACAAAGATTTGTACTGTCTGTTTGAAATGATGAATCTACATAAATTCATTGACTGACTTAAAAGCAATCTTTACATCTCTATGTCTTGTCACCTGAACAGAAATAGGGGTATGATTTATGCTTTCTTTCCTAGTAATATTATTGAATAATTGTTTATTTTCTAAGCACTTTTTTTTCCCCTTGTTTGTTTATTGTAGTGATGGTGTGGGTTTTCCTCCCCCCTGGAAGTGAAAAAGAACACCAAGAATGCCTATTTACTGCCAGGAGAGCAGGGTGGCAATTTTAGCCAGTAAAAACCAAACAACCAGATAACACACACACCCCATCACACACCCTTCCCAAATATTTTGAAGAGTTTGTACCAACTTCACAGATTTCACTTCTGTCGTCGTCCACGGGGATATCTAATTTAAACCCTACTTTCTAAAGGGAGAGGGATGGAAGAGCAGACAAGAATGTCAATATTCTGTCTGTCACGTGTGTGTATAGCAGTATAAAAACAGCCACTGTGGGACAGTAATATTTTTTCCACTGCAAGCTGCAACGAGAAACTGAGCTAGGACGGACACTGCAGCAGCAGTGAAAGGAATCCTTCATGGAGTCTTACCTTCCCTGCTTTTAACTTACGTTCCCTTTCCTTACAATAACCATAGCGATGGTACTTGGCCCTAAGGAATGGACAGGCGAGACCTACTGTGTTGCTCGATTCGCACGTGGATTTAGGGGACGGGAAAGAAAAAGGGCAACAAACCAGCAAACAAAGGTTTAGCGTCTGATTAGACAGAGGCAAAATAAAGCTTGCGCAGCACTGATCACGCATAAGCTTGAGCAAAAGGGAAAAGCGCCGCACACAAAGTACACTGCGGCTAGGGAGCCTAGGCTCTCCTTGAAAGCAAGCTGCGTGCAACGTTACCAGAGACACACGTACATAAACACACACACACAGAGCGGGGCACAGCCCCCGGCTCTGCCTGTATGCGCACACGGCGAGCGCGGCGTCCCCGTCCCCTCCTGCGCTCCCGCCC
>VYXD01004260.1:1037703-1120262 GCA_013397195.1 Hylia prasina | reverse complement strand
GGATAGGGGAAGTGAAAGGGAAGGGGGGTGTGTGGAAGGGGAGGAGGGGAGGGAGGGGGGAGAAACCAAATAAATAAATAACCTCCGCACCAATAAGAGAGGCAGCGGCTGCCGAGAAGGCTGGGATCGGATGGGAGAGGTCCTTCTTGGGCTCTATTTGTTTGTTTGTGACTGGAGCTGCAAAGTTCAGAGCCAAACGTGTTGCTTTCCGGCGGCGGCGACCGCCCCGCTTCACCTGCTCCGCTGACGGGTGCCTGCCCGGGGCGGCCCCGCTGCTCTGCGGGCCCTCCGCCCGGCATCCTGTCTGCAGCTGGGGCCGACGGACGGCAGAGGAGCGCGGGGCTGTGTCTCCCGCCCGCCCGCCTTCCCCTCCACGCCTGCCGGAGGGCAACGGACAGGTGAGTGCTTCTTTGCCGCGCTTCTGCCCAGCCCGGCGCGGAGGGTGCCTCCGCTCCGTAGTCACCTGTCACTGCAGGAGCCGCTCATTTATCAAACTTTGCCTCCTGTCGGCTCCCGCACCCCCTGTCTTGCCTTTTGCGGGAGGGCGAGCGCTCGGGGTTAATTGGTTTTGCGCAGAGGGAAGCCGCGGGGCGCGGGAAAGGGTGGGGCGTGTCCCACTCTGCAGAGCACACAGCTCAGCCTTGTCGGGAGAGAGGGTTTGTGCGAGCCGCTCGCCTCTGCTGCCGCTCGGGGCCGCAGCCCGGGGCCCCTCTCCCCACGCGAGTTCGGGCGCGGAGGCGGCGCGGGCGCCCGGCGGAGCGAAGTTGGTTTTTGCCCTGCAGGGAGCCCGCGGGGCCCGTGCAACAGGCACCGTCCTGCGGAGGGAGGGCGGAGGGCGCCTCTGCCGCCGGCGTGGGGCTCCCGGCGGTCGCGAGCAGACCTGTGCCCTTTTAGGTAATCCCGCTTTGTTTCCAGCACCTCCAGGGTTTTGCCTTGCGGGGAGCCTGTGCCATGCGGCTGCTTGGGAGCGCCTGGCAGCAGCCCCCGGAGGCGCGCCTCCTCTTAGGACGGAGAGAAAGTTGCCGATGCTCAGGAGGGACGGATGCGGTGCTTCCAGCCGGCGGCGCGGCAGAGGCGCGCTGGGGCGCTGGGCGGCTTTGCCCGCCCCGGGGAAGGCAGCGGGCGGGCGGCGGGCGCTGCGGGGCGCGGGCGCCCGGCAGGTGGAGCCGTGGGGAGCGGCGGCGGTGGTGGTTGGTCTCGGCTCCGGCAGTGTGGTGAGCGGAACCCACAGGCACGGTGCGAAGCGGCCCGTTAGCCCCGAGCCCGCTGCACAGCGGCCGGAGCCGGCCCTTCAGGTGGATGCGGGGTGCGCCGGGCGGTGCGCGCCTTCGGCCGGCGCTGCAGGTGGACACGGTGCCCTGCGGTGTTAGCAATAGCCCTGGTCACACGCGTATTTTTTCTACCATTGGTCGTCGTTCTGTTTGTCACTGAGTATTGGAAAATGATCAGATTCCAGGGGTATTCTGTCTTAATTATCACAGAATGTATAAAAGCGTAATTGCTAAAATTATTCAATAGTGGTTAACAATTAAAAGATTATCCCAGTTCTCTGCAGCTAGCAAGGAACAGACTGTACTAATTGGATAGTTAATGACATTTAAATGAGCAGGTTTTCTTAAAATAGGAAGCTCCACTGTTTCAGGGAGCTGAATGGAGTGTTAGAATGTTAATTATATTATAGTGATGGTAACACTTGTGCAAGAGTTTAAGGTGTTAGCTTGGCTACCAGCACTGGGACAGCCTTTGCCCAGTTTTAGGGCATTGGTTAAAAGAAGGCTGGATTTTCATCACTTTTCCTTTAATAGGTAAATATAGCTAAATGATGTAGAAATGTGTGAAAGAAATCAAAGGGGTGGCAATATTTTACATATTGTCCAGTATATTCTTCTTCTATCTTCAAGTGACATAATTTGACTGAATTGACAATTGAATTTGAATTTTTAATATTTGTATTTTATGTCTCTGTTCCACTTACTCTGATAAGAAATAATTGCTGTTTAATATTGTGGAGACTGGATATGGGACGGTGTAACAACACTTTTCTTGCCATCCCTTTATAACTAAACAGCTAAGGTGTTGGGGGTTGCTTGTTGTTGTTGTTTTTAATAACAATAAGATTCCAGGTTAAACACTTTACTTCATTAATGAAGTGATAAGTAAGTCAACGGTGCAGCTAAACTGTATTTTCAGAACTCTCGGTTCTTCACATTGCTCATGTTTCTTGCACAACTTGGAAATGTTCTATAAGAAACTCATACAATGACTGCATAAACTTGTTGCATTTTATTGTAAAAGTTTTCCTAATATAATAAAGTTGGCATAACAAGAAGCAATGTAATCTTACATTTGTGGTATTGTTTTTCCAGAAACAAAATGCTTTCCATTATCTTAATCAAAGACATATTCTTAAGGAAAGTGCCAGAAATTGAATTTAATAAGAGATTAACTTCACAAATTAAATAGGATAGTCTATGTTGAAAATTACTATAGAGAATAGCACATAATTAAAATTGTAAAGTATGTCTGGACTTTTATATATCTATGCTTTATTCAGTCAATCATGAGGTTTTGTCACCAGTATAGTTTTATGCTCCTTTGAGGTATAAAAATGCATGAAGAAGCTCCTGAAATGCTGGCCTAAATAGCGAAAGGGCTTGGAGTATGTGTCTCCCAAGCTGGTGAAAATGGTGAGCTTCACAGAAGTTATATACATAATTGTGAAACTAATTTATTCTCTTCTTGTGTTGTGTGCTATAGCTGTCACTTACAACACAAAAAGATTTCTATCCCAACCTTGCTTTTTTCACTATTATAGATACATTTCTCAAACACTTCCTTTATTCTTGCCCACCAGAGTATTCAAATATTTCTTATGAGCATTGCTGCTAACTCCTGAACCTGAATTCCAGTCTATGCTGTCCAAATGACAGCATAGACTGGAATTTCTAAAAAATCAGAACAAGAGAACTTCTGGATTTTTCCTCAGTTCCTGTAAAAATATTAGTTTAAATGAAGATGGTATTTAATGTTAAGATTGGATTTCCTCCAGAACAAAAGTATGACTTTCCACACAGCTGACAAATAGCTGAATGTGTGATCAGAGATTTACTAAACACTCATGTCTTGACATCTGTATTTGTTATGTGTCTTTAATAAAACATAGAGTGTGATAAAATGCTGTAGAGGGTGGTTTGTTTGTTGTTTTTTTGTTTTTTTTTTTTTTTTTTTGTTTTTTTTTGTTTTTTTTTTTTTTTTTTTTTGGGGGAAAACNTGTTTTGGTTTGGTTTTTTTAGGGGGAAAACCCCATCACTCTGAGACAAAAGGAATATTAAAAAGTATTCTCCATGACATACTGGATAGTATAATATTGGCTGGGGGGGAGATTATATTTTCCACATACTGTATTAAAATGATACCAGCATACGTTTGACAAGAATATTAACTCTGCCTTTAAAATCCTTCAAGTGTAATGCAGACATGTTTCTTCTGTATAACATGTAGATATTTTCATCCTGATCTTTCCCAGTTCTCTTTCTGTAAATCTATGCAAGAAGGCTCCCTGGCATTACTAAGCATATTCTTTTGTGTTGCTTCCAATTTGTAGAGTGTGAAAACTTTCTTTCACCCTACCATTTGTTATACTAATGTTAAACTTACTGTCCTTGCTAGAATGAAAGTTCCTTTCTGCTCTTCTGGCACTACCTAAAAAACGCATATCAGAGTTTTATACACAGTTTCCTGAAATATTTGTATTTGCTAAACTGACAATTCCATATGGATAAAACTGAAAATTTTAATCCTGGAAAATGCTATTTTAATACTGCGGAAAAGGGAAAGAAGTCCTTAAATCCTGTCTAATTACCATACATTGCTTATTAAATGAGGGAATGTGAGCTTCTGGGCACATGCCTCTGTCATAACAGTAAAATACCCTATGGTTGTAGCTACCCTTGGAAGCTACAGCTGCAACTCATATGACATAAACCACACATTTAAGAAACAAGCAAAATGTTTCTTAATACATTGAGGTGAAGAGTCTGTGAAGTTCAATATCTGAGAATATTTCTAGTGTAGCTAATAATAATAATAATAATAGTACCTGTGATGGATACTAGAATAAGAGTTCTGGAAGCCAATACTTATGGGGATTTTTGAAATATGTTGGCTTCATATATGCTTAGTTTTTCTTTTTTCCTAACAGCATTTTACTTCATTAAAAACAAGTTGAGGTTACAAAGCAATACATTCTATAGGTTTAGCAGAGTCACAGTTTGCAAATTATCAGAATGACTAAAGCATTAAATTACACTTTTATTTGTGCAGTAAAGATTATTTCATACAAAACTTAACTTGCAGTTCTGTTAACGGAAATTGTATTCTTTCATTCAGGTCTGTAAAAAATTTTGTATGTGGACCTGTTAATTCTGGACTGTGACTTCAGGAATTCGATGATGGATAGCTAAGAACTAGGTGTTTTGCAGACTAACATTGTATCAAATGGAGGAAACTGTACTTGGTTTAACACACACATATACTGTTACATAGCTAAGTATGCTTACATATGCTTTCTGTGTGGAAACTAGTCTTATTTAATTAATCTTAGCAAGAGACACTATCTGGTTTACAAACTGCTTTAGAAATTTAATTTATCTAGCACCTTATACCCTGAGTAACTTGGACTCCATCTATTAAAAAAAAAGAATGAATTTGCAAAGATTCTTTTAAAGCAAAGGAAGTCTTTTACCGTAGCACATAGAAAGATCAGCATGAAATATTTGCAAAGGCTTTTCCTCTAGAAACACAAATTGAGTCCAAGATAATTTAGTTTTGTTGATTCAGATTTTAACTATGAAGTTTTTCTAGAAAGAAACTCTGCTTAGGAGCTCTGATGAAATCTAGAACTCTTGAGAATGTCTCTTCTAATAGCTGCTAAATGTTCCAGTGCTAATTAGGCAGTAATGTAAATTGAATGAAATGTTACAACAGCATAATGGTCTCCTGTTGAATAGAAGTTCTATGCCTAAGCAAACATGCTTTCAGCAAACAAGAATATTTCAACTTTGCCTGTTCAATGGGAAATGTTTCTGCAAAAGTCCAAAACAGTGCCCTGTAAGATTCCTAGAAAAATCTGGTTGTCGTATTTCTATTGTAGCAATCTAATGAGAGCAGCATCTCTTTCCCTTCATGGAATGAATGCAAGGACAGTTTACAGAAATGTGTAGTCACACATGTCGTGGCTTTCTACTACCAGTCCTAGCCCGTACCAATGCCTAAGACCAGACCTGCCTTCTGCTATCTGAAGCTTTTACCTCCTCCAAGGGTAGAAGAAAGAAAAACAGTGAGCTGTGTTCCAGAATATTGTGACTTTTTGACAGTGCAGATCTGCAGAGGGCAGATTGGCAGCCATCCCACTATATGTGATCTGGACCTCTATGGAATGGCCGGAGTAGGAGCATTTTGAACACAAGGGGAAGTGGTCAAGTTACTCTTCCCTTCAGTTAGACTCCTATGCATTGACAGTTCTGTGTATTTAGGAGTCATCTCATCTTTAAAGTTGATAAAAATCAAATTGATTTAATTTCTGAAGAAATATATAGTGGCAAATCATTCTGGCTGAGGTACTGCTCCCACACATCTTCTACCTTTGTTTTATAAGCCTGTTCTCCTTAGCAGAGGGTAACATTGAGATGTAGCCGTAATGATGTTCAAAAGAACATCATCTGTTCCCAAGGGCAGGGAGCAGGGCACAGTCAGTAAGGATTGAGGTTGTATTTATCCACTTTTAGAGCAAGCTGAACAAGGAAGAAAGAGGGATGAAGTATAGGGTAATTGACAGTGGACATTGCCTGTAAGTCACAGCAAGAGTGAAGCTTGTCAAAGTTTGGACTGAAACACCACCAACTCAGCTCTGAAAGACCTTATTCCACTTTATAGTAGGCTGGCCATTATCTGTGTGATTTCAGATGAAATAATTTGAACTGCTAGCAAAATTATCAGAAATTGCTCTGATTTATGTTATGAGTGAGAAAACCTATTCAAAACTTTTTCCTGCAGATGCTACATACATGTTTAATCTGATAATGAGGCCTACTTCTATCTTTAGGATTATAGCTTGATATAACAGGAGATATGAAGCATAATCTTAATGGAAGCAAAGTCTGTTTCATTATTTTTTTTTTTTTTAAATACTGTTTTAATTTTGGTGGATGTCTGCAATAAGTCCCACCTCAGCAACCGTATAAAACACTGTTTCAGTTACACGCTAACCCCTGTTAGCCAAATCATTGGGGCATAGCTTGTTCTTGGATGGAAGAGATTGCTAAGCTTATTTTTAGATTGAAATAAAAGTCTATATTCAGGGAACATACAAGTCTTACCACCATAATTTTTAAGCATTTCTAACTATTTCCTACAGTGAAAGGGATAAAATACATGGATGAGAATCAAAATGGACTAGCTGATGGTCTAAGGGGAAATTAAGCTTTGAAGTGAAAAGGCAGTGGTCAATAGAGGTTCATACTTTTTTTTTAATTTCAGCAAATCTGCTCATTTAGGGTGCAGGCACAGGATAGCCTGTGAATTAGGTACCATGGTAAGAAGGTACTGTCCATTCACTTAAAAGCTACTGCTAATTTAATTGGATCTTTAGCTGCCTTTCAGGCTAAACTGCAAGTGTATTCCTATTCCGTTTCAGTAGGAAGTAAAATATGTTCATTTGCAGCTGCAAGACTAATTAATTTTACTTCACTTTGCAAAAGATTTACTGTGGCTTATGTGGCCCTGGGAAAAAGAATTGTAGATTGTGGTAAAGTGCTCAAGAATGAAGATTTTACTTTATTTTTTTCTTAAAGACTGACTAGTTAGGGTTTACTTCTGCAAAAGATAGGATTAGCTACACTGAGGCTAGAATAAGGGTTAGGTGTTACCATCCTTAGACTCCTAACTTAGTATTTTCTCGGATATGCTTTCCAACTTGTCATGCAAAAAAAAATGGGGAAGAAACTACATAAAGAGAATGAGATTGCATGAGACTGATTGGCAAACTAGCACCAGCTGTTAAAACAATTAAGGGACAAGACAAGTCGTTATTCTTTAGTAGGAAGTGAAGGAGTGAGGATGGGATTTACCATGAAGAAAAGGAGGAATGGTAAGAAGAGAATGGAGAAGGCTTTAAAATACCATCTTGTCAGAAGGTCTTGGGGCAAGGAGGTTAGTTGCTGGGGTGGGGGGGAAGTTTGGATTTCTTTTTTTAAAATTATTTTTATTAAAAAATCTCCCCCCCCTTTTTTTTTTTGGATTAAGACAAGTTGGGTATGAAGTTTCTCTCTTGAAGACCTTGTGATATGGTCTAGAGGACATGCAGTGAATGTCTTAAAAAATGTGCAGCTTCTTTAGGTTTAAGCTAGGTGGGGGAGAGCTCCTCTTTATATGAACTGAGTTTACCTTATGCTGTGTGGGCTTTGCGTTCTTCGTGTTCTTCCAGTTCTTTATGGAGAACTGGAAGAGCTTTTGGTAATTTCTACAATTTTCTGCCTTTTTTTCCTTTAAAAGTCTTTCATTCTACTGTCTTTTTCTCTCTCTTTATTTTCTTTACCCTCGGATTGAAGAACATGAGGATCCGAAGATAAAAATGACCTAAACTAAAAACTCCCTTAACCAGTAGAGTTGACTGGTGCTGTGTTGACACTCAATTTCACACTGCTGCTAGTGTCATGTAGAGTAATATTGTGAAAAATTCTGTCAATTTTTGGTTCAGCTACTAGTTGTCATAATGGCAAAGAATTACAGAGAGAGTATCTATCTTCAGGCAGTGAATGAGAAATTTATTAGCTAAAGGAAAACTGGTATTTTTCCAAAGCATTTTTTTCTCATTATAAATCTTGCATGTAGAATCTTTTCCTGACTGAATATCTGTGGCTGATTTTCAAAAACTGTACATGACATTTGAAACCTTGATTCTGTACTGTAGGAGAAGGGAATACAGGTGACCTTGCCCCTGATAAGTAACAGCTGTGTTAATTACCCAATACAGCCTCACCCCGATGAGTCCCAGCTGTATCCAGTAAAGATCAGTGTGATAAAAGGGAGAGGGTTAGCTGGTCAGGGGAGGATCATGAAGGAGCAGGAACCTTAAGGAAGAAGGAACAAGGGGATCATGAAGAAGAAGGGTCCTGGGCAGAGAGAATTACTGCTGTAGGGTCAGTCTAGGTCTGCAGTTAGAGCCTGTTGTTGGAACCTGCAGTCGCAGTTTAGCTGGGTAAAAGCCTGCGTTCATTCTGCAAACCAATACCTGCAGTCAGTTTAGCTGGAAATATCCAGAAGTCAGAGGCTCCAGGGGAAACCTACAGTAGGAGCTTGCTGCAGCCAGAGTCAGTGAATAGTTGGAGTCAGGATAGTGAAGCTATAAAGAGGAACAAACCAGGACTCTTTTTATGCTGTGATAAACAAGAACCCTGTGTTCTCAGCTCATTTCCACCTTCTAACAGGAAGGCTGCTGCAACACTATATATATTTATCTTGATGGAAAAGTTAAATTCTTCAAATTCTTTGGCTGATATTTCTATTCTCTAGCAACTTTTTAATTGAATTTTTGAGAGGACTATAGACATAACCAGCTGATCTAAGATGAATAATTCTGAGGTAGGGGGGAAAAAAAAAAAACCAAACAAAAACCCCAAAACATTTTCAGCCACATTGAATTACCTCAGTCTCCAGTTAGTTTTGCTGATGCAAATGAGGGTGCAAAGTAGGGGAGGAGATGGAATCTGCTTTAGCCACCATTGTTATTAGAAGAAAGATTTGTAAAACTTCTGCCTCATGCTTGATATCATTTATATTCTGTAATCAGAAGGTTTCATGATGGCTTCATTATAATATTTTATCTGTTGTTTCCTTCCATGAGACTTAGAGGCCTAGTCCGAGAGCAGGACAGGGCTCTTGGGCTACATGGCATGTGCATTTAATGAATACAGATTCTGTTATATCCTTGTGTTGGGCATAAGATTTACGTCTTGTCAAAATGTATGCATTTATGTAAGTAGCCCATCTAATAAAACATGTTACAATATTTTTTGCTATTTGGAACTTTAGAAAATGTAGTTAAACTTTAAGTTTTCTTGCTTTTTTCTTGGATTTGGGTTTTGGTTTTATTGTTTTTTTTTCAGTAACCCATGTGCCATTCTATGACCTGTTTCGAATGGGGAATTTCATGGCTTTCAGATCACATACTGAGGATTCTATTTGCTATTTATGGATAAGTAACTTGGTATAGAGTAAGCGGTGTGCAGCTAGCTATTGTATTTTTTTTTTTTGCTACAGAAATTTTCTATTGCTGCTTTTCTTTACTACGACTTTCTCCAGCCAGCCAACAGGTCTTCCCTTTTGGTCTTCTGTTTTGGTCACACCTGTTTCTCAGGTGTGACTGTATTCCTGCTATTATTGTTGCTATCTGCATTTACAACTTGTAGTTGAATTCACTGTGGTCAGCCCTGAGTCAGGAGACAGCTATCCTGAGCTTTGTTAGTTGAGTGGCTGCTTTTTCTTCTGAGCCTTTGTCTGACTGTCATTGCCCTTTACCTCCCCATAGAAATACTCCTAAATTGGTATTTCGGGAGCCAAAGCTGAGTCTCAGACAATCTTTTTTGTGAATAACCAGTAAGTCTCAGAAAAGATTTATTGTGAAACCTGTGTAGCAGCTCTTCTTTCTTAAGTTTCTCACAGAAGAAATAAATCAGGAGGAAAAGATGAAGAAACTAGGTGTTTTTTAGATTAAAATACTGTTTATTGACCAAGATTTTCTTCACTAGTATACAAATTATGATCTGTTTAAGAGGTGTGCTCAGCAGTTACACTTGCTCAGAATAACACAAGAAGCGTATTCCTTTTTTTCCTTTTTCTTTTTTTTTTTTTTCCCCTCCCCTGAAAGCCAGTTTGAAGCCAGTAAAGACTGTTAGTCATGTGTAACACTTGTCAACTTACCTAGGAAAGATGCACACTGGGTGCATAGGTAAAAGACTATTTCATCACTGTCATGGTAATTCATCTCAATCTTACTTTTGGGAGGCCACTTCTAGGTTTAATGTCAATTTGCATTTCAGTGAGTACCTTGTTTCTATTTCTTCACTGCAGTGAAGATATCCTTGCTTATCATATGACAGCATTTTTGAAATGCCTATCATGTTTGTAAAATCTCTACAGTGATAAAGCATACACAGTAAAATGTGAGCTGCAGAAAATAATATTGCGTACTGAACCTCCAGTAGTTTCAAAGAAAAACAAACAAAGTTGACAACAAAAAAAACCTTTCTGAAGTTATTCTGAGTTTTCCTAACATTCCTTCTGTGCTCTAAGGTGATGAATAAATGTCTTTACATGTTTAAAGCTTTCCAAGTCTGGATGCTGAGGGGACTCACAATAGAAGTTTAAATGTCATTAGGAAATTTTTTGTTTGAAAGCCCTCAATAACCACAGTAGAAACACTGCTAAACGGGGAAAAAAAATGTCATAAGCAAGGTATTTCAGGAATTAGACATTCAATACAGTATCATGAACTTTCACTTTTACAAAACAAAAGCTTTCATCATTGTGCTGCCCTCTGTAAAAATACCAAACCTGTCTAAATTCTATATTTACTGTTTTCTAAGGGGTTATGCTATGTAATGTGCAGAAAGAATATATTATATTATACCTCCAGTTCCTCAAAATCAATAATCAGTCTTTTCCCATTATAATAATTTTTTGGAAGGACATACAAGGATAGTGTAACACTGCAAAGTAAAAATTGTATGTACTTTTATGTGATTTTTCTACTGCAGCTTACTCTCTGCTCTCAGAACTAACAAAAGCTATCGAATATACTGTATATTGTAGATATACAATACAGATGTGACAGTTTCTCTTTATTTTAAATTTTATTATTGTCACTGCTTGAAAATGGCTAAACACAAGTAGGTTTTAATGAGAAATTAATTTCAGTTGATTACTTAAGGGTTTACAGGATTTGAGGTTTGAAATTGTGTACAACATGTATTTTGGCTAGGATTCCTGCTGAAAAACTGTTGAAAATATCCTTTTCTACACATTTTATGTAGTTATCAAATACCTTGTTCTTTTCAGTTTCTTTCCCAGGACTTTTCTTCATGAAGCCATCTGTAGTTAAAAGAAATGCCATGTTTACTCTGGATATGTAATCATTCACTTCTAGTAGTATCTCATTATTAAACCAAATCATATGCAGTAAACAAAAATCCTGTTTTAAAAAAAAATTACATATATGCACATATTTTCTTAGCATGTTGAACCTGAAATCCACGCTGAAAATGCTGAATGCTAAACTGCATCAGACTGGAAGCTAAAGCTTTCGTTTTCTGCTGGACCAGTAATTTTTCTTCATTATTTTAATGTGAAAGTTTTGGGTTGATTTTTTCCCACATTTTCCCTGAAGTTATTAGAATATTAATAAATAAAAATGTTCAAGTAGATTTTTTTTGTAAGTGGATTTAAATTTTCAAACCTGTGTTAATATTTCAAGGTGATAAATTTTAGATTCAATTATCAGACTCTCTTATTGTCCTATGTATCCTCCATATTTTAATTTCTTGTAGTACAGCTGGGAAAAAACCCATATAATTTATAATTACTTTAAATAGGTTAGGAATATAATTTTTAATATTTTAAAATAGGGGGGTTTTGATTTAAAGTTAACAAAAATTAGTATGTTAATTTCTTATTACTTCAGTGGGTTTTGAGTCTTCATAAACATGAAACCTTCATGGTTAACTTACATGTGTAGCTGGTGAAAACAATACTGTGAGTGAATTTCAGATTCAATTAATTTTATTTCCAGTGCTCTCCTTTAGGGGGGGGCGGGGGGGTGGAAAGGGAGGATGGAAGGAATTAACTTTTAGACAGAATGTGAAAATATGTGTGAAGAATTTATCCTTATTTAACTTCCTTTCCATTTTTTGATGATTTGATCTCGTAGGCCAGTGGAAGCCTCATTCTCTTTTACTGTGTGTTAAAAGAGCAAAATGTAACCTTTGTCACTAGCTCTGGAGAGCTCTTATACAAAGTAATTTTCTGCTAAATTGAAATCTTCTCCTAGTCAATAATCACTTTATGTAATAGACATATATCTTACCTTTTAGCTAAATTATCATATAAAGGTGCTTTATTGTGAGGAATTTTCTTAGGTTGGCCAGTTATTTGGTTGAAATCCAGCAATGTGGTGAATCAATTTCTTGGTATAAATGTAGACAGGTAATGACTGGCTCTATAGTCATCTCAGTCTATCATTGATATTTTCTCTATGGATTAATGGTGAGCGTGTTACTACACAGATTTGGGAAGCTAATTTATTCTTCTTTACAAACTGAATAGCTTTTTCTGTTGTTTATCAGGTACCCTTTATCACGTTATTATAATGTCATTTTTAATACTGATTTACAAGATATTTTGCTTCCTGACTGTCCTTGCTCTCCTCATTCAATAGTGTGCTGAAGCCAATGTCCAACTGAGCTGAAGATGGTCTTTAATGGATATATATTTGTCACTGGCTGCTTTTGTTGTGTGTGGTTAGGATTTTTATGGATATACCAGGTATAGTCAGGCATGCATTTTAATTCAGGGAAATTAAGAGGTCCAATCTAGTCCGCCAGGTTAGAGCACTTCAGCTCTCTATGCTTCATGGAGAAACACTTTTTTGAGGTCTGGTCAGAAGACTAGCTGCTCCTTGAGTGGCTGCAGGAAGCTAGTGAACAGAAAATGTCAGATGTACTGTGTTTTGTCTGAAATGTCACATCTCTTTAGGGTTTGGAAGACTGACTCAGGGCTCTACATTTGAAATGTCTTTTCATTCAACAGACAGAAATCTCGTGTTCTTTTTATAGGAGTAAACACCTATGAGACGTGCTTATTCTTTTTAAAAGGATAGTAATAGTGATTGCAGGCACTTCTTAGTGCTTAGGGTTGTGCAGACGGGAAACACTGATACCTCAGTCTGCCATCTTTAATTAATAACTCCTATATCCTACAGAAACAGCAGGTTAGTGTTTTTACAGGGCAACAAGTAATTTTGAGAGAGAAATAACCAAGAAATAATCACTCTAAAATGCAGTGAATATGAGAGGATGTCTTGGATGCACCACTGGATTGCTTTTGCCTTTTTTTTCCTTATATAGTTAACAGATAAATTCTACGAGCAGGAACTAGAATCTAGGTTTCAACTCAGTAAAGTTTTAAAGCTGTTGTTTGCTAAGGTTGTAGACACACAGGCATGCAATGTCAGAGCTGGATATAAAAGCTCTGGCATTTAGGCATTGTTAGTGAATGTCAACTATTGTACTTGAAGAATGATAGCTTTAGAAATAAGTGTAGTGAAGTATATAAGCCACCTTTCTATTATCACAATATTCTTACATGCTTTACAAAAACAGAATGTATTTTTTTATTTAATGTGTCAGAGAGACTCATGGTTATAATTTGACTAGCAGAGAACTTTGTCAGAAACTTGACAGGAGTTCTGGGGTTCCAACAATTCTATCTTACTAGGAAAAGCATTGTGGAAATGTTTCTGTATTTTTTTATTGTCAAATGATAATGTTTAGTAATCTGCTAGTAAAATGAAAGAATATTAAGACTGTGTTGCGAGCCTGTATACTAGCAGTCCTACCTAAGACCTCTAAGTAATCAACTCAATTGCTTTAAAAAAAGATACTGAGAAGATGTAAACCGAAACTCCGTGATGCTAATGTGTGTCCCTCATGCTCATGCAGTGAGTAATAAATGCCTTCTCTATTTCAAAAATGTATATGTGGGGGTGAAAATATATCTTCTGTCAGTTCTTAGTCATGGCACATATAGTGAAGTATCTTAAATATATTTATTATGATCATTTGCTCTGTTACATTTCTGTGTGCTTAGGTTTCACATGCAAAACAAGATTTTTGTTTAATTACCAGACCAAGAAAGAGGTTCAGTTTATAAGCCATAACAAAAATGCTAAGTACTGTTTATTTCCCTTTATAACAATAAGGGACTGAACTGTGGTTTTTAAGATGAATGAGCATAGTCTTCATGAAATTCATCTGTCTTACTATGGCTGAATGTGTGTAAAGGAAAATTATGCCTTGCTTTTTGTAGGGAGGAGGTATTAAAGGAGATTTCTGAGGCATTACTATGCTATAACCAGAATTATAACTATACATAAGCACAATGCTAAAGAATTTTAAAGAAGAAAATTTGGAAGTCTAGAAAAAGGTTTCCCCTTAGTGATTCAGATTAAGCACTTTTCCTGCATGAACATTACTCTTTGCAGAAGGTTTAGTCAAGGAAAGAACACCTTGAAATGCAGAGAACCTTAAAATGTTACTACTGGAAGTGTGCCAGCCAGTTTACTAGCAGGTAGTATTAATGCCTCACAAATGATAAGTAAGAACTGAAGAGATAGCACAGTGCATATTGCCTATAATCAATATAAAGATCTGTCCTGGTATCAGTGAGACTGGTTACTACCCTGCTGCACTTTGCCTGAAGGGTGGCTTTTTCAGGGGAATTCAAAAGTGCTCCCAAGGTCCCTGCCTCTTTCACAGGCTAGTTGAGAGATTCAATAAGCAGAGAATGTAAGTGAAGTTCTATTACATTATGGGAGGAAAATGTTGAGTTTGTAGTAAAGAAGAATCCAAGTAACAGACCTACAATTATGGGAAACTCTGATATAGGTATTGTCACTTACTTTGGAATAGCCAGAGTGTGTGTGAGTCAAAAAGCAGCTGGTACATTGCTAGGTTTATCTTTGTTATAAATTTGTAGATATTATTGACAGTATTTGTAGTAAGTAACACCAAGGGCATGAGGAACGGGAGCAAGCAAGTTTCTTGTTTCACTTGCATATAGCAACTATTTTACAATAGCTGTTTCATGTCTGTTGTTCAAATGCCTAAATATATTAATGTATTAATACACAATAATACTATGTGTTAATAATGACAACAGTTAAGTCATTGACATTTTGCACTTGAAATACATAAAGATGGACATCATGACATCACATGGTCTGGACATTATGATCTCTTAAACACGGGTAGATTTTTTTTTTGAAATGTTAATGTATGTTAGATTTGAATTCTGGCATGTCAAGCATCAATCTGTTTTTTTCATGTTATCTGAATATCCTAATAGCAGTTTTAATGGTTTTCTAAATTATTAGCAGAATCTAAATTTTGGGGGGTTTTATGGTTATAGTTTTACTGTTTGAATGAAAGCCGCTAAAACTACTGAATATTGGTATTATGCAAAAACTTGTCCCATGTAACATTATGTCTGTAATCATTTTGAGATCCTCCTCAGTACAGAAGTCTACAGTTCAGCAGAGCTCAAGGAAATTAAAGGCTGGGGGCAGAAAGTAGGATTGCAGTTTTACGTGTTACTTTTTTTTGTGTTTTTTGTGCATCAGTTGGTGAGCTTAGTGAATACTGAAGAAGTTGAAAACAAGAGTAATTTGTACTAAAAGTGTACCTTAATCTGCTAATACAGCTGTACTAGAGGAGCAAGCTGTCCTTATGGAGCAGGTGAAGTTAAAAAGTCATGAAAACTGAAAAAGAGTAGAAAACCCATGTTCTCTCCACTAGCTCTCAAAATTGGGTTTTTTTGATGGGAGAAGTTTTCTAAAAGTTCAGTCATTCTGACTGTATAGTCAATGGGCACTGAGTGATCCTTGCATAAAGCCAACTAGAATGATTCCCATGAAAGACTACCACTGTATGTACAGTGGCACATGCAGTACTGTCTGCACCACTTCTGACTGTCAGAAATCAGTTTGCTGCTGCTGCCTCCTGCAATTTATTATTGTAATACTGTAAAGCAGAGTGGAGTGATCCAATGTCTTTTTCTTGATGCCATGCAGCTTTGCTGGCCAAGTTCAGGAGGAAGATACTATATCTTCTTTCTGACTGAAACATCCAGAGTGTGCACACTTAATCCATTGCTGTGAGGAACCAGAGTAACCTTCCCAAGAGATTGTGATCAGTATGGACTACAATGTCCCTCAGTTCCTCCTTTTCTAGGTCTTCAGGAATGTAGATGTCAGATTTTTGATAGAGGTGTGTATTAAGGTTATTAGAGGAAAGCTTGAAAAAGGTTGCTTATCCAATCCTGATCAACTTAGCAATTAAGAAGGAAAAAAACCCTATTCTTAAAAAAACTGAGGTAATTGCTTAGCTGTGGTGGGATCCAAATTAATAGTAGTATCTCAGCTAGTTATTAAAAGGTCGCAGCTGTAAAAATTCTGTTGTTTAGTGGCACTGTTACAACTTGTAGAGGAAGTTGGTTTATAGGAAGAGTTGCTTATTTTGAGTAAGATAGAGAACTAAAAATGTCAAATCATATATGAAAAATATTTTTTAAAAACAAGTAACCCTGAAGTCCCTGAGAAAAATTTGAAACTATCCTCCTGAAGATGCAAGTTCTACTTTTTTCAAGAAGGAAATATCATACAAAAAGAGAAAGGAATTTGACGTAATTAAGGATGGACATGCATTGATTTATTTGGAAATGAAAATTAATTGAAATTTTTTTTAAACAATACTGTTTGGAATGCAAAACAGGAACACACCTTGGCAAATATGTATGTGACTTACCTCAGTAATTTTGTTGATTTTAGTTGGAATTCTAGAAGTCTTATCTTCTTGGTTATATTTTCCTTTTAAAGGTAGAAATTAGAAAAACTGAAATATTCTTTCTTTTGAGGATGGTTGTTGCTGCTTTTATTTTTTTTTTTTTTTAATGAACAGGAGGAATTCTATAAATACACCAGGAGCAAGCTACACTGGCAGGCAGATTTTAAGGGATACTTAATACTTCATTGAAACACTACATACTCTGAAGGGTAAGAGTTGAAGATAGATAATATCTATATGAATTCTTGAAATGAAAAATATAGTGAAACTTCTGCATGGTTCTGTAGTTAAATATAAAGAAGGTATTTATACAACTCGATGAAAAAATATTTGCAACAATGCCGAAGAGAATACTCAATGAATATAGTAACTCTTGAGAACTGCTAACCTGATGCTTCCAGATAGCAGTCTCTGGAATTACTGCTTGATCAATCAGCCACGCAGAGGTCTTGTTAGAACTAGTGCCTGCAGTTTGTCCCATTAAATATAGTGGTGGCTTCTCACATTGTAGATAAAAACAGAACATGAATAGTTACAGAATAATCTGGCACTTGTACAAAAGCTTTTTGATTATTACCTTACTCTTCCACAAGGATATTCTCTGAGAACGCTAAAACTTGTAGTCCATTTAAAATGCTCAGTCTGGTAGCCTGCTCTGGAAAAATCAGTGTTGAAACTCCAGTGTCAGTAACAGTGCTTATGTTTCACTAACTCGAAAATTGCCGAGGACATGTCTGTACTGACCTGCTGTATCAGTTTAGTCATTAGTAGCACCTAAGACCTTTTGTCTTATTCCTGCTGCTAATGTCATGTGCCAGGATTTCAGGAGAAATGAACAAGAGTATGGGAAAAAATCTAGCCCCACTAAAGACCTAACTTTTTTTAAAGCTGGACTAATTTGCAATTGTTTCTCTCCTCTCTCTTATGCTCTCACAAGGAATTAACAAAATACAAAGACAGAAATTCCCATACAGTTACCTAATGGACTTAATATGGAGCAAAGCTGAACTGTTCTGATCTATTCATATTAAAGTTACAGCAGACTGCTGTAATTGTAGGGTGTTTGAGTGTGGTAAACTAAGTGGCAGTTCCAGTGAATAATGTGTCACTATGTTCCATCTTAGCTATTTTCCTTTATCTTCTCCAGTTCCTCCTCTCCTTCATTCTTTTTTTCTCCACCAGGTTTGGCTTGCTCAAACAAATGACAGTAAAGTTAGAAAAATCAGAGGAAATAATACTGTCTGTTCATTAGAAAGTGTCAATCCAGACATATGGGATTATTTTTCATGCATTCAGGCAGAAAGATCAATCAGCAGTTGCCAGTTTTTGCTGCCATAGTGTTCTGTTTCCCCTCCAGATTCTATTCTGCTAAAACCACAAATGCATATTGTGTTATTATTTTCTTTGTAGGAAGAAATAAAGTGTCTGGAATGCCATTATAAGTTTCCTGGGAACTTGGGAAAATATATATTTTTTCAGAGAAGAGTACGTTTGCCTAGTTTTTATTTTTTTTTAATAAGTTAACTGAGTAGGAAGAAGACTTACCGGCTTATCCATTAAAGAAGAGATGACACTTATGACAAATGATGGATATTTTTGTAAAGTAAAAGGGTTTAGGAAGCATACTGGAGGTTTTGGATTTATTTTTTTTTTTAGTATACCTTGCAGGAGTAAAACTTTTCTCCTTGAAAGAGAAAGACAGGTGACAAATTTGATCAGTCTTTTGTAGCTCTTTGTTCTGTAAAAAAGAATGGGAGATGCCTAATGTTTTCAGATTTTGATCCAAAGAGGTGTTCGAGTTGTGAATTGACATCGCTCATGCAAGTATTCGTCCTAGAACTGCCTGGTACAAAATCAAGATTCAGGTCCTAGTAAAGGTCAGTCTATCTAAAGAAAGAAAACTAGAGAATGCAAAAATATGCAATAGAAGAAGCAACTGGAAAAGCTAAATGTTTCTTATAAAGCTGCTCTAGGAATCAAAATACTTGATTGAGAGTAAGGACTGTCTTAAAGCCTGTATTGCTGCTTGTAGGTAAAGCCAGCCTTGCTGAGCAGGTGGAATACCAACCCTCATATACCAGTAACAGTCCCACTTTCTCACTGTGCCCTCTTGATTTATTTGCCTTTCTTGCACCTTATCTTCCCACCCACCTCCATCTAAATTCAGGAAATAGGAAGGAAAGGTGGAACTTAATTATGATTATAGATTCCGATCACAACAGTATTTATTCAAAAAGACATAAAAAAGTACACTTTTACACCCACTCAAAATGTCAGCAAGTGATGAACAAATACATTTTTATTCTTTCTAGTTTACAGTCTTTCAATTCTTTTGAGATGGAGGCTTTTAACAAAACAGAGAAGAAAAATACCTTGTATTCATCTTTCTAACAGAAAAGATGGAATTCTTTTTTAAGCAAATAACTTGTAACTTAAATATAGCTATATCTATTGCTTACAGAATTAAACATGGTTAAAATGAGCAGTTTCAAGGGGGATGGTGGTGCTAAGTGATATCTGGCAGTAATGAAACCCCTTCATGTTGTCTGGATGCAATGTGGTTGGTATAATATTTATTCCTGCTAGGAGGATTTTTTTGTAACTCTGAAGTCTGAAATACTTTTGGGCAGATTTGTTTTAAAACTGTCTTGTTGTGAATGTATTGCCCATAATTTTGATAGATTTCTTAGTGGTTGGGGTTTTTTGGTTGGGGTAATTATTATACACAAAGGAGCATTGCTTTGCATTAATTCTAATCTAAATAAGTACAAGATAACTTTGCTAATAAATAGAATCTTGTCTCTATAGAGCGTTTTAAAAAGATGTGCTATATAGTCTCGGGAAGTTTTGTTCTGCCTTTGGGAATAAATTGGGAAGTTCCGCCAGCAGAGCTTCCTTTCTCAGAGGACATAGCAGGCATTGATAATGTACTGTAAGCTGTAATTCTGTAGTGGCATCAGACTGCAGACTGGCATCACTCTCACTGGCACAAGTGCCTAGGTTGCAAAGCTTTCCCAGTGGAGTGGCTGATACCTTTGGAAGGTGTGTTTGATTTCAAAGGACATTTTATTTTTCTTTAAAAATGAAAGCAATTTTAACTTTTCTAATGCATAGTTATGACTGTATTATAACAGTGAACAGAGTTAGTACTTTAAGAGATTTATTGTTTGAACTTAGTTAAGTTCATTGTGATTTCAATGTAATTGCTACACAGTTAATTTTTTTAAGCTAGAATAGGCTGTCTGTTTTCTATTAATTTGAATTGGGACCAAAGTCAAAATTTTGACTTAAAATATTCTATCATTTTTGTGATTTTTTTTTAATGTGCTTAAACTATTCTGCTGGCAGACTTTATTAAAAATTGAAAGACAAGTGGAAATTTCAGTTAATGTTCCAGTATTATCTTAATTATTATCAAAGCGTAAGGCTTCTTTTTGGGAAAGATAAGGAAACATTGTTTTAGTTGCAAATACTGTTTTTTATAACACATATCTGATAATAAGTATGTAATACCTTTCGTAAATACTTTCATAAATTATTTTATTTGAAACTTAAGAAATTCCAATGACTGACACACGATTGGGTGTGTATAAACTATTTAATCATATCTGAGTGTCTTAGAAACCAATGCACTTCTTTTTTTACTGTAGCTGAGACAAAGAAAAAAATTAAATAAATTTTCCAATTTTTTTTTATATTTAATATCATAGTTCATGTTAGCTCATTACAATAGCATCCCCTGTTTACAAAAATACTTGTTTTTAGTGGGAAAAACACCCTAACCCTTAGATTTACCTTGTTACTTTTTCTTAAATTATATTCTTTTTTTATTAGGCATGTCATTTTTCATCATGCTTGTTTTGTAAACTGACAGCAGGGCTAATGACTCTGTATTAGTGGCATCAAGCTTTATACCAGGTCTTGAGCAGTTGGGCTTTAATTTCAGCAAGTATTTGTTAAGGTGTTTTAGAAATTTTTCTCTTTCAAATGAAAATATCTACACACTCTTTTTGCTTAAAAATCTTTCTTTTATCTATTCTCTGTGAAGCAAAAACACTTCAAAATGGAGAACTGCTGGAATGCATTAGTCTCTGTTCTCCACAACCTTTCCCAACTGTTGTTTGACATTCAGCATCAAGCCAGAGACTAAGCTCCTATGTATCCCACTGGTATTTTCACCTCCACAGAAAAGAATAACCTGTGTCAGACCTATGCATCCTCCTAGCTTTTTGCTGTTTTTGTGTGGGGGCATGTTGTTGTTGAGTGGTGTTGGTTTCAGGATTTTTTTTTATTTTTTGCTTGTTTGGTTTTTTTGACTGAAATTAAGAGAAACTGTTTTGGCTTTTCAAAGCTTGGTCATAAAATAATGTTTATAATATTTACTGTTAAGTCCTGTATTTCAACTGCTCAAAAAAAGATGAGCAGCAAAGCATAAGAAGAAAAAAAATGAAGAGAATAAATGGAACATCTATTGAATAAACATTAATTAGAAGAAATCAGAATGTGGTCTAGTAAATAGTGTAAACAGCTAGAATTTAATACATTGAAATCTGAGGATGAGCAATCTATTTTTTTTTGAATATTTAAAACATTTGTTCTACTCTTTTAGAACCAGATAGACACTGAGTGTTACTTTTTCTTTTTGCTACCCTGGAAATGAAGAATATCTCATTTCAGCTATATTAAGCTTTGCTGTTTCTTAGTATGTGAAAATCCTAAATAGAGACTATAGGGATACTAGTCTGCTCTCTATGTAAATATTTAGTCTCATTTTCCACTAGAGATATTTCTAGAATGAGAGAAGAAACCCAAAGATCTCTTCACTCTAGGTTTAATGTCTTATTTCTTTTTGTCCTAAAAGCTGATTTTTCTTGACACACAGCTAAACAGGAATGTATGCTATGTCCTCACCAAGAAGTTAGTAGAGTCTTAATTTAAAGATGAAAACATGGGAAGAAATAGTATGTTCAAGACATTTAAATTGACTGAAGTTTATCAGTGACCAACTAATTTTTAGTTACTTATTCTAAAATAAATGTACGTATTTTTTGTTCTTGTCAATTTACTGCTTTGCTATAAGAATAGAAGTTCCTACTTAGGACTCTGATCTTTAAGTTGATTGATGGTAGGTTCTTTAAATGATCTGCAGTACAACCCTTAAAACTTTCTTTCCAATTAAAATGCCATTCTTGCCCTTGTAATTGGGAAGGAAACATTAAAACCAGTTTGAAGTTTTGACTGGGCTTCTTTTCAGATGTGCATAGTTACAGGGCCAGAGTTAACTAGAATTTCTTCTTTAGAGGTAAGAGCCAGATACATAGTCCTGGAAGCTGTAACAGTGTGTATATCCACAGTGTTCAGGATTATCTGCACCTGCTGTCCCAATCAGCTGTCCTCCAGTTTTGTTTTGTAATTTGAGGTGATGAATTAAACGCAGAAATTTCAGTAGTGTAGGAATCATGAGAGGTAAAAGGAAAGGTACTCACTGGCATTTCTGAGCAATTATGATTTATAATTATAGCTGTATAGGCAGCTTGAAAGTGACTGTATATTTACAAGCCCACTTGTAAGGGCTCTAATGGGGTTGGCTGGGAAAGTGGTTTAGGCTGTATAGCTCCATCAGCTGGAATATGTGCCCCCTTAAAGGAGACCTTTAAATGAAGAAATGGAACAGTTGCTGTTAACCTGCTGGAGTTCAAATGAAAAGGGCAGCCTAGAAGGCTGGAAGTAACTAGCCAACGCAAGGTGTGACTTACCTTATCAATATATGGAAATGTGGGTCACTTATGAAAATGAATTTTATTAGTTGCACTAGAGAACGCAGTGGAAACATTGAGGGAATAACCATAATCAAATGGAAAGCAATGCTGAGCAGATTAGAGAGTTTTAGACTTAAAAGAGGACTAAATTCCAGCAAGAGTCTCTCAGTATATTTGGAGTAACCTAATAGTAAACACATATGAAGATTGAGTAGTGGGTTTTTTTTTTCATAATAAATAGATTACTGAAGATGGTGAATAGAATATTTTCAATAAAGTGCATGAGACAGAAGTAAAATTGGAAGCATCTGAGGACCAGAATAAAGAAGTCCTGTCTATATAGTAATTGTAAAACTAATTATTTTAGCTGGAAGAGATTGATAGATTATTAATATGGAGGATAACTAGGATTATGATTGCTTTTTTTTAATGGGGATTTAAACTTTATGTGAAAGGTGAAGAGAAGAATAAAAGTGAGAGCTAATTATGGAAGACAAAGATAAGGCTTGTCACACAAATGACTGTAGCATTGTGTTTCTAATTTTTACTGGGATCTTTGAAATAAAGTACATCTCATGTCAGGATGAGCAGTCACCATCTGAAGCATGGTAATAGGAGTACTCTCAGCAAACACCCTCATGGAGACTTTTTAAGCTAAGTGATGTGATACAGAGGTAATTTTTGTGTAACAGACTGAACTTACAGAAAATTCAAATGAATGCTTTAAGTTATTATTGAATATTTGTCAGGAGTTAGCACTAATGGAGGAAACCTGATATTCGCCAGTTAATTTTCCTGTCAAAGTAAGTTGCACTGTAGTGCTTCATCTTCAAAATGGACAACTCCTCTCTGGAGCATTATCTCTTTACACTTCTGGAAAATCAGTAAATAGAGAGTAACTGTGGCTGAAGCTCAAGACACTTCCTTGAGAGATCTGTGTTAGATTTTCTGTTTCTTTTCTGAATTTTGGATCCTGGACTTGGAAGCATGAGGTAAATTCCAGACACCTGGAATGATAATTGTGAATGAATCTCAAATTACCATGTGTTCAAAAGGCTGATTTTGAGTAGAAAATGGTTTCTTAAGACTTGAAGTGAGCCCTCTTCTGCTGGAGTTCAGAATCCAGTTTTATTACTAGTTGCTTCTATTATGTGTTCATATATTTAAGATATTTGCTTAACAGAGTTTGTATAGGAAGTATAGGATTATAATTTACATAATATATTTGCATTAGTACTTGTCCTATTATTTTCAATAATTTATGATATTACACAAAGTAAGGGAAAAGGTGCAGTGCAAAAAATATAAGCAGCCTGAAATGCTCAAATCTAGCTGGAAGATTTTTGATTAAATGCTTGATTCATTTTCTCTGCATGCTTCTGTAAAACTCCATTTTTCACTGGCAGTTACATAGAAACAAAAAGGCCTTTTTAGCCAGTATCTGTACCTCCTCTCCTGGATCTTTTGGCTTTGGCAAGCAAAAAGGTACATCTGAGCCAGGGACCCTGTAATACTGTGACCAGTGGAACCTGAGGAATTGGAGAAAATGAATCAGTAAATATGCCAAGTAAAAAAACTATTATCATGCCAGTATTTTCATTGCTGTATGCTTTCTCCTTGGCAAGTAGCCATTGTCATACTGGGTCATGCCTGTTACTTTTATTATTCCCTGTCATGTATCTCTAGAGGCATTAATGTGACATCCCAATAGTGGATAAATAATGAGACCCGTATTAATCTGTTCTGATCTTTTGTAATAAAGCTTCAGTGTGTAGCAGTTAACATTTTATGATTTTTTTTCTTAGCCTATAAGGATCCTCTCTCACTGTGGCATTTTACAGATATGGCATAATCTAACCCATTCAGAATCAAATATGTAATAGTGTTTACAATATTAAAGCTCTTACCAATTTCAGTAGCGCATCCTGCGCTGACAGACTTGCATGCAGCAACAAGTAGTGAACTTCTACTGGTTCAGTCTGTATCACATAGATCTCATCCCCTGATTTTTCATATCTAAGATACTTGTTTTCAGGAAGTATTTAGCACAGCTGCAAGGGCATAGAAATTATAAAAGAACAATCAATTTTTGCTCATTTGCTGACTTGAAAGTGAATGCCAGTCTTTATACCTGTCTGGGGCAGATACCTCTGCAGTTCCTTAAGAGAAGAACTAGACGGATTTAAGTTAAGATTGTGATGGAGGAAAAGCGAGTAAGGTTTGGTCTTGCCACATTCTGAAGTACAAAAGGGAAGTCTGGCTGTGCTACATTGCTGTCCAGCAGATGAATTATTCACTGTTATATGCTGCTTATGTTTTGTGACTCATATTTGGTCTTTCTCTCTCCCTGTCCTCCTTTCCCACTATGCCTAAGAACTAGTGAAAATGGAAAGTGATGTTATTTTTGAGCATATACTTTAAAAAAAAGAAAACTGTCAGTGTGATATATTCTGACACAGTACGATGTAGAGTGATTTTTTTTAAAACCAGAACCTCTGAATAGTTTAAAACTATATATTCTTCAAGAATGGTATTTCTTGAAGGGGTAGAAATTTGGCTTTTTTTCTTGAGTAAGTTACGAGGATTGAGTCAGGTGATATTTTATAGTGTACATGTAGCAATGACTTCCCATATAATTTAAGTTGGGGTTTTTGGAAGGGGGAGGAAGGAGAGAATTTTTTAAAAGACTAATCATTGTTTTGTCACACATTGACATTCCCAAGGACTCCAAAGCTTACTGATTCTGTAGATTGATTGTCTTTTAAAACATTCATAATCTTTAAATGCTTTAGGTCTGAGAAGACGACACCAGTTGCCGACACTGTTATATCAGTCACAGAGGAATGTAATGACCATTATTGACTGTGTAGTAGTGATCCAAATCTTTTAAGATGATTTACATGAAAATGTATTTCAGGCATGACACTTCATGTTCTTAGGACACAACTTGGCTACACTGAAATAGCAAAATATGCATTCACCATTCTATAGATCATCATGGACTGATGCAACCAATAAGAGAGATGAGTTTTAGGGGTTTCTGGAAGCCATTAGGTTCCCTTACACTTCAAAAATGTTTAGAATTAGTATTGTACATTACTGTTAAGGCAATAAAATAGTTTAGTGATTCACTGGCTGTACTATATTTAAGAATCTGCAGCATCTTGCAGTTGGCCTTGTTGAACCTCATGAGATTTCCATGGGACCCCACTCCTCAAGCTTGTGCAGATCCATTTGGATGTTATTCCATTCTTCAGGCCTGTCAGCTGCACCACTGAGTCTGGTGTTGTCTGCAAACATGCTGACAGTACTCTCAATCCCCTGGAATGAATAATTGATTTAATCTCACATTAATGAAGACATTAGACAGTACTGGTCCCAGTATGGCCCCCTGCGGGACACAACCCATTACTGATCTTCATCTGAATGCTGGGCCATTCACTCCTATCTCCTGGATGTAACCATCCAGCCAGTTTCTTATCCACCAAACAGTCATAGAATCATAGAAGGGTTTGGGTTGGAGGGCACCTTAGAGATCATCTAGTTCCAAGCCCCGTGGCATGGACAAGGATACCTTTCACAAGGCCAGGTTGCTCAGAACCCCATCCAACCTGGACTGACACTTCCAGGGATGGAGCATTCACAACTGCTCTGGGCAACTTGTCCATATGTCTTACCGCTGTCCCAGTAAAGAATTTCTTCCTAAAATCTAACCTAAACTTGCCCTATTTCAGTTTAAAGCCTTGTTCTACCCCTGTGTGCCTCTCCAGCTCTCTCATAGCCTCCCTTTAAATACTGAAAGGCCCCATTAAGGTTACCCTGGAGGCTCAGTAGTGTCCATCCATCAAATACAGATCTCTCAATTTACAGAGAAGGGTGTTGTGGGAGGCCATGTCAAATACCTTGCAAAATTCCAGGTACATGATGTCTGTAGCTCTTGCTTTGTCCACAGCTTGCTTTGCTCTCATTCCAATAAGTATCATATAAGGGATTATATTTATAGACTAAAAAAAGGGAAGGGGTGGGAAGCTATCTAGTTTTCTGTACTTAGTATCCGGAGGAAAATTCTTTTGCCTAAAAATGTTTACAAAGAATTAAACATTTTAAAATATGTTTACAAAGAATTTAGAACTTTCTGATCTGTTTATTTTAGAAGGTGGAATGATCCCAGAGACTTTGTAATTGCACTGAAACCTTCTTAACCTTTTGCGTGTTAAGGTTTTATAATAGCTAAACATAATGATCAAGTTGGACCAGAGATGGTGACCTGGAAATGAGGCAGGGGGACACACACACTGCAGTAGGGGATGAAACAAAAAATCATCCTTCATGTTCTTAATATTACTGCAATAGCCAGGGTTTTGGTACTGTAAAACTGATAACTGTATCAAACAGCAGGTTCCAAGCCCATTAATCTGCAAACTTCATTCCTATACAATAAAATCTATCGGAGAGAGAATCACATAAAAGTCAGATTCTTAAACTTATTAAAGGTTTTAATGTGGCAAAAGACAGTAGCTCCTACACAAGCTAAATTTCATACATGACAGAAATCTAGCAGAAAATTCACGAAGATAGGAATCTAGTACTCAGTAGCAAAAATAGAGTTCTTATTGTTGTTCAAAACAAATGAAAAAAATCATTTGTTTGCCAGCGTGATCTTGAACTCTACCAAGACATCAATCTGTAGCAAAACTGGCACTTTAGGTAATACAAAATCAAGTGAATAACCCCACAATACTCATTCTGCTGTCTGTGGAGGAGACTTAATGCACCCAAAACACATCTCTATAAAATACATCTCAATTTGTCTTTAGCCTGTACAGAATAAAAGCAACATAGAAATGATATATTGTCGAATTATATGCTGCTAAATTTTATAACTATAATGTTGTGTACTGTGTACAATCTTTCACTTCTATACATTTAGCATCATCCAAAGTTATTTATTTCTTTATTATTTGACTGGTGATAATCCTAAGGGCAAGCTATGTCTAACTAATGACATGTACAATGCAGTCTTAAAAGGAGGTGAGAATGTGTTGGTATTCTTGAACCACGGTGGGATATATCCTGTGATCAGACTCTGGGAATGTGGTAAGGGAGTTGACCCAGCTTAAAAGTCTGTTCAGGCTTTGTAATACAATATTCATTAAGTTGCTCAAGCAAGTCTTCCAGTATACAGTTTTTGAAGTAAACAAAGCTTTTAGAGAAGTTAACATCTTTTGAGGAACATAATATGCTAAGGAGAAAATGCAAGCTTGTGTTTTGAAGTTTTAGTTTTAGGAGTGGTGGTGGTGGTGAAGAGTTGGTTTACTTTGAGCACTTGCATATAGGTTTTTGACCACTGCTATATACCAATGTCAAATGTGTTTGTGCTTACAAATACAATGAGCCAAAGAGAAGTCAGAAAAGTTCATATGAATGAATAATAAAAGAGTATGTAGGAAACACTGATCATCTGAGACCTCTGAGAAAACTAATAAATATCAGTGGAAAGCCTACTATTGATTCCACTAGGTATTTATTATTTGGAATAAATAGTTTTCAAAAGAATATTACTGGGTAAACAGCTGCTGTTGCTGTTGTTTGTATGTCATAATTCCAGAATACTGTGGTAATAGTGGTTATACAGTAATTATCTCCTTGGCTTTTGTTTAATACTTGTAATAATTTATATTTTTATCGTATTTATTCTCAGTATTTCTATAGGTTGCTAGCTCACCTTCAATAAAGCACCCTGTTATGTGTTCAGCCTAAATGTTTAGTCAAATAGATGCACATAATAGTGAGAACAAAGAGCTGCATTTTGGGTTTTTCTGACCTTTTGGTTCCATCAAATATAAGCTTGATTAAGTGTTGATTTTAAATATATCAGGACACTTTTTTCACTATATACCCAGTTTATCCAATGTATAGGATACATAAATACCCACACACTGCAATATATTACCTGAAACTTGATGTTGCAATATACTGTCTGTGTACCATCTTCAAAATATCTTGTCCAAACCTATATAATATGATTATCATTTGCTGACAATATTGCAAGTTTATTTCATTTCAGTTGTAGTTGTAGAACCGTCGCAAATAATGAGGTAGGGAAATAATTAGTGGGAAAAGAAGTATTTTGGACAGAATATGTAAAACTCCATAATGATTTTTGGGCCTAGGGGAGAGATGAGGAGTCCAGGAAAGTACATCAGTGTAAAACAAAAAACTGTTAGGGCATGAAAAGCAATTAGGAACTTGGATACAAATGTTGAAGCCTGGGGAAGAACATTTGTCTTTCATGGTGGATTAGAAGGGCTTCAGCCATTCACATCCTTCCATGTTGTTTTTGTGAATGTGGGAACTGATTGCATGACACAAACAAACTATACTGTGTTAGTGAAACGAAATACTTAGAGTAGTTAGAAATAATGACAATACACGCTATAATATAAAAGGTGAGGTTTCTTACAGTTGTTTTTGAGTGCCTTTATTTTTTTTTCTCCTGTATCTAAATTGCATGACTATACTTTCCTTTGCCACATTTAATCAGCAGGTAGAACAAAACTTTCTTTTATGTTATTGAGAAAGTATCACTAATCATTAATTAAAATTAAGTGTCTATTGTCAGCTTGCTTGATGGGGTTTTTGGAGGTTTTCTTTTGGTAATTTTTGGGGTTTTTTAATGACTATTTGTCAAGAGCTTTCTGAATATCAGTGTGTGTATTGTGGGCATCTGTGCCTGTCAGTTGGCATGCTTTGTGGAGTTTATTCAACTTCTTAAAACAACTGAAAATTTATTTTTAAATGAATGAAATCTGCTCAAAGCTGTGTCTTACAGTTAAAAAGAAGGCATAGAATATCAAGAAATAAATATCATTAAGTTTGAATTACATCCTTTAAGCTGTATTCTTAAATACATCATCTTGCTCTGAGGGATTGTCTAAACAAACAAAACAGATTTCAAAAGACATTTCCTGATTCACTGGTCAGTGACCATAACACTACAGTGGAAAGGATTCAAATAAGGGTTTTGCTGTATTTCTGAGTCTCATGACCACGTGCCTAGAAAAAATTTCTACCAATAAAAAATAATAGAATTCTAAACTGATTTGCAGTGCAGATCTGCAGTCTGCTTCCTGAAAATTTGGTCTGTGTTATTTCAGCTTGAAACATCAAAATCAATAATCACTTTTAGAAACCAGGATCATGCCTAAAATTAAGAAAAAACCCAGCAGACTTCAAGGTTCACAATACAGTTTGGGTGTAGGTAGAATTTTTTAGTGACTTATATCTTGATTAATTTTAGTAATGCTTCTGAAATTTGGAATGAGATGTATATTCTAAATCAAAATGGATAAAATGTGTCAAAGTCTCAATAAATTCTTAATTTATTAAAGCATTTTGAGTGCAGCTGTATCTAAATGTAGCTGAAGTTATTTACCAGCATTACTAGTAGCTTGAAGTTATTTTTAAAAGAGGAATTATTCAATTGTTTTAGAACCATAATGCAACTACAGACTGAAAGAGGTAATGTGATGGCTTCTCCTTATATTTTGTTGTAGTATCATAGGTTCTTTCATTAAAGTATACTAATATATGTTAAATTGAGAAGACTACATTTGGTATTTGGTGATCCTTAGCTAAGATACTGAGACTATTGCTACAATATTTTGCTATGATTTTGTGATCTAAAGTAAAGAAAATGTTAAAAAATAGGAAGCATTAGAAGTACAGTAGACTGTTAGAGCTGTTGTCAGCACTCCAAGTTCTTCCCCAAGGTCTACACCATCCTGCCCACATGCCCTGAGGTCCAGGGCTGAACTGTGTCCTGCTCCAGCATGGGTACAGCTGCCCAGGAGCTGTCATAGCTGCCTTGGGTCAGGCACTGTGAAACAGCTGTGCTGCAATACACAGCTGTGAGCTCAGACCCTTGATTATTTCCTAAGATGAATTGTAGGACTCTACTTTGGCCTTTGCTTTACTGATCCTAACATTACCTTGCTGACCTGATGTTAGGTGTGCCTTATCACTGTGGACTAGTCTAGTGATCACAGTGACTAGTGATTTTTACCCTGGCTTCTTCCAGTTTCGGTTCATGATATACAAGTGTCTATTTGATAAATATTTCCTTATTTACAATTCTGTACCTCATTAATGGATATGAAAATAATTGGTTTCTATTAAAATTAATTTTGTCCTCATGTCTTTACTGCAGAGTTTAATGATGGCTCACTATAACACTTCTTTTTTTGGTTTTGTGATACTAAAGGACTAATGCTAGTGTGGAGATTTGTGTAAGAAAAAACAAAACCAAACCAACAACACCACCACACATAGAACCCTGCAAAGCCTGGATGTGCAACATACAAGATCTTTCAGCTTACTAGTATTTGTCAGGTTCTTAAAGGAAAAAAAATAAATTGTAAAATGCTTTCTGGATCCTAAGCACTGACATAGACTTTTTTTCTGTTGCCGTGGACAGTTAGCAACCACAGGTCCTCAATATCCTTTTTCCTTCAGTGCGATTGTTCTCCCTCACACTGCAGGATAAAGGATGGATGTCTTGTGTGGTTAACTTCCCATGTGAGGGCGCTGTGTAGCAGGGTGCTTTCTTTTCTCTCTATTGTATATTTATCTAAGGAAGGAGGAGGCCTGTTCCTGTTAATTAGCGAGAACAGACAATACTTTCTATATACAGTATCTTGAGAACAGAAAGAGTCCATTTCATGTGGTTGCCTTCTTTTTTTTTTTTTTTTTTTTTTTTTTTTTTTTTTTTTTTTTTTTTTGTAGAAGTGTTTCAGCTACTTTCAGCTATGTCAGGGTCTCTGCCAAAGTTGCTATAGAGGAACAAGGCTTTGAAATTCTCTAAGAATTCTGGTACTGCTTTTAATAAATGAAAATAGCTATCAGTAATGCATTAGTGCATTATAGGACTTTCAAATCACTGCACCCAGACTGTGATGAATCACAGTATGAAGTGAGAATAAATGTGCTGAAAAACACAGTGAGGGTCTGTTTGCTCTTGCCATGTTAACTTCAGCTGAAAATAGTGTTTCAGAAACGTGGAAGCTCTTACCTTAATTTTCAAGATATGCTATTGAAAAGGGATTGTAAGTCACCCAATCTAAAGCTTCATTGTAATGAGCAACCTGTCCTCTGATACTGTTCATAAATTGATCAAATTTCCTTTATAGCTTTAATCCTGAAACCTTTGTACTACGTACACATGTCTAAAGTCTCTTTCCAACTATAGAATAACTGTATGTACTTCATATCTTTGTGGTCACAATACAGCAAGGAGAGTACTAGGAATTAATTCCTTTGGGTTGTAATAGCAATACAGAAGAGGATATTTCCTTGGTATCCTATTATCTTTCATGTTCATAGCAAAATGCTTAGAAACAGAATTGTGATATAGTTTCTCATTCATTCTCAGTTGTTCATCAGAAGGAATTTGATAGATGCTGATTTGCTCATTCTGAAACAAGTTCTCATACGGACACAGACTTAATTTTGGACACTCGTGGAAACGACTTGCCTGCAGAACACACTGCACATGAACCTTTAGATGGAGCCGATTTTTCTGATATCAGAAAAAATCTGGTTAGATATTTATGGTAATTTAGTGCCATGATTGATAAATGACCAGCAGCATTGCATCATCTATTAATAGTGTATACTACAGTACAGAAACATACTCATATTGATTTTGCTATGTTGTGTTAGTGACCAAACACTAAAAAATAGTGATATCCACAACAGCTAATTAAAATTACAAATTCATAATGAATGTATTTCCCACATCCTTGAGTATAAATTGTCTTCCTAAATCCCTCATTATTTAGCTGAGGAAAGCCATATGCTGAATTTGCCAAAACAATATATTAGAAGGAGCCAAAATGCATTTTGATAGGAATTCTGTCTCAATAATAATGTGGACAGATCTGTACCATATACATGAAACAAAATATTCCACTCTAAGTATATACAACTTGGTCTTGTAACTTTGACAATTTTTTGTTTGGAGACTGATTCTTTCTAAACATGGGAAATTAATAAAATACAATATTTTCTGGGTGACATTAAAGGCAGTTCTGTTTTTCTTGGGTTAATTATTATTGGTTGTACAAAAAAGCAATGACAAAAAAAAATAATTGTAGAAATTACCGACCAAATGAAAAAACTGAAGGCAGCTGGAAAGCAATTAAGTATTTGAAAACAATGTCAGCATTATGAAGGTTGTAGATTACCCTGGGTTGTACCACTCCATAAAACTGGTTTTCATCTCTGTATCTGTAACCATTTCAGGAAGAAAAAACCCTCCTGCAGAAACTCCTGAGTAGCTTCTGTGCTCTGAAGAGTATAAAACTCCCTGACATCGTAGTATAGTTTCTCCAGAAACCATACCTTCATTACTTTTCCATCAGAAAAGTTAGACAACTGGTGTGCAAAATGTTCTTTCTATTTAACTCCTGCCAACAGCAGTACATACTGTAGAAACTAGTTGTTGATGTCAAAGGAAAAGCACTTTGATGTAAAGAACATCCTATTTATGATATCCTTTTTCATTTTGCAAGATATCCTGCCAACTCTAAAAAAAATTTTCTGTCTTTCAAAAAGATTTGGTAATACTAGAAATATGAAATCTTATAGTAACTCATTTTCTGTGTTAATGCAAATCACATCTCTTCCCAGGATATTTATGGTGCCTTCTAGCTCAGCATCGGTCTGACCAAAAGTATGTGGTCTATTTTAGGTGCTGAAAGAAGGACACTGAGGGAAGAGAGATTTATTGCAGGTTCAGAGGTAGAAGCCCAGGAAATTACTTCAAGATAGATGAAATATCTATTAAGTACAACCAGTTCTCCTGCTTCAAACATCAATTAGAGATTTAATGTTTTCCCTAGAGATTGGAGTAGTTTATTTTGGGTGCATCTATCTACTGCAACTGTATACAATTAACTAATACTTGATGAGTAAACATCAATGTAGGTAAAATTTACAATTTCTATCTCCAGCAAGTGAATAGGAAACACAAGTGAACATGACCTGTTAATTTAATGTTTAGCTTAGTAAAAATAATATAGTCATTTACACAGGGTAATATTTATGTTTGAATGTTTAATATTTAGATTTCCATTTTTTTAATAATTCAGTCAAGGAGAAGTAAATATGCTGGCGCAAAACTAAATACACCAAAAATGTGGAAGAAATCATTAAATGGCTTTTGAAAAGTTACAGTAAATTCTCCTAATGTTATAATTTTAAATATTATAATTGCCATACAATGTTAAGCTTCATTACACAGAATTGTAATCTTTACTGTGTGGGTCTTTTGTTTTTCAGCATAGAAATAGAATTCACGCAGATATCATTCAGCACTTCAAAATCACCAGAAAAATGTCAGGCAACTGTATCTCTATAGCCACTTACGACTGTACCTAAGAATTTTCTGTGGTTTAGAATTTGAGATTTGAAGTTGTATTCTTTCTTTAAAAATAGTTTATCAGTATTAATTCAATGGGTTTTAAATATTTGTTTTCTATTTAATGTAAGTAAAATTCTCTAATAAAATGCATTTGTTGATACATGTTCTCTCTTAGAAAACTTTTGAAAAAAAAATTTGGAGCAAATTACTGGCTTTTCAGTTTGGCCTGCTTATTGTTAAGAAAAGAGCCACTAGCACATATCTCTACATTCAGGTAGTTTACCTTAACTGATATATATCTATAGAGCTATTGACTGTAAATAGGAAATTATTGTATATAGATGAGAAAAAATAAAATACAAGAAACATGCCTCACATTCGTGCTAAGTATTTTAAGTGTTTCTTAAATAAATGGTAAAAAGGAATTTATTTTTATGAAGCACTGACTTCAAAAGTACAATGAAAGAACAATATAATTTCATTAAAACTTAATTTCATTTTAAGTAAAGTAATTTCAGGCTGAAAATTTTATCATGATATGATTATACAGTTTTCAGTACGTGGATTAATTTACTGTACAAATTTTAATACCCATGCTCTATACTGACAAGAATACTTAGACTTTACTTTTCATGTGAAGTGGTTGGTCTATGAAGCTTTTTTCTACAGTTTCTCCCAACAGTCTGTTGGATTTTCACTAACAAGTAGGATATTGGTAGTAGTGATGTTCTTGCACCAATATTTTGAATATTTCTGTTTTACAGAAACTAATGTGAACAGTGTGTTGTTGTCACAAGGAAGAGGAGAATTCAGGGCACTGTACTGCTAAAGAAAATAGTTTATACACTTTTTTATACAGTTTTAATAGTTTTTACACTGTTTGCCTTGGTGCAAAAAATGCTTTAAGTACCTTTAAGTAGCTTTCAAACAAATCTATTTTATGTTTCTTCCAGTGCTCATCTTTTTAGTATTACAGACTGAAAAGATAAACTCTCTCCTCTGTGGGAGTTCTTCATTGATCTTCTTGGAATTTTTATTTCTGTCTCACTGATTTCTCTTTAATTGGAGCCAGTATAGAGGGGGAATATTTTTGAAGAGTAGTTAAACAATCTGTTTACATTGGTTAAAGTAAATTAAGTTGTAACAATTTCTCTATAGCTCTTGCGTATCACCTTTTGTTATTTATGCATAGATACTGCTATTGGCCTTGTCATAGAGGACTCTGTGGTTACTAGTCATGGGCAGAGGTTTGTGTTATAAGACCTGCTGTACTGATGGCTCTAAAAACAAAGGGATTAAAACCTAGAATCAAGAAGTGTTACATTTTACACATAAAAATATCCTTTATGCCCTCAGTATTTATTTCAGGCATGTTTCTTCACTTCAAAATCTCTTTTTCCTATGCAGCATTTTACCCCTAACTCCCAGCATGGTAGGTTTAGATTAGATGTTAGGAAACCTTTCTTTACTGAAAGGGTGACCAAACACTGAATAGGCTGCCCAGGGAAGTGGTTGAGTCACCGTCCCTGAAGGTATTTAAAAGATGGGTAGACAAGGCACTCAAGGACATGTCTATTGGTGGACTTGGTTAAGCATTAGTTTAACAGCTGTACTTGACAATCTGAAGGGTTTTTTCCTAAATGGTTCTGTGATTTAACTCCTACTTAAAGTAGAAAATCCCTCACTGTGCAGAAATGACTGCTAAAATCATAGAGCAAATAGACCAAAACTAGACTGTGAAAAATACTGCTGCCAGTATTTTCACAGAATCAAAGAATAAGCTAAGTTGGAAGGAACCCACAAGGATCATCAAGTTGAACTTCTGGCCCTGCCCACAACAGCCCCAGCAAGCATACCATGTGCCCAAGAGTATTGGCAAACGCTTCTGGAACTCTCTCAGGCTTGATGATGTGACCATGCAGCTGTAGACTGCGATGACATCTCTCTTCAGTCTCCTCCAGGTTGAAGAGATCAAGTGACCTCAGTTGCTCCTCATACAGCTTTCCCTCAAGGGCCTTCACCATCCTTGTGTCCTCCTTTGGACACTCTCTAGTAGCTTAATATCTTCCTTACATTGCAGTGCCCAATACTGCCCCCAGCACTGAGGTGAGGCTGCCCCAGAGCAGAGCGGGAAAATCCCCCCCCTTGCCCTTTGGCCATGCTGTGCCTGATGCACCCCAGGACACAGGTGGCCTCCTGGCTGCCAGGGCACTGCTGACTCGTGTTCAACTTCGCATCAGCCATGACCTTTCTGTGGCACTGCCTTCCAGTATATCTCATTCCCCAAGTCTGCACATATTTGCAGGCTTGCCCCATCCCAAGTGCAGAATCCACTACTTTTTTTTTTTGTTTTACTTCATTTGGTTGGTGATTACAGAGTCCTCTGATTTACCAAGGTCTCTCTACAGGGCCTCTCTGCCTTTGAGTGGGTCAGCAGCTCCTCCCAATTTTGTATCATCTGTGAACTTGCTTTGTATCCCTTCTAGTCCAGTGTCCCAGTCATTTATGAAGGTCCTGAAGAGCAGAGGGCAGAGGATGAAATCTTGTGTAACCCCACTAGTGAGAGGTCACCAGTCTGATGTCACCTCACTCACTGTAACTGTTTTCACCTGACCTGTGAGCTAAAGCATATTTATACATTAATATGCTGAGCTTTGTCTTTGGAGAAGTTATATTCTGTGAGATAAGAGATTGAAAGATAATATGTGCACTACTTAGGTATTGTACTTGCACATTTCAGGGAAACATTGAAGGCTGTGGTTTGACAGAGAAGCTTGCATAGTAACAGGATTTATTTTCTAAACATTAATATTTTGCCTTTAGAAGACTTTATTTAGCAGAGAAAAACTGAAATTTGACAGCATGAAGTATTAATAAAATTGAATGATTTCTGAGAAGTACTAGAAAGTAGCATTCCAAGAATACTCTGAACTGCCTGAAATACCACTTTCTGGGGCATTCATTAAATGACTATTAGCAGATGGAGATTGGAAATGCACATTTATTAAGGGTTTTTTTAAATATAAAGTTCTCATATTTTTCAAATGTAAATATAAATTTTTAATATATGTGTATGTCGCTGTATGTGTAAAACATGTATTTATGTTGGAAGTAAGTCTTTTTGTGACTCAAATAAAAGCAAAGACATCAGACATGTTTGAGACAATGAATGCAGAGTATCACAGGCTGTTCCCTACCCTCCCCAACTCTGTTCTAGGTGATTAATTGCTAGGCTCCTAAGTACATGTAATGTAATGAATAGTGGCAGAGAAAATACAACATTACTACTTCTATTTCAAAACCCCATTGTAGTAAGAGGAAACTCCAATACATTGACTCAAGAAACCATAGGAGTAGAAACTACGAAAGCTATTACAGGTCCACAAACAAAAAAATATACATTTTAGTAGATCACATATATGTGCTGGCAAAACATAGATGGCCTTGCTTATGTTTATGTAGATTAATAGACATTAAAAAAATACAATTTACAGACTTATGATTTCTTCCCATCATTTTATACTATCAAAGATTAAGAAAAGGAAGAACTCAGTCTGGTTTTGCTGCTTAATAACATGCCTAGAATGTTTGCTTATGTCTCATGTTAAGTGAGAGTTATATCATACACATTATTTGGATATCTTCTGGGTATTTTTGCTACAAAGTTGCCTCAAATCTAGTTTTTTATGTCAAAACTGGTTATCAGAGTTTCATGTTTGTCTCTTCCAAATTTTTGAGACTGAATATCTTTATTATCCACACTAATGTCAAATTCTGTTGTTCAATATTCTTTGCCTCAAGACTACCTGCAAATTCTACAGCTTGAATAATTATACTTCCAATTTCTCCTCTCTGGACTGTTGCAAATGCTGAGGAGGTGATCGATATTGTGTAGCCAGTTCCAGAGAGGATAGTATCCACGATCTCTGAGTGTGCCATGATGACATTTCCTGAGTAATTTTTCAAGTTATTCTTCATGCATTCTAATATGCTCATTGCTTTCTTAATCATACTCAAACACAGGAAAATTAACAAAAAAAAAAATCTATATTGTTTCTCAGCTTTCTAGTCAGTTAATTTAGATGCCTTTGAAGTATGTTAGTAATCTAAACCTTTCCTCCATTAATTTTCAATTGACTGTATCATTGTCTATGATTTTGTCACAAATACACTGAACTGACATGATCAGTTTTGGGGAAATTTTGAAATACAGTATGTTGGCCTCTCTGACCATTATGTGCTGTGAAGCTGCATATCAAACATTTTAAATAATTTTTAAGGAAACAATATCCCATCAAAAAAAAAAAAAAGACAAAAGGTGAAGAATTTTCTTTTTTTAAAGAAGTACTCTATAGGTACTGCCAAGTATTTGCTTGTCTTTCATTTGCTATCATGAAATCCATTTCAATTTTACACTTTTAGAGTAAATAGCAACCCTATTTAAAAAGATTTATTGTTTTTTGAATGATGAACCTGTTTTGAGATCACTGTTGGCAAAATAACATGGTATTAAATGTTCAGTATTGCTTTTCATGTAGATAACCTACCTAAAACACATAGAATTGTTTGGAATGACTCACAGCTATCCAAATTCTGTGGGCTGATATATGAAATGTTTTAAGCTGTTAATGCTAGGACATGTAGGATCCATGTTTTTTGGGCTATTTATTTTTCCTCTGGTAATGAAGGTTGTTTTTTGGTATCAGGTCTTTTCACCTCCATAATATTCAAAGTTAGCTGGCCTTCTAGAAGGGAATATTTTTTGAAAACAGTTTCTACTTAAGTATTTCCACAATTGTGTTGCTGCAGACTTCTTTTATACAAGCCAATTGATTCTCTAATGTAGAATTATTTGAACCTAGATACATCTACTTCTTAGACAGTGAAAATGTTAAAAAAAACCCAAAATACCAATGGAACTGTTGGTTATTTCAGAATGTAATTTGTAGATTAATTCAGGTTTTTTGTATTTCTATTTTCTTTGCCATATATATGTACATGTATTCTTCCTTGTGAAAGTGAATTAATGTGAAATTGACATATTAATACAACAGGTATGAGCATATGACTTAACAAATGATAATTTTAGACAAGAATGTAATACCTTGAGCAAAGATAAGGAATTTCTCATAGTTTAAACATTAATTGAAAAATATTTTTAATTTTAGAATGATTTTGCTTACTCAAACATTTTTTGTGGATGTACATAGCCCTGTGTTCATATGTTCCCTGCAGAATCCTGATTAGGCAAGTATATTTTAAGTGCAAAAACTGCCTGTCCTTAAAGAAGACTGTACCTGTCATTGAGACAACCAACTTTGCAGCTAATGTAAAAACTTCATAGGGATAGATTATAAAAAGAACAAAGATTCTTGTGATGACAGAGCATTCCACTAATATATCAAACCTGAAACTAATGATTAACTCCATTCTTTATTGGATAATTTTAATGACTTTTAGTATAGCTTCAAGACATAACACATACAGTCATTTTCAGATTTCTCATTTTTATAGCCATCAGCAGACTATATCTTAATGGCACTCTGAAAAAAGAATGATAAAGGAGTTAGAAAGGTGGCTAAAATGGATTTCTTTACACACAAACTGTGGTATATGTGACTGTGCAGTCTAAGAAGGTAAAAAGCACAAACCAGAGTAAGAGTCAAATGCCCATGAGTTAGAAATGCCCTGTGTGATATAAGAACTGGAATGATAAGATGGAGTGTTGCACAGATACATCACTTCACCTGTATAATGTAATTTACCCCCCATAGGTTTTATTAGATTAAACATTATCATTATTTTGAATACTAAAACATGAGTAAACTTAAACATGGGTATTTTTTCTTCCAATTGTGAAAACAGATGTTCAAAACATGTTCAGGTGATATCCACATTTCACTGAGCAGCCTTTCTCTGGTTTTTCTCTGCTCACCATAATATCTCCTAATCAAAAAAAATTTGGTTTTAATCATCTGACTTTCCTCTTATCACAGTTTCAACTCTCAGCCCAATGAATCAGTGGTGGGTTTTGGGAGAGGGTTTCTTGTGGGAGGGGTTTATTGTTTTGTGGGTTTTTTATTTTGTTTTGTGTTTCGAACATGGTTAAATACCTTGTGATATTAAGATAAGTACCTAGAATGAGCAGTCACTTAAACCCACTGGTCTGTTTCTCCAAAATTACCTATGTCACTAATTTATAAGAGACAAAATTTGGTACTATGTGCATTTGTTATTTCTCACTCAGGAACATTAGATATATTCTGTCTCTGCTTCACTCTCTAGATTCAGTTTATAGAAGGGATATCAAGAAAGTTATGTCAATACTAACACAGCAGTCTATTGGCTGTATTTTAACAAAACCTTTCTTTTATGTGCCAGTAAAAAGAAGTGATGTCAATTGAGAACTATAGCAAGAATTAGAAGAAAATATGTTAGATTATTATTGGTGTATTCTTTGGAAGAGAATAGTCAAATCAGTGGCAAACACTTCGCATAAGTTCATGTTGAGAATGATAAAGTGTGACTGAATGAATCAATGCTGTATTTTAAACAGAGTTGGGACAAAAGATTTTACATTCAGGAAGCTAGACCTACCTATTTATATATTATTCGAGTGCTGGAAAGCTGCTAACTCAATTGCTTCCTGTCTTCCCCTCTAATCTTACTACCCCTTTTAAATTTAAGGAAAATACCTGGATTTCATTCTCCAAAAGCTGAGCTACTATTCAACTGTTCTACCTTGTTATAATGTACTTGTCCATAAAATGTCACATTTTGAGTCAAGCTCTGTAAAACATCAGCTGACTTTGACTTGACTTGATTACATTCTAAGTTGAACAATGTGTAGGAAAATCCCCTTTAGCTGTGTGACTTAAATCCATCCAGGGAATAGCCCTCATCAGGTTCTTACAGTCACTCTTAAGGGTGGAAAAAGAGGAGCAGATATGTCCTTGTACTCCTATTAAAAATGTATGAATATAAATCTGGTAGGAACTGGAAACTGAACATGGAATCACTGTTCTCTTTCCAGGCTGACATCTACAACAGGTGCAGGGATATGTTAAGACTTCTACAGAAGGAGGTTATTCTTTTATCCTATTTTATCCTTTTATCCTGTTCTCATTTTTAAAACCACAAAAAACAACAGAATGTTTTCATGAGTTGGATTTAAAAATTACTGTTACTGCCAAAAAGAAGTTGAGAAAACGCATTTTGCAAGTCTTCCTGAGACTACTTTCTTCAAAAAAATTCAAATTTTCTTCTAAGTTCCAACTTTGTCTTTAGTGTAGAAATGAAATTACATCAAAGTTTAGGAGAATCTAGAAGAAAACAAGAGATATTCTGAGTTAGCATACAATATAACACACATTACATTTATTAAAAGTAAGTGTAGAAATTGACATTTACTTGGTAATAAGCTTGTATGGATGCAGAAAGATCAGTGAAGGGATATTGGAGATCAATGAGACAAGTGACCAAGACCTGTGTTGGGTAAAAGAGTTTGGGAGAATATGAATATAGACAGAAACTCTGTGGAAACTTCAAGTTTTTTATGAAAGGCTATTTCCTGACATTATTGCAAAATCAGCTTAAGCTTTTTCCTGTATGTACACTAGCTCTGCTATGTGATATTTGCTCTTACATTTGGATTTTTTCCAAATGTAATATATGAATCCCAATAGTTTTCTCAGAATTAATATTTCAGTTATTTTTGTTCTGAAGAGTGGTCTCTAATTTATTCTTGTTTGTCTCTCTGCTTCCTTAACTAAAACAGATATAGTATCTATTAAAACCCCCAAAATCAAACATTTTTAGTTCTGATTTTTTGAATCTTACTCTAAAAACTTCTAGTTATTTTTTAACTACCTAAGTGGTTTTTTAAACTCATTAGTTGTTCAGTTGTTAAACGGTATTTGTTTTGGTGCAAAACTTTCCCTGTTTTTAAATAGTTTGATCAGAATATGCCAATAAATGAACAGCAGATGGAAATGTTCATTGAGATCTAGCCACATTGTCCAAACTTGAGGCACCTATTTTAAGAGTCCTAAACTTCAATGTCTTTTAAAGGCACTCTCTTTCCATTTCATGATACAGGGAATTTAGATGCTCAATTTACACTCTATTATATATTACCAGTGGTGTTATTACATACTATATAATATAAATGATTTCTGCCTCATTTCTGTTTAACCACTTTTTCAGGAGTTTTAGGCCTAACTTCAGTTTTTCATACGCTCCCTTTTTGTGGTAGATAAAAGCTTTTTTTCATTATTTTCTGAATGCAGTTTTTTCCATTCTGTATGGATGCAGCTCATCAGTGAAATAATTAACCCAATTTTTTTGCCAACAGTTAATTTTCATACCTGCTGGATTTCACTTGTGGCAGCAGTTGTCATTGCTAGACCCTAAAACCTGATTTTGTTGTGTAGATGTGTGTATATATATTTATATCCCCCTGCAAAGGTCCCCCTGCCATATATGACAAAGTGTTCATGAAAAGCTACGTGACTTTAGCACATTATATTTACAAATGCTTTTTTTACCATATGTCCGTGCATGCCATAACTGCATCCTCACTAAAATATTGTTGCATAGCTTACAATAGCTCTTTTCTAAAAAATGTAATTTTTACATAGTTTGAATTTTGGCCAGCCAGATCTCTTGTAATCAGTTACAATTAAATCAGTGTTATTCTTTCTAAAGTCAACATGTGTCTGAGTCTTATTACTAAGTTTTACCTAGGGATATACTTTCACCTAGGGTGAGATATCTACGAAGTATAGCTGAGATGAGTTCAGATGGAGAGGAGCAACAACTGCTGTACGTCTTTTCTGCTGAACCACTTAAAGTAAGCAGATGTAGAGCTTAAGTTCTTGATAGAGAAGATGTGTGCTAAAGTCTTTATAAACAATTCCATGGGTGAAGGTGTGGGTGTTAATGGCTTTGAAATGGGTCCCGATGTCTCTGCTAACTGGGCAGCAGGTTTGTTACTGAGCCCAGGCACCTTGGCTCCTAAAACAGACAAGGGCGTCTGCACAAGATGGAGTTTCTGAGCTTTGGGGTAAGATGGCAGGTTCCAAGGGGCATTTGTGGTAGGTGGTTTGGGAAGGCTGGACCTTCCCAGTTCCCTCAGCCAGTGTGGAAAGGAAGAGGGCGCCATGTGGCCCGGAGTTTGGGATGAAAGGAGGCTGCGCCCTCCGAAACATTGAGAAAACCCCACGGGGTGTGTGCCTTGTAGGCTGTCTCCCTTTATTCAAATGAACTTCCAGGACTCCTCTGTCTCCTTTTTGGATGCTGGTTTTTCATAACCTGATTTTCTGTACGTTCTCCTCCAGGACACTTCTTTGCTGTCAATAGAAGGCGTTGATTTTTGAAATTTCGGGGAGTATTCAGATTAATAAAAGGCTAAGGATCTGACTGTGAAAATGACCCTGTCTATTTATAAACATTATGGTTTAGTAAGGAATTAGTTCCCTTGAACTCCTGGAGTTTTGCTTCCTTTGATCAGTATATCCCCATCATTTGCATTCTTATTCTGAGTTTGCTGAAGGGCGGGTGCTGAGGACTCCATAGGTGCAGGTATCTCGGGGCTGCAGCCGAGCCCGGCTGGGGAGAGCAGAGCCGAGAGGCCGCGATCCTCCGGGCCCTCGCGTCACAGAGGCCCCGGCACCCGCGAGGGCTCGGCGGGGAGAGCGAGACCTTCGTGCCCTTGGGCTGGGAAGGGGTTAAAACCCCAGGGGATCCTTCGTTAGGGGTCCCTCCTTGGAGGCACCAGCTCGGGCTGTTGTGTGCTACTGCCCCGTGAGCAAATGGCTTTATGGAGTGGGACATCTGAGCCTCTGCCATGGGAAAGCTGGGATGGATCTGGTGAGAAAACCTGGTCTGACTCTGTCGTGGGGTGTGTGGGGAGGCAAGCGGGAACCCCTCGGGTCACTGGAGCCGCTGCTGTGGAGGGGGNCTGGTCTGACTCTGTCGTGGGGTGTGTGGGGAGGCAAGCGGGAACCCCTCGGGTCACTGGAGCCGCTGGTGTGGAGGGGGCTCGGCCCCAGCCCTGGAAGTCTCTGGTGCTGGGGATGTGACCAAGAGAGTCTTGTGAGACTGGGAAGCTTCCTCAACAGCGAGCAGCATGACTTTTATCCGTACTGTGAAAAATGAGGTTCACTCTCCTGGTAAAATTTAGAAGTTTAATAAAGGACAATAGGAGACAAAGACAATAAAGCAAATTTTAATGGCCAGGTGCTTGTCATTCAGCCAAGAGCTCACCTGCTATTTCAGAGACACCCTTTACATACCACCTTTTTAGAGCATGAGCATTTCTTGGCTGCGGTTTTGTTCCATACTTTCCACAGACGGTAGGTGCTGATAGTTGGCATATCAGTAGCAGGGGTCTTCATCATATGTTTGTTGGATGTTGTCCCAGCTAAGCAGGAATTTCAATTACAAGCATAACTATATCAGCTATTTCTCTACCATGTCTATGTTTAGTTCACAGCAGAAATAAAAACTATATCTTTATAGCAAAGTTGCTTTAATGTTATACATGTAGCATCCATTTTAATAATTGTGAAAAGCCAATATTATATGTATTTATAACATTACTGTAAGCTTTCCACTTATATTCATGACAGAAACCTTTTTACAGTTGTCTGGCACTACATTGATCTATACCTTTAATTTTAAAAATTAAAGAAAATATATACATTTAGACAAAAAAAGTACAGTTCCGATCATTTAGATAAAACAGATTATAGAATCTTTCTGAGTTCTATTTAAACTAAGGTGTTTGTATTAACATTTGTTAATATTAAATATTAACATTAAGGAAAGTATTAAATCACAGAGTTATAGACTGTCTCAAGTTGAAAGGGAAACATAAGGATCATGGAGTCCAACTCCCCATCTTGAGCTAACTAATGATCTAAAAATTACCAATACTGAATATTCTGCCAGGTAGCTTTATATGCAACTGCCACTGTCTCCATGACTGTTCTTTTTTCTTCTTTGCTTGGATGCCATCCTCCCCATATTGGATGGGGAATTGGACTGGATCCAAATGATCTGGTCCATGTAAATTTTTTTTGTAGTCCCTATTTTTTAACTTGTTTATTCTTCAATCTCTTCAACCTAATTCTGAATACTTAGAAGCCAAAGCTTGGGTCTAACTTGAAAAAAATCATACAGCCAGCAAGCACACTCCCTGACATTTTGATTGTTTCTGTTGTCTGAAGGAAGACTTTGTCTGTGGATCTTGTTTTGTAACTTCAAAATGGGTATATTCAATGGATGGAAAAATGTAATTACTGTCCTTAAAATAATTTATCACCAAACTACATTTGTGACATCAGCCATTATGAGGTCTAATGCATGTAATTGGCAAATGTGTTTGCATCGCATACTTTATTCTAATTGACATCTACCATATTGCTGCTGACAGCCTTTCAGCCCAGATGAATGCTTTTTGCCAAGAGCTAATACTACTTTTCTGAGGTAGTCACACACGGACACATTGTAGTGAAGATACAGGGTAAAAATTCACTATGGTTTTTTACTGCTCAGGTGTCTAGTCACCAGTTTTGAATAGTGAGGCTTTGACATGCATCAGGTAGATTTGTAACAGTTTGACAATGTCACTTCTGCGGCTTTGTACAGTACAACAAAAAAGGACCATTGAAATAATGAAAGGTTACTATGTGCTTTAAAGCACTGAATATAATTCATGCAAGGCAAAACTTTATACATTAAATCACTGAAGAAAAAAGTTTTATTTAGGAAACTACTAGACATTTTCTCTCTTGTAATGAGATTACATTTTGTCATCAGTAGTCATGCAAGAGGACAATGAAAATTAATTTTATGAGTTAGTGAAGGCCATAAGAGACTTTCTAAGGCCATTAAATAGTCAACATACCTACTACAGTGACATCCTGTCAAATCATAAAGAGTAGCCTGTCAGTCTTGGTGAACTAAATCATGATGTACTGTTGCATGCAGGCAAAGGTCTTCGGTAATAAAGATAAAATAACTGTAGTGTTAGTGAGATCAGGATGTGTATATTTGGTGTCTTGGCTATAATTAGTTCACCCTAAATCTTTAGAGGAAAAGAAAAGTTAGTGAAACACACTATTACTGTATTGAAATGGTAGTTCAGTTCAGATAAAAGAAGTATATTGAAAGTGTAAATTACATGAAATTGACACAATACAGTGGACATTAAAACATGAAAGCTACACATTAAGCCAGTTTTATAGACATTTGGACCTAAAAAAAAGGTCTTTTGTTACCATAGTTTCCAGTACTCCTTTTTTCCTATATATTAAGGCATATTTTCTCCTTCTGCCAGAGTTCCTTGAAAATTCTTGCTATACATGATAAAAATCAGTCTAAATTGTAAATTTAGAGCAAAGTCTTACTTCATCATTTGAAGGTGCTGTTAGTTTCAAGTGTATTTTAAGCTGCTTTTCTCCATATTCTTCTTTGCAATTTGCAATAATCAAGAACTTAACTTTGAAAAAATAAAACTTTGTTTCATTTTAATACAGCCTTTAGATTTAGTAGCTAAAAGCCAACTCAAAGCACTGTACTTGAAATATGTTGTCCATGGTAGATGGAGTATTCTGGATTCATTCAGTCTTACCTGGATTTTATTAAAAATCTACAAGGGAAAGAAATGGCTAGAAATATCCCTCCTGTTTTTCATAAAAGGTTTAATTTAGAGAAGAAACATATTTAGTCTTAATAAGCTCTGAGAGTCTACAAGTAAGGATTGTTCATATTTTTGTGGGTGTTGGGTAGCAAGCCTTTTTCACAAGTTCTCATATCATGCTTATAATAAGATATTGATTAAATTGCTATTGCTTTAGCTCTCTTCCTACGCTGTATTAACTGCATCATAAAATCATAGAATCATTAAGGCTGGAAAAGAGCTCTAAGGTCATGAACTTATGGTGTCATCTCAACATACATGTCTCTCACAACATACATATTGTTTAAAAGCTTATCTGTATATTTTATAGTACCCACGTGTGAGGTATGTGGGCTTCCAGAGACCACATATAACATATGAAGAATTCAGAAAGTGTGACATTTAGCTGTGCTGCAATAAAGATGTATGATTAGATTTTTCATAAATAAAATATTTGATATTTTCAAGCTATTAAGGTGAATTTACTTTTCACCTTAAAAGGACAATTTTTTTTCAGTTCATGCTTCTTCACAGCATTTTATTATAGATCTTACTGGATACGAGCTTCATATTTTTATCATTGTCATTGGACATAGTTTTTCTAGAGATGCCATTTTTTTTATAACATACACTCTACAAATAAGCTGTTAGAAAATGAAATGATATCTTTCATATTTTAAAAGGCAAAAAATTATAGCAACAATAAATACAACTTTATAAAACCCTGAAAATGTGTTACTTATGCTGTAACTGATGAAATGTGTCTGAAGCTTTCCTTAATTATCTACATGGAAAACAACTGAAAAAAATTGTAATAATCAAAGTAGGTATTTCTACGAAATCTAAGCAAATTTATATTTTTTTACCATTTTGCTAAAATAAGTAGCAACCATTCTCAAATTTTAAATGACACAGTTTCTCAAATTTGACATCTGCTTTTTGTTCAATGCAATCCATTACCTGTGTATGTCTATTTCAGATAGCAATTCCTATTTGCAAAGGAATTTAGCTTTCCATCTATTTTAAATATATAATAACCATATTGGATAGTTTATAGAGCACTCAGGTTGGTCAGGCAGGATCTGCTCAGGCAATAAGAAATGGCTTCTACAAATACCATGGTTCTCAACTTTTCTGGGGACACAGTTAAGGCTGACCAGCCTGTAGTTTTTTGAATCTTGGTTGGTTTTTTTTTGTCATAAAGAGGAGCATGACAGCAACTGCCTTCAAGTAATCAGAAATATTTGAAAAAGCACAGGCAGTCTCACAGAGACACCTGCCAACTCCATCAACACCTCTGCGGAGGAGTGCGCCAGGGCCATGAACTTACATAAGTCTAAGTGCGTTAGACTTTCATCTCCTGCGGGCACTGCTTTGTGTCTGGAGCATCTCTTTGGAAGCTTAGGGATCTTGGAGGCTTGAGGAGAAGCCTTACCTATGGAAAAAAAGGGTGTGGAATAGCGCTGCTCTTTGCACACAGCTTGTCTCTAGACCTGCTGTCCCACAGGGCAGTGGCAGTCACCTCCCAGTGCTGCCTCCCTGCCCCTGGTGTGCAGCCGCTCCCAGCCGCTGCTCCCTGTGGCCTCACCCTCCTGCACCCACCAAGGATTCACAGCTAGTCCTGGCAAAGCCAGAGCCAATAGACTTGTCCTACCCTGCCCTGGCCCATACTGCCCTACGCTGCACCTCTCTTTTTCACTGCGAGGCTTTTAGAAGATTGTAAAGTTTGCTAGGCAGATTGCGTTTTGTCACTGAATGGAAATAATAGAGTTTAAAAAACCTCCCGACTTGGAAAAAGAGTGTGTGGAAGGGTATGTTTGGTGTTGGTAGTTTTTTAAATTTTTTTTTTTTAGGTTTTATTTATTTATTTGATTTATTTATCTGTGAGCTTTCTGAGTGATGTTGAGTAGAAGCCAAGGTATGTGCTGCTGAAAGATAAGAAAAATAAGGCAAAAAAGAAGACTGGAATGAGCAGATAATGTTCTGACACATTTGATAGATATTCCTTATCTGGGATGCTATTATCATGGGAGTAGTAGAATTACAGGGCTGAACTGCTTTCCTTAGGGTCATTTTGTATGTTAAGGGTGGGATATTACAGAGCAGAGAAGCCAGAGAAAGTCTTACGAAAAAAATTAATCTAGTACTTAAAATGAGATACAGATGTTAACATAGTCTTCTCACCAGGGATAGCTGATATTTCTCATTGCTTTCATATGCCAAAGGGGCAACTATCCCAAGGCTTTGTTTAAGCAGCACATTTGTTTTAGAATTATTGTCCTGTTTTAAATTTTTCTTAGATAGTGGACTATATTTTTTGTTGGTAGTCCTCTAAAAGTATACAATGCCCACTATGGCTTGTGGAAAGCTGTAGTCCCTGATTTCCATCCTAATATTAAAGAAAGTAGATTAAGCTTATAGATCAGAGAGGGTGAAGTGTTGAGGAGCAGAAGAAGGTGGCCCCCACTGGGCTGGAGTAGAAGTGAAGCTGAAAAATACAGGCAACAAAGGTTTATACAATCATTTACTGTAGTGAACATGTATTTCGTTAATGTACTCACAAGGAACCACATCCTCCACCGGTTTCTGTGACAGCGTAAAGGAACACCTGACAACTTGTATTAAGTTCATCTTGTTAGGAAAATCAGCTGAGGAATAGGCTGTGTCACGTAGATCTTCATGCACACGGGTACACATATAGTTAACTGAGACCTTCCTGTATTTTCTTTCCTGTGAGCTGGCACAGGCGAACTTAGGCAAATGAGACACTTGTTTTGAGTGGTCTTAGATTTGTCTGCTTTTTTTCTTCTGTGTTCTTTCCTATAATTAAAATACTTCCTGATGAAGTATACTTCTCTATTTGAAGAGCTTCACCCAGTAATGTTGTATAGATATCCCAAAACAGAAACATCCGTTTTATTTAAAAACATAACTGACTGCATTTACATTTTTAAACATACTTAGAAGTTTGGAAAATCCCTTCTGTGCATGAAAATTACCCAAGCTAAACAGCTAAAGATGCTTTTAAAGGAAATCTCCACTGAAAGATCAAAGGAGCTGGTGGGACAAATTGCATACAATTATGTAAAACCTTAAAAATTAAACATAAACAGTTAATTAACTAGCTCACATTCTATTAGCCTCTTTTTGTGAGGAAAGAAGTGTCTTTTCCATCTTAGTTGATTCTGCATGGAAGGCATTGGAAGATTCAGGGGTCAGTATTGGAATCTCAGATGGGTGATGTGTGAATCCAATGATTTTAGTAAATATAAAAAATTAATTAAACACAAAAAATTATGAACTTATAAAACTAAATACAAATTATCTAACTGTGAGGTTAAGCTCGACTAGAAACAAAGAACTGTCTTTTATATGGGTCTTAGGTGCAAAGATTTTGTGATTTATTAAGCCATAAGATATGCATGAAGGAACAAACAAATATTTACCTGATGTACAGTAACATCATATTTGAGAACCTAAGGATGGTGAAATTTCAAGCTCAGAAAAGGGCTGACAGTAATACCTGAAGAAATACCCAGAGTTGTACATAATTGTCTTACCTGAATTTCCCTGAGGGACCTGAAATTATCAACCTTTTCTTTCTATGCATCTGCAAGAGACACTAAGATTGAACATCTTAGATTTCTAGGGAATAAGTCAGTCCTATTCTGTCTCTTCAAAAGCTGCAGCATGCCTTAAGGGTTAGAAGGTATTAGATTTTAATTTAGTAAACTCCAGTTTGGATAATTACGCACGATATTCTTTTAAGCAATCTAGGGAACTGTGATCTAGATAACATTAGACTAAAAGTATTGTTTAAGTTTTTTGGGTTAAAAACATGTAATATTGATTTGCAGTCACTCTTTTCCACAGTAACTGGGATAAGGAGGTCGAGTGTAATTCTGTAAAGCTCTGTACTGTGTGTAATATTATTCTATGACATTGTTGGTTGTTTTGGAAGTAGAGTAGATGCTAATATTGCTGCTGTCCCAGGCTTAAAATAACCCTAATAAACTGTAGAAATACTAGAAAATAATAGGCATTCAATTTTGTGAGAACAAGCAGAAGCAGTAAGTAGGAATAATTAGCAGCACAAATGTAAGATGGGGAGTTCCCTCTAATGCTTCAGGAAAGAATATGGGGACAGCATATTTACCATGCCATAATGTTACATGTATGGCCAGTTTCAGATTTTTTGCTTTCCTAAACAACTGTTTTCCTTCCTTGCAGCAGTAGCAGAGCTCAAGATGTGCTAAAATTCCTGGCAGACATCTTTTGACAAATTTGAAAACACTTCATGCTTCTATCACCTTTTATGAATTTGAGGCATGACAAACATTTCTGTTTACTGTGTTGATAGTCTGTGGCAAAGGCACAAGAGGTAGAAACTGCTGAAACAAGATCCACTTGATCTCTACAGATCTTTAGGAGCATAATGTGTAAGGATCCAATAAAACAACTTGGAGGCTCAAGTTGTCTGAGTTTCTAAATGGACAAACAAAATGTACCTGGTTATTGATCATTCAGAAAATTAAATATTTAAGTCATCCAAAGAAGACTGAACCAAGTTTCTTCAACCTGAAAAAGGGGAAGAATGAGGGTAGCAATATATAAAATTGTTGAGAAAGGAAATCAGCATAAACTGATTTAGATATGACAAGAAATAGGAGGGATTAATTTGCAGCAAAGCCTAGATGAAAAAATAAAGTAACAATGGTTATCACCTGGGGTTGATTTTTTTATTTTTTTGTATTTGGAGAGTGGTTCAGCTTTGACTTCAGCTACTTAAAGGGACTAATACGAGTAGTACTGGTTTGGATGTGACGATACATGTGAACCCTGCATCCTTTAAGAAATACCAAAACGGGCCATCTTAATGCCTTATTCCTGGCTCTTCTGCATTCTATAGAATTCTGCCAAGTATGTAAATAAGAACCAGAAGGAAGAGAAGCTGCTTCTTCCGTTTCTACTGAAAGACAAAAATTATGAATTAACTCTACTGTTAAATAAACCTGACTGTTTACTTCATATATTCTATATACTCCAGTTGTTCTACATGCTGAATGGAAATGCGGTTGTGCTGTTTTGGACGGCTGGACCAGTTCCCTCTGTGGCCATTATATTTCTCCTCTCAGGCTACCAGATGGCTGTTTAGGTGTAATGATAACATCTGTTTGATTCTACTTGGTAGTCTTGAGATTGAAGAACTCTGAAATCACTTGGGTACTATAGAATTAAATGAAGACAAATTTAAATATTGTCTTCTATAATTCTATATTGATGAATAATCATATGGACTTTGCCTTATTGCTCAACATAGTCTCATTTTTTCTTTTCTAACCATTTGGTTTATGTTATTTTCTATATTTAATTGTACTGATTCTGTACTGGTTATTTCCTAGGTGTAGCTACAGAAAGGTAGAAAATTGATCACAGGAACAGAACACACTGGATTTTCTTCTGATGTGCAGACTACACTGATTGAAGTATTGAATCCTTTTGCAACACCACCTTCCTGTAAGTAGCCTCAATCAGTGGGAAACATATAACATTTTGTTGGGTTTCTGTGTGAGAACCCTACAAGTATCCTACAAGGAAAATGGCTAATTTAGTATTCTACCAGAGGAACAGTAACAAATATTTATATGCACGCATAAGAAAGAATGATGTGAAAGCTTAAAGCTTGTTCTGATGTTCCTCCACTGCCTTCTCTGAAATTCAGATTTGTGAAGGAAAATCATGAGTCACAGGCATTACTAGCCGGCTTTTGGAAATGATAACTCTGTGTACTGTAGGAGATGAAAAAATGAATTTGTAAGGCAAGAAAAGCAAGAAATAGAATTGTAACATGAAGGGATTATAAGAGTATCTGTATGCTTATCAACTTCTCTCCATGTCACTAAGATAACAAGTAGTCATAGTCTCTGCCAGCCAGAGATACACAATATGAACACTAACAGACAGCAGAGACATTGTCCATGGCTGCCCTTGGCTCTGTGCCTCATAGCTATTGTCAAGCGACACAGAAATATAGTTTTGAGATGGTCAGATTGACAGTCTAAGGATATGTTGTGATTAGTAAATATTGAATATTTCTTGAATTGGATTTTATCACTACTACAAGCTGAGATTTAAATCTCTTTATTGTTATGGGAAGGAATGGATATTTAGAGATATTTTGAATTCATGAAGTATTCAGGTTTGTAAGTTAAGGCCTTCTATTGGCAACAGGTACTTGGATAGACATACTAGTTTTCTGGATTCATAGTTATAAGTTTTGCATGCAAAGTAACAACTTTTTGGAATTATTGTGATTTATTAATGTAAAAAGAATTTCTAGAAATTGGCTTATTTGATAGGCTGCCATTTTATATTGTTGAAATGTGTAGATATGTGAATTCTCCTAGATGGTAAAAACACATGGTGCTGATTAAGGAATGATATACCTGTATTCCTATGATATACCAAACTTTTTTAGAAATTTGATTCTTTGAAATTCAGATGTTGATGTTGACTGGAATATTCAGTGCAAATGAGCTAAAATAGGGGTCCGAAATGATGAAATAAAAATTTTTACTGTTTTTGAGCATTTAAGTTGTCATTGTCAAACATATCAGTGTCATTTGTGCACTTTATTTTCTGTCATACATAACATACTTGCATCTACTGAAACAGCTCTTGAATATTCAGTAGTATCGTATTGTTGTTTTATTTGATTTTTCACTTAAAGTTGACTTTTTTTGCCGGGATCTGGGCAATGTGGTTTGCCATCTGTTGCTTAGATCTCTGTACATCTCTACTGCATTGAATGGATAGCCTTTGTAGCCAGGTTTCATGATCTGGAAATAGGAAGTGATGCTTTGACATAAGCAGTGTAAGGTTACATTAGTGCTCATTTGTTTATCTGCATCCATTACATTTGAACCGTCTGTAAGGAGTGGCATTTGAAAGAGGGAAAGGTCTCACTGTGTTATTTTCTAACACTTGAATGGAAAAGAAAGGCTGAGTGGAGTGGAGGGAGTTGCAAACTGACTGACTGTCTATAGGGTAAGCTTAAGCTGTCATAGATGAGGGAGTAAAAAATAGAAGTTATCTCTGTTATGGGAGAAACTTCAGCCAGAGCTCAACACTTTCTCACACGCTAAAAGCATTCAGCTGTAAGTTGTAGATTTGTCAGAAACAAGGTATCTTAAGGTTTCTCCTACTCAGTAAAAATTCTTGCTTCTAATGGCCACCATAAACAGTTTGTAAGCCTTTTCAGCTTGGGTATCCAAAATCAGAGGAATGCTGATGTATCTATAAACATGAGTAGATGCAGCTGGGGGAACTGCAATGCCTGGGTGCAGTCAAATGAACAAAGTGTTTGCCTCTTGTTCTCAACTTTCTGTTTGGTGTTTAAGGTATGTTTGTATAACTTCAGTGTGCTTTTAATGGTAGAGTTGTTTTTCAGTGCTGAGTATTTGTGTGTAAAATAATTGAAGTTCATACAATAAACCATAGTTCAGTTTACTTGAACATGTAAATTGGCTCATTTATGAGTCACTCTTGCATGACTAGTACAGCAGTATTCCACATGACAATTTAGGAAGTATACAGTAATTGGCATATAATAATATTGAAACAGATTGCCCAATATATTTATTTCTTGGACAAAAACTGATCAATTTTAATTTGTCAGATTCTATACTGCTTTGTCATGGAAGTGAAAGTATATTTATTAAAACAGCAATGACTGTGAAGCCTAGTGTGGTAATATTTGATAATTTCTTTTGTCAAAGAAGCAAATCATGAGATTAACTCAATTAAGAGCAATTGTTAAATTTAAAGTGCAAGGTAGTGGGAACACAAAAAAAGCTTTATGATGAGTTTTTGTCAATCTGTATAATTTTTCAGTTAAGCAGTCATAAATCAAGGAATATTGTATTTTTTGAGGCTCATTAAAGAGACATTATACATTAGAATAGTGAGGCAGTCAGCATAATGAAATGATGAATGCCTATAACTATCTGTATGTAAATGATGTGAGACAGATTTGCTGGTGCTACAGAGGAGAATAGCAATCTATTTGACAGTTCCCTGTAGGTGCTACTTCTGGATACAACTGACAGATGTTAAATGTAAACCTCTTCAACAGCAAGCACTTATTAGCACTCAGTGGGGAAAAAATGGCAATATAGAATAAGACAAATAGCAGATAATGCCATTTAAATAACTTTGTTCTTACAAAGCTTTATTGTCAATATGTTAGTCTGGAGGGTTGCATTTTTGTTTGGTTTTTATTGACAAAGCCTAGGTAGGTGAAAGAACATTTTGAAATTTAGAAAACTGTAATTTGAAACACTTAAGAAAATTCACTCAGTATTATAACTTGATGGAAAATCTATGTGTGTGCTCTTTCATCAACACACTTACTTTGAAATGTTATTTGGTAAATATTTGTCGAATCATTATGTGATAAGTGCCAGTACTGTGTGTGTTTGCTGATGTTATCAAATTAGTTTTAATTGTTTCCTTTCTTTTTCTCCTCCCATGATAAAATAGAAAACCCTAGTCTTTCAGATTTGTCATTTTAATGGAAAGAGACCAGAAGTAGTTAATGAAACCTGGTTAGCATTAGCAAATACTTTTAGGACATCTTATGGTTTCATTTCCAGGCTATTTGTCTCAGTCCTAGCCTGAAATGCTACTCCTAGAAGTATAAAATATTAATCTGTGTGAGATTCACAATAATACAACTCTTCACCAGAGATCAGCATTAAAGTAGTTCAGGAAACTATCAAAACCACTTGATTTATTTCTAATCCTACTTTGTAATAGATTAGATTAGGGATTTATATTTCTTTAAAGTATGAATCTAGGCACATGAATTGATTTTTCAAATTGTCAAAGCTTACTTTAAAGCTTTTTATTTTTTGAGAGACCCTGTCTTTAATGATTTTTTTTTTCCTAGCTGCCAGCCAAGCTGCTGCATGAAAGGGTAGAGATTAAGCCAACACTAAGAGTGATACAATGTCTACCTGTTTAGATGGCTTTATGTCTTTTAGTATTATGAAATCTCTGACACTGTGTGCTTTTTCCTTGTTATCTTTTGGCAACTGTTTAATGCTACCTTGTGTTGCTTGCACTAAATCTTTTTGGAATTTAGTGTTTCACTGCACCACTGCAGATTTGTAATCCCCACTCATGGTGTTAAATTATCAGCCACATATGCACTGTGTCTAACTTAGTGGACATATTTATTGTTCCCTGGCTACTGTGCTTGCTAATTCGTTTCTTTATTGCTTTGCCTTGAATTAGAGAATAATCTCCGTCTCTTTCCTGAGTTCTTAAAGGAATAGCTAAAGTTTATTCCCTTGTACTTTTTGTTCTTAATTCTCACTGTCGTAAATGAAATCTAGTTTATTTTCTTCAAATGAATAGATACTGCTATATGTTCATGTAGAACAGCTCTGTTTCAAGAATGTCAAATGTCAATATCATCTCAGTGGGGAAAGGAGAGTAAATACATTTTATGAGAGAATTTAAGCAATGATCCGTGACTGCAACAGACATCTCATAGAGCTAGAATTTGGAAGTAAGGGGGAGTTCATAACTCTAGGAAATGTATTATGATCCTAGTAACCTATGTTCATTAAATGATGAAGGGTTTAAAACTTTTGCTGAATTTTATCTCCTTCTCTTTGCAACACAGTAGAGTTGCAAAGATTCATATTAGAAAGAAGAGCTTTCTATGCATTCTCTGGCTTAAGCTTTGCTCCCTTTTCTTTGCTTCTTCTGTTCTCAGCTGTGTAATAATCCCTCTTATGTCAAATGCCACAAGCATTTTCAAAACTGTCTTGACTATCTCATTGAGCCAATTTCTGAAACATTTCGAAAAAAGTGAAAACATCTAACATGTACCTTTACGTGACAGATAACAAAACTGGGCTGTGTGCTATATCTTAAAAAAAACCCAAACAAAAAGACAGCAACATGTGTTCTATAGAAATCTCCTAAAATTATATCTGTTTGAACATATTATACACAAAAATATAAGAACCAAACCAGCCTTTTTTTTTCTTTAACCCTTTAGCACACTTCCATGTTGCCATACAAAATAACTGAGATCAGAGATTACTGCATCTGAAATTCAGTTCTGTCTTTTCCTCTGAGGTCGGTTCTGTAGGAATAAGTATGTTTCTATATGATGGGTGTAAATCACTGGAAATTAGTTTTTTATGGTGTTTCTGATAACTGCACATCTTTGATGAGTCAGGGCTCAAAAGTTATTCACTAGTTTTAAAAATACACTTAATATGCATATATGATTGTAGACTTTATATAAATATAGTGCCTAAATATATGCAAAGTATACACAGTGGATGTAGTCTTGTAAATATAGACAAAATATGTACTATATAAATTTATTTTTAATAATTTTTTTACTTTTAGGAAAACAACTACAGGTTAATAATATACTGACTGTATAATGTAATTGCTTCCAGTAGTTTGAAAAAAATGCTCTGACATGTCTTACCAAACTTTTTAAACTAATAGGAAATCATACTGAAATGTATTTCATCGTCTCGTTACTTCTGTTTAGACTAAAATAAATAATAAATTTAGTAAAATGACATCTATGTTAACTGCTGAAGAATGATACATTTTTCATTAAATATTATGTCAAATCACCAAGGAAAATCCATACCACTGAAAACTGATGTGAACCAAACCAGCCTTGTTATGTATACATGTATATGTTATGTTGAGAGTTTTATTGCCCTGACATTGCATTTTAAAAATCAATTTGCTTCTCTACTACTTCTACTTCTCTACTTCTACTTCAATTTGCTTCTAGTACTTCCACCAGAGCACTTGAATAATTTTTGTCTAAGCTTAACATTAGATATCACTAGCATTATTTCTTTACATAGCAGTTAAATCTGAGTGCTAATCTACAAATAGTATAATTTAAAATCTAATGCTTTTGTCAGTTATATTTATCTGAATTTTGTAACTTTACTAATTGCAAAAGGATTGAAATCACTTGGATGTTGTTTCTCTTTTACTCAAAGAAATCCCTTTGCAGAATGTAATAAAGAAGTGCTATGATGCTTGTCCAACTACTTAAGCTATTTCTTTTTTAGAATTGAATAATGTGTTTAAATGATATTGAATGACAGTTGTATGAGCTGAGTTCTGCTGTTTAAGTGTGCCAGGGGAGTACAAAATTAAAATATAAACCCATGATATAATAATATTTCATTAATACCTATTTCAAGTAATCAAATGATTAAAATTGTGATTAATTCTAGTGGCAGTATTTTAAAACAAATAATATTCTAGGTTAACTGAATTTATGCAAACAAGATGCTTGTGGATTTGTGAAACGAAAGTCAAAAGAATCTTATGAACCCATTCCTTAAGGCTTGGTCTCTCCAGCTTTTACAAAAAACGTTTGGAATTTCACTTGTAAGAGAGCATTTTGACTGGACCAAAAAGTCATTCTTCACAAGTAGTATCAAAATAAAGAATGCTAGTGCTCATCTGGGAAAAGGAAAGCATATATTTAGGCAACGTGTTACATCAGATAACTTTTGTTTACTTGTTTCTATTACACATTGCTAAATTCCACAAATACAGAAAATAGAAATCTACACATGGATAAGCTGACACATAATGACTTTGATAGGGGTTTAAAATCTAGGTTTTTGGGTTAGACTGAAAAAAACCACAAATGCATATTCAGCAAAAGATCCCAGTCATGCAATGTTATCCAGCTGAAGGGAGGCCTAAAATTTACGCATCGGAAACACAGAATATTCTAAGTTGAGAGGGACCCACAAGGATCATCTAGTCCAACTTTAAGTGAATGGCCCATACAGGGATCAAACCCACAACCTTGGTGTTATCAGCACCATGCTCTAGTTTTCCTTGAATACAAAACTGAAAACTGTTCTACAGGCCTTTCAGCATAAAAGCATAATTTCATGGTAACAATGGAAGGAGACTCATAGTGATTGGTTGCTTCACTGATGCTCTTAAAATTTGATAGCCCAGCAGCAGGAGCCACTGTATGTTATCATTGCTTCATATTTGTCAGTCTGTCCTTGGTCTTTTTAACAGTGAGGACACAGTTTTAGAACTTCATTGCCAAGAGATGACAGTTAAGGCAAGACTGTGGAAAATATGCATATGGAAATGAGTGACAGTTTTATCTTACGACTTTTCAAGGTTTTAAAAATAGAGTGTATATATAAGCAGTCTCAAAGGAGTCTTTTGTTTTTCTGTTTTGAGATGTAGAAGAATTTTTAGCATAAAAATTAAGTAGAAAGACAAAGATTTATGACTGGTACTGAAAATGCTGTGGACTAGGCATGTGGATTACACATATTCTAGGTTTCCTCTTTAGCCATTGTAAAATGTTGACATTCATAACTGAGACTGAAGGTGAAAAATTGTGGGGAAGAGAAGAACTTAAATTGTAACTAAATGCAAGAAAATAGTAGAAAATAATAAACAATAGGGGAAGTGTGACTTTGGACACCAGTGAAGAGGATGAGATGGTTGCTGAAAAGTTGCTGGAAACAGAAAAAGATAATGAGAACTTTCTTTCCCATCTTAATTTTAGACACTGCCATAACCTGAGGCAAACTGTTTGACATTGCAAAGCAGAAGCAATTATCTGTTTCACTGAAGCGATTTTCACCTGAAAAGAATGGAAATTAGGAAATGAGAAGATGAAAAAAACTGGCGTGGGGATGCAGTACTAGCGAGTATGTATTTAAATGTCTAAGTAATTCCAGATGAGATTTATCATTTGGTAGTAGCAAAGCAAATATAAATATTAGTTCTCTAAAAATGTCTTCAAATATAATTAAATATATAGATGTATATATTTCACATCCTTTCATATGTATCTCTATACACATCTATTTTCATAGTTTTATGTGCACACATCACTAGACACTGAGTCTTATTTACCTACCTTCATTTTCCGGTGAACTTTAATCAAGTTTTTCACCTCACAGTTGCATTTTATCATTATATTTGAGTGATAAACCAACAATGGGTTTCCTTTATTCTTCCTCCATTGCAATGGAAGTGCTTGCAGAGTAGCCCAGAATATGTTGCATTTTTCCCCTCTTATCAGCTGCATCAGGCCAAGCTATATTAAAAAATATATAGTGGTTTAGTTTTTTGAAATTAATTTGAGAGATAGACAAGAATGACAGAAAAGATTTTCATCTTAGATGAAAATAAAAACCATGACATTTTAATTTCTGAAAGGAATAAAATAGTGTTTTTCTACTTGTTGCAACATGAAAGAGATTGTGTAACCTTTCTACGGAAAAGCATTTTTAGATTCACAAGAGTCTGGAGTGGGTGTTTTACCTGAGCTTGCTGATAACCATTTTGGTTTTAGTAGATATATTTCTATAGTATTTGACTGAAGAAAACAGACTTTCCTCTTATTCTGAGAGGATTTCATTCTGTATTTAATCAAGATTTCCTGCTTTTCCTATTAAGCTGTCTTTACGTCAGCCCAGGTTTTCTGCCTTTTACCCTCTGATTCCCGCCCCGATCCCACTGCTGGGGGTGAGTGAGTGGCTGTGGAGAACTTGATTGCTGGCTGGGCTGAGGGAAAGGCAGCTAAAAGGACTAACATTTTCATAACTGATCTTAAGAGTGAACTTATTTTTTGTCTGAGTTTGATGCATATATTGAGTAAAAGACGCAAGACCATAATAGGGAATAACTTGAAGTTTATAGAGTAAGCAAATATACAAACGCTGTTGAGACAATGGAGTTTTACAGATGTTAAACTGGATAAGGCATTTTTTTTAGTGTACTCTATGTTAAGCACTAACATAAAGACAAATTTCATGGTGTACATAGGCATGTTTGTGTGTCCGTGTGAATTTAAAATTAACTTCTCTATGTTGAGATTTGTTTGCATTGAGTAGGAAATAACACAATCATGCAAGAAAATACTGAGTTAGGGAGTTGCATTAATGTTATCATAATAAATAACCCCAAGAATAATTTGAGCACACAAACATCTGTATTTGTTTTGATTTCTGGAAGACAAAATCAAAAATTTTGGAAGTTAATTATTCAAAATCTCACATTAAATAAAAACATCTTGGTTGCTTTTTTCTACATAGATGGCTGTCATCTTCATAAAACTTAGCTTCAGTCCCATGGACATGTAGAGATGTGGAAACTATGAATATTTTTGATTTTGTTTTGGATCATAGCTGGTTTTTATAAGCTACTTTGATAACTCTGACACTTTCCATCTTTTCAAACAATTTTTTCAGTTTATAGCAGCAAGATGGAAGCTGTCATCTTATGTTAATGCTAAGGTTTTTAATCAAGAACCTAAGCAATCGCTTGGCATAATCCTGTATATCTCTCCAGAAGGATAATTATCATATTCACATGACTTTCTGGTGACCTCTTAAGGATGAGCACAGGCACACACATATATGTATACACACAGTGAGATATGATAGTGTGGATATGAAGACATGTGCATGTAGACACCATTCCACTTATGTTTTTAATTGAGAAGGGAAAGAACACATGAATACAAAATTAATCTTACATCTCCAGCTAATAATGAGATTACTGGTGAAATAATGTTTTTCTTGTATTTATTTTGTTTTGTTTTTTTATTTGCCTGCATTTTTTGCCAAATCTAATTAAAATGTAATTTTAATTTCATTGCGACCTGTTCACTTGAAAATGTAACTGCTTTATATGTACCTGATTACATAACGTTTTCTTAGAATTCAGTGTGACTGTTCTCTTGAACAGCAATCAAATAACAGAGCTGTACAACATATATCACACATCAGCTCATTAAGGGAGATATTAATACAACTACTTGCTCCGTTTGCCTTACCACACCCATAATTTTTTTTTATAACTTCTGTAACTCTACAACAGTTTGTTTAAAGATTCCAATGTATTCTGCTTTCATTGTTTTCCCCTGGGTATAACACTTGGAAAAATTGATCTTGAAGTCCCTGCCAAAATTTACCATCTATAGACAGTGGTTTCTTGGTTCTTTTTTTCTGCTCACTTTGTCCTGCACTTTGAATTTTTGATATTTCCCATAGTTTTGAAAGATTTAATCTAAAACTATTCTTCTTTAGAAATCTAAAGTATTAAACTGTTAAAATGCCTCCAAATGCTACATATTTTAAATTGTAATTGAAAATGTCAAACAAATACAGAATCTTTGAACAGTTACCAAAATTATTTAAATATAAAAAATTCACCGCAGTTGCACTGCAAAATTCTTTGGCTAATGATGCCCTACCAGAATGTAGCTTTCTTTTCTGCTTGATGATTGTCTGGGCAGAAAAACGGACCAAATTAATTACTAAGATTCCCTCTAGGCCTATTTTCTATGGTTCATTTTTCATGTTCTTTTCGGGCAATAATATAACAGTTAAGTTTTAGATTTTTACAACTAAGTGGTACTTTCTGATTATAAAAATGGTTGAATTTAATATAGATGGATCAAGCATTGATTTTATTAGGGAATAAATGCTGTTGCAATGAAATTTAGTTTATATATGTTATTACACAGGATATATGAATCAAATCAAAAAGAACAGGTATTTCAAGGTCCTATTGGACCTTTTAGAAAATGTTTGTGTTAATGGTTTGTAAATGTTATAAACTGAAGAGTAATAGGATTAGAATGTTTCTAAGAGGTAAGCATGTGCTGAGATCCTACTAGCAGTAATTAATTCAATGGTTTAGCAATTGTATTCAAACACCACTTATTCAAGTATTTTCAAATTTTTTTTGCCTTGAGATTTAATTGTGAGGTGTTTTTAATAATAACAAGTGTTACCTGTTCATTTGTCAGCATTAATTTTTAATCTCATAACACAGATGCAACTTTTGAAAGTACGAGATTGGAAAAACCACATATAATTTTAACTTACATTTAATTAATTTTGATTTGTTTAGTGGAGAGATTTCACATTTATTCTTACTTATATTTTGCCAAAATAAGTCAAACACAGCCTCACCCACACTTAGAACTGTACTAAATGTTAACAGAAAAAATCTGAAAACCCAGTTTCTGCGCTTGTAGCCTTTAGAAAATTTCAGGCTAAAAGGGTGGTTTTCAACTATTTATAGTGATTCCTTTTTGATGTAAATGAACCCTGTTCATAAATGTAGTCAAATAATCCATAGATTTTATAATTTATTTTCCTGACATCTTAATTCAGATTCATCAAAAACCCCATAGAGTGTGTGGAATCAAAGTTTTAGAAATAAATCACCAGGCAGGATACTTTGGTGTACAAGACCAAGTGTGTGATAATAGTATTTGTTGATCTTTTTTGTTTGTTTGTTTGCAGATCATGAGACTAAAATCAAATTGTGTTTACCAGATATACATTTTTATTTTTTTCATGAGCTGAAATTTCAAATGTTGTTGTTTTTGGGGTTTTGGTGTTTTTTTGTTTTTTTTTTTGAGCTCTTCAAATAGTTCCTTTTTATTTTCTCTCTAAAATTAAATTTTCTTTGAAGGAAGAGTTTTAATTAAAAAAAAAAATCCTGGGTGTGTTAATTTAAATGTTGCCAATAATTGATTACTAAGAATGAGATTTCAGAGACTTTGAGAATGTGATACCAAATGAATCAGACTACAAGTGTTAGCAAAATGTCATAAAATAGAATTTTTCACTATACTTCTATAAACCTAACCTTGAAGACTCAAAGAGCTGCAATATGTTGTATTTTCTAAACTGACAGGGTTAAACCAAGGAGTCTACTTATTGGAGAGAGTTGGAAGTGCCTCAAGAATTAAGCAGGAAAAAAGAAAAGAAAAAATTAAATGCTTGGTATAAACCAGGACGTTTGTCCTTTTCAAAAACTTCCCTTGCAAGTAACTATATTTAAAGATACGAATTTTCATATTTTTGAAAGCACCATGCATTAAAATATTTGTTTGGGACATGAGTCATAGCAGTCATGGTGCCAATTAGTTTGGTAGAGCAGACAGTAGCAGGAGGAGACAGTAGTTAAAGTCAGTCCTAACTTCTAGTTTACTATAAGGAACCCAGATATTTCTAATTTCAAAATTAGGATTGTTATGATAGTTTTGAATCTGTATGTTTATGATTAACTACCACCTGCAGGAAAAGTTGTTAACAGTGTTTATAGACTTTCCTATAACTGATACCTTATTTCTGATGGCATGGTACCTAGAAGTCAAATTCTGTGGCCCGTCCATGATGATTCTCAATACAGCCAATAAGGGAAAACAAAATAACGTGCATTACTCTCCCTGAGAAATTCAACAGACCTCCTTAAACCCTGCCCATCTTCTAAAGGGACCTTCTGTTACCTAATTACTCAGACTCCATTTTCTAGTTGAAATACATCACGTCTCCTTCTGTGAATAAGATTTGGTAACTCTCTCTTTAGGGAACTTCCAGCACAATGGAGTCTTGTGATCTTCTCAGTGTGCCTGAGGAGGAAATGAAGGTTTAATGACAAGCAATTCCATCTTCAGGCTGTTCTTTATTATCTGTCACTTTCTTGTCACTTCATATTAAATGATGACAGTTTAGGTGCAGTGCTGTTACTCTACTTTTGAACGACTTTCTTGGAGAGCATGTTTGATATTTGAATAATCAAAGAAAAATTCTCCAGCACCTTTTTTCTAAGAGTTTGTGTGACTTTCATGTGAGGTGACCCAGTCTTCGATACTATGTTCGATAAAAAAAATCATTCTTTTGAACTTTTGAGATGAAAAAAAGAGATTTTTTTTTCTTATAATGTATTTATCTAATATCTTAAGTAAACATTGGTTATGCTTGTTCACAAGCTGATAGAGTAGAGAAATAGTGTGAAATGTTCATACTTTTTATCTGTACTATTTGGGGTTAATTAAATGAGAGGCAAAAGAGCAGAATTTTAGTACCTTAAAAGCAGTCGTTTTATTCTGTGTATGCCATTTTAATCATGCAAAACACATTATAATTACATATGATTTCTAGGTGGATAGGCAGTTTGTATAATTGGATGTCTGCCTGTTTTCCACAGTCAGGATGAGAAATACGATTTAAAGTCTAGACATTGCTGCTTAAAAAGCAGAACCACAGTTGACCTCACTGGGTATAAGTAATTAGGAGATTAGCTACTAAAGGATCTTTCAGATATGCTGGCTGGCCTACATGCATCTCCACTTTACCTCACTTGCTTGATCAGGGGAGTTGAACTCTCATCTGGTCTCTAAAGAAATTGTGTATAGGTTTCTTGTTTTTCTTAGAATTGTTGTAGCATAAATACAGTTTTTCATGTATATTTTACTGGGACAAGGTATTTTTGTGTTTCCTACCACTATGAATCTGTAATCTTAAAGCAAAATGTAAGTATAAGCTAGTGTAACCTAAGGCCACATCATCCAGCTATTCAGTAAGTAATACATCTGGCTAAGATGGAAACAGATGTTGCTCCCCTTGGAAGGTACTTTGAATAATAATTATTATCATGTGGAACCTTGAGGAGTGAAAAGTAACATTCCTGTGGCTGACCATCAAAACTCCAGGGCATCCTTTGTAGGCAAAGGAAGTTTGCTGACAGTTTTCACCTTCTGGTTATGCACCTGCTGCCAGTACTCGTCATCTCTCTAGACATGGCAACTCTTGGTTTTAGAATGACCTAGAGTTGTGAGGCCTTAGTAGTAACCACCCCCACTGACCATGCAGCTGGAGAGCTTTCCTGCTCATTCTCAGGAAGAATGTACACTCTCCCTGACGTTTAGATGCACGGTAGGATTTTATATTTCATGGTTTAGCATGTAGAAGTTACTCCTGGAAGTTACCTGTAAGATTCAGACTGCAACTCAGTCCCTTCTTTATTCTTCAAAGAATGGGTTTCTAATGTACCATTAGTTAGCCCAGGGAGCTGTATCCAGAAAATACCTGGATTGATTTCAAGAAATTAAATTCAATAAAGTTTAAAGGTAACTGAGATGTCTCAATACTACTTTTGGAGTATATGTGTATATATAAATGGTTTTAGTTACCCAAAATAGTTGTAAAATAAAAGAGTTAACAATGCATATTTGTTGTAGTGCCATAAAAGTTGTTCAGAGATAATACTCTGCCATTTAGAACAGAAAATATTATGGATACACTAAATGTGTGTATTCTGTTCTTGGACAGAATAATAATACTTCATGGTGAACATTGCAGGACATTAAACCAACAGTTAGTTGCTTAGAATATATATATATACACATATATATGTATACATACATGTATATAATATTTTGTTTTTAATATTTCCAATAAAAATGGGTTTTCTGGCACACTGAAGTGTGTAAGTAGTAATCCAAAAGCATCAAGGAAACAATCATAAATGCCCCCCAAAAATTTGAAATATGAAAATGACGGTCCTGACTCACTTGACACATTAATGCATCTATAAATTATGTACATATACTGGATTATAAAGCTGTCCTGTTGCAAATACAGATTATATTATAAAAAAACCAAAACTACATGACTGCATGCAAAGAATACCTAAAATTTGCATAATCATCCAGATTTCCAGATTTTTACCTGTAATAATTACAATTCAGTAAAGTTGTGGGTTTTTTTGTTTGGTTGGTTGGGTTTTGGTTGTGGTGGTTTTGTTGTTGTTGTTGTTGTTGTTGTTGTTGTTGTTTGGGTTTGTTGTTTTTTTTTTTTACCAGACCCAAATTCTATTTTGCAATGATTAATGAAGTCTGGTTTCAAAGTAATTTTTTAAGATAGAAAATTCCTGTACCTCCAAGGATAAACAGCAAATAATAATAATGAGGTAATCCAAATCTTAGCCAGCTAATAACCTGTTGCCATAAATTTTTAAAATAAGTATTTATCATCCTCAAGTATTTGTGTGAACTGATCTGTTCTAAATATCAGTGGATATTTATATTTGGTCTTCATTTCCTGAAGTTTGGTATAACTCACAGTATTTTAATAGTGTTCTAGTGTATTTTTAGTTGGACTGAGTAAATTAATTAAATCAGCATATCTCCTTATGTCATTTTATGTTTTTTTCTAGTTCTAGCCAAATACTTGCTTTAGTCACACAGAAGTGTGTTACCTTTAGGTACCCTCTTTCTCAGTTTTAGATACCTGCTGAGAAGGGGTTGAGGTTGGGAGGGACCTTTTGAGATGATCTGATCTAACACCCCTCTTCAAGCAGAGGCTCACAGAGCTGGTTGCCCAGGGCTGTGGCCAGATGAGTTTTGAATATGTCTGAGGATGGAGACTGTGGACAGCCTGTGCCTGATAACCCTCAGGGTGTAGAAACGTCTGCTCTTGTTCAGAGGGACTTCCCTGTGTTTTAGTTTGTGCCCTTTTTCTCCTGTCACTGAGCACCACTGAGGAGAGACTGTCCTCTTTGCACCCTTCCTGCAGGTGTTTATATATGTGCAGTCTTCTGACCTTTCTTTTCCATTATCCAGTGCTGTGTATTTTAGAATATACTGACAAATCTCCACTCACAAAGAACATGGGAAAGCTGTGTCTGTCTTTAATGTTGAATTGTTCTTGGCATGGTTAAAATGCTTTCCTGGCTTTATACATTTCAGATGATTTTGCTCATTATATTCAAATTGAGGGGTTTATGTTCAAATAATCAATGACAAGTATTAATTTTCTAAGTATAATTCTTCATATTAGACTTCTAAATCACTCTTATAATGTTCAAAGTCTTACTGTGCCTCTTTTGTTTTTAAAAACTTGCTCACATATATAGGAAACACATTTGAATTTAAAAGAAGATTGGCTAAAAATTAATTCCCAAATTCATTTTAAAACCATCTAAATAATTTAATTTTCCCTTAAAAAATCATTTAAATCTAGTACATGAATCAGGTGTTATTTGTGGTTCTGTTATTTTCGCTTTTCATTATCTCTTTATCACAGTGGCTCAAGAATTTAGATGCTTCAGAGACTGCTTAAAATTCTAATCTTGCTGCAAGACATTTGTCAAGGTCAAAATTCCCTCCAAGCCAAGGTGATTGGTCAGGCCCGTATGCTTCATAAATACCATATGACAATGAAGTAACTGGCATCATAAGGAGTTGTGCTTGATTACCTGCTGCTGATGACCATCCTCAGTTTACAGCTGAGTGGGAAAGTAGCCATCAACAGGAGACAAAGGGGTAGCTTGAGCTCATCAGTTCTGAGTTGTAACAAAAAGGTCAAATGGATCTGTTTTTATAACCCTTTAAAAAATATGTAACCCCAGAAATTTTAGCCTAATTTTCAAGGAAGCAGGGCTTAACAAATGCTCTTCCCATTTCATCTAATAATTTTTGAGCCTGTTCAAAAATAAGTCATAATGAAATAGATGTCTTAAAATTGTCAAGTTGCTTTAGGTTTTAGAAAGTTAATGGCCAAATAGAAAGATCGGCCAGACATCGGAATCTGACATTCACACCACCTACAGTCCAGTTTTACATCAGACCAGCTTGGGCTGTAACACCTGGTAGCATTTGGAATGTGTTTAGTGCTTTTCTCCAGCACACTTTCTAGTTTAATTTCATCCTCATGGATTTGAATGCACGAAGATTTTTCTGTCAAGGGAAGCAAAGTGTAAGAATTAACTATGATAAGGAGACAAACTTCAAAAATCCACTCCCAATCAAAATTAAAATGCCAATGTGGATGTATGTTTTAGATTATTGTGAGGCAATTTATTTGTGTGTATGAGATACTGAGGGCCTGGGGTATAGTGAGATGTGAGTCATAAGCAATAAAAACAGTTTCAGGGGTAGCAAAACGATACGAAGGACCTCCCAGTACTCTGGGCACAATCTGAAGGAAAGGACAGAGTACTAAGTGATGAGAAAAGGATGTTTGGAACACAGGATTTCAAAGAGTAAGCTGTACATAGAGCAGTTTCCCGAACCATTTGTAGCTTCTTTGGCCATGACAGTCATGCTTACTTCCTGCTATCCTGAGTGGCCATGGGTTTACTTTTTATGTGTGTTCATTCTGTCTGTCAGAGTTTCATTCTGTTATGATTGGAGAGATGCCTGCCTCAATCTCCTTATTGCCAAGGAGAAGATTAAACTTGAATATGGCCTTTCTAGTACTTCGCAACTGCAAAGTACAAAAGCAGTTTTTGTTATTGCAGAAGTTCTTTCCTGATTTTATAGACAGTGTTTGAAAAACTTGCACTTTTTTTTTGGAAAATACTGGCGAAATTGAACTGTAGGTATTGTATTGATTCTGCCTGTAACATGCAGTAAATTTAACTTGTCTTAATTAACATTCTGTAGGAAAGAAAGGAAAAATATACTTTCTAAAAATTAATACATGTTTTATGATCTTAATTACTTGTGTATGTTCAGATTCCACTAATATTTATGTGAATTGTGTATACCTTCAGGCATTCCAAGGCAATGTCAAACAGCAGCTTTATGAAAGTAGCAAATTCATTATATTTTCCTGTACGTCTGAAAATTGTCATACTGTCATCAAATGATTTCTAAATCTTTTGACCTGTCTGTCCTGCTCTTATTGATTCTAAATGTGTGAATGTATGGTGGCCTATTTATGGAGATTCCAAGCTGTGTTTGTTTCTAAATAGAAGTACAAATGAGTACATATACTATCAGCTTTTGTGTAAGAAATAATTTTTAACATACCTTTTAAGTTTGTCAGATAAAGCCTGTGAATTTCCAAAACTGTAAATTTCTTGTCATTGTGGATTTAGTGATTACTGGAGGCATAACTTAGCTGATTTGTTGGTGGCAGTGACTGTTGCTACTGAGTGAAGGAACAGGTTTTAGGATACATGAATACTAGGGGAATGCTTTGTTTTTGACACAATATTGAGTTATTGTCCAGATCCAATAATACAGTCATGATCTTTTGCAGCCATAGTGACTTGTAGATCTCATTCTATCATGTCACATCACAAGGTGTTTTTTTTAAGTGATATGATTCTCTTTTTTCTTTTCTTTCCCAAAAGAGTTGTGAGTAGTTTTTGAAACACATTCAACGCAGATTTTCCTGTTCATTTATTCATGCAAGTATGTTTCCATGGATACAATGCTGATTTCTGCTGCAGTTGTAGACAGTCATTTATTTGTAGATCAACAACACAAATCAACTTTTTCTGCATATTGTGACAGTCCTAAGGCGATTAGTTCTCAGGCTATATCTAAAGTTTTTTTCCATGTCTGCATTTTCACATACAGGCGTAGTATGCTTCTCCTTGAAGAAAAGCACAAAATCACTTATATCTTATGGATTTAGACATATGACTTGGGTGCAGTTACACATAGATTAACATTAAGGAATGTTGGAGTATATCTGGTGAGTGATCCTGATCCCATATTGGCACAGAGACCTGAGGGTGTACTGTTTTCTTTCCCTTTCTTGATCTTTCCCTGACATCACAGCAAAAAAAACCCTGCCAGACTCCCAGCAGGTTCCATGCTTTGGACCAAGATGGTGAAGTTTGCTGCAGACAGAACGTGGCCTGTGGCTGTAAGATCATTGCTTAAGATTGTCATCACAGATGACTCCTGGCCCTGGGGTGACGTGGTGAAAAAGTGAGACATGCTGCTTAATATTCTCAGGAGCATACTGACCACATCCAATTGCACCATAGTTTATCAACATCATGCTTTTTAGTGTGCTGCAGAAAATTTGTATTACTTGACATAAGCCTTGTGGAGGGTGAGGATATAAAGCTTGCAGAAGTAGTGTTGGAGTATGCAGAATGTTAGAAACAGGTGACTATTGATCTGTTCAGAAAAATGATCTGAGAGACCCTTATACTGCTTAGATTAGGATCATAAGATTCTTGTGTGTTCAGTAAAGTTCTGTTAACACCATGGAGGGATTTATATTCCCTGTTTTATCAGTACATGAGAATATAGCTACAGTATTTTGACTAAGTAATTTTAATAACTATTTTCTATTAACAATTAAGTGTACCTAAATTAATAAACTGTTGCTGTAGTTTTAATTGAAATAGGAAAAAAGATATCTTATTAATATTAAATCTAGACATCAGAAGTCTAAACACAGAACTGCAAAGTTTCAAGGAACTTAATCTCTTTACAATTTCTTTCTTTCAAATTTTTTTGAAATTCAGCAGAGAGTAAAAAGGGATCTCTAGAAAAAGCCAAAGAGATAGCCAGAACAATCATACTCTCAAACCTTTCTAAGAAGTATCAAGTCAAAAGAAAGATGAAACATTTTTGCTAGACCAAGTTACAAATATTTTGCAAAATGAAGATATTTGCAAAAACAGTTGTAATGGAAATGACACATCACAAAAAGGAAACAAAACAATGCTGGCTGTGCAGTTGTTTGTTACCAATGTGTTCAATTTAACTGTATTCAAGTTGGTGTTCTAGAACAATTCTCCGATGGTCAGATTTTAATGAAATTCCTATATACTACCCAAGAACAATTAAATGCTTGTGTTTTTTCACTTATGGATTCTCTAGCCTTCTCCGTGTATGTTTTCAAGAATATAGTTTCCAAGTACTCTATGTGTTTTTTATACTTTACAGAAAGTAAAAATAAAGTTTTAGGGGAAAGAGTTTCATTAATTTGCAGTTTGAAAATAGAATTTATATGTGTAGTAAGTAAATAACAAGCTGCAAAGATAAAGTGATATCTTTAAGATAACAATTTTTTTCTCACGATTTTCTGAATGTGTTATTAATTCTGTGAATGTTATGCTAAGTCTAACTTGTACCATGAATAAAATACTGTATTTGATTTTCTTAAGCCCTCTCTGGTGAGCTTAGTTTGTAGATTTTGTTGGATTCATCTATTTTTTTTAGGCATTTTATAACTAAAATGTCTCAGGTTATCTTTTTTCCATTTTAAATGCTTAAAGGAAGCTAGAATGATTTTGAAATCCATCTGTCTGCATAATTATACCATGATTTAAATTGCTTGGTAATAACCAAGTATTAGTCGTCTGCATTCCTTGAGGCACTGATGTAAAACATAACCTGTCTTTCCCATGTAAAATTGACCATATGTCATCATAATAGATGTCACATTTTCCTTATAGTCTTTGGGAAATTGGTTTGAAGAAAGTAAAGATATTTTTGTTGCTTAGGTTGTAAGATTTTAATGAATATTTGCTATGGAACACAAAGTATTTTAATCCCATTTGAGATATTTGCTGTTTCTCCTAAACTGTAATAATTAAATTCCATGCTTGATGGTTACAGTTTTTCACTTTCTTTCCTTGCTAATTTTCTCCAGACTGACAATGATCTTGGCACTTGTTGAAATGTGGCATTAAATATATTTTGGTACAAAAATGAAGGAACAAAACCTATTATTCATCAATATAATTGAGTTGTGAATGATATTACTAATTTTGCTTTAAAAAGTAATTGGACAGTCCTGAGCTATTCATAAAGGTTATTCCTGCCTCACTTTAGCTCTGTGATGAAGATGAAAGTCCTGCTGAAATGATGGTCTTTTTGTCATTGAAGCCTGAGAAATGTGAGATTATGATGTTATTCTAGACCACTCTAGATGACAAAAAACCAAGCCACAGTTTGCTTAACACTGAGAGCCCTAAGTATGAAAGACAGTTGGGCAACTCTAAATTGAAAATATATTTGAATCAGGAAAGAATAATGAATTTTTCAAACTTACATGTGTGATTTTAAGAGATGTCCAAAGAATTTACTGTAAGAGTTCTAAATAATTATACAGATTAAACTAGGAAGCACTTGCAACCTTTATTTTTAGCTTTTATTGAAAAAATACAGATGACAACGTGAGGGAAAAGTGCTTCATATTTCCAAATATATATATAAGGTATTTGGGAAATTGAAAAATTACACTGAAAAGCTGTACATGCAGTGGATTCTAATTTGTCAGATTATAAACATTAAGATTCCTGCATTCAGTTTTGTGGAATAAGGCAATGATATAACAGAAGTAGTGCATAGTGGGATAGATCTAATCAGTCAAAATATTGAATCCAAGTCAATAAGTAAAAGGATAAATCGTTAATATTTGCAAGAATTTTCTATCTCAATGTTCTTTTTCATGAGGTTTTTAATTAAACAATTAAGTGCTTTTTCACATTTGTGGATTAGCCTACTGGATTACTAAAATGTCATAAAGGTACATACAGCAGGATAGATACACTGGCTGGTTATGAGGTTAAGGCAGCTGAGGTGTTGTAGATGCTGTGGTGGGTGACAAGGAGCAGGGTGCAGTGGCAGGCACTGTATTGTGCTCTTTTCACTTCCCTTGCCTTCTTCACATGAGCCAGAAGAGGAAGGTAAGATTTCAACATCCCCAAGCCATACGGAGATTCTCCTCACTGCTACACTCATCTTGCAATTTTATTTTGTTTTATGTGTTTAAAAAAAAGCCCTCAAAACACGATTTTTTTTTAAAGAAAATATTTTCATCAACAGTATATTTTAGTGAGGTTTCTTTATATGTTATCCTTAAGAGTTTTCTTGTTCTTGTTGAATATACTTACTAAAATTTTTGTAGTTTTGACATTTAATACAGAAAGTTCCAGTTTTGTATAGTTTGTTGCTTTTTGGTTTGTTTTTTTTTTTCCCACTGGGAAGAATAAACCAGCTTTTTTTCTAATTAAGTGCATATAGGGCTAGAGGAAACACTTAACAATAAAGACTTGGGCATAGTAACAAGAATTTTTGAATATAGTTTTAAGATACTACAATGTGAGCAATGTACTGCAAGATTGGAAGAGAATGAACTCCTTATACTCATTCGGAATAATGAACACTGAGTAGAAGATCAAATAGATCTCCAAGTGCCTCATTACAATTATTAAACATATGTCCATTTAGTCTGGCCATTTTGAATGAGTGGATGCTGAAGTTTTCTAAAAAATTCCCAGCAGATAGGTCTCATAGATATGCTGTTGGGAAAAGTGAGATAAAATGCCAATTTGCTAGAAGTGTATAATTTTTTCATCACAAAACCAAACCCAAATTATGAAGACAATGCCTAGTGACATTTCATCTTGGTATTTCTTGCAGATGTCACAAGAGGTGGAAGATAGCTGTCTGAGGGAGAGAAAAATCAGTGATAAAGCTTTTTTTTAATCTAAGATGTTGTGGTGTCAGAGTAGATGTTGCACCAGTGGCAACAAAGTGAATATTTTACGCTCACATTGAAAAAAAAATATTCACATTGAAAGTCAATTACTGGCTTTCATTTTCTTTATGAATTTTGGAAATGAATATGTATCACACAGGCACATATTGTATCAAAATGTTAAAAAGAGGAAAATGGGGTTTGGTGAATTCTTTGAAAAATGATTAATGAAGGATTTTGGAAAACTAAAATAGGTATTGTTTTGAGGTTGGGGGCAAGCTATTCAGTTTTCTAACACAGATGGTAAATTATTATGAAGTGACATAATTCCTGAGAATTGTTGCCTGCTTCTGTGGCTATTGCGAATCTGTAGGATAGCTATTAATTTGGCAATAGCTAGGGCTTTGACAATAACAGAAAGGAATAGATTTTCCATGTCACTCATATTGTTGGTCAGAAGTATGGAACAACAGTCACTGTTTAGCACGGGGCTCCATGGTAAGTTCCCTGCACCAGGAGAATTGCTGACTGGGAACCCAAGCCACAGAATCTCCTTGCAAAGTTGGAAAGGTTTAAGAACACCAGAAGCATGAGGTTTAATTGTACATTTTGTTTCTGCGTGTCGAAGCCACAAATTAATAATGCTACAGTGTTAGTCATGGCCACTCACGCATGTGTTGTGGACGTGAGTGTATGAAATGGAGTCAACTGGTTGACCCAAAAAAGGGTTCACATCAGAATTCTGTTGCAGGCTCTAGCATACTGAAAAGAGTTTCTGTTCTGATAGTTTGAATCAGATAGTTTCCCTATCTGTATCAGAAAATGTCTCCATGGAAAGGGCACTAATTCTGTTCACTTTAATTGTGAAAAGGAAGACAAATTATCCAATTACTAGGTGCACACTTCCAGGAGATACAAAGTAACATCCTCATTGATTTGTGCAGGGAGAAATACTTTTTTCTTTATTTACTTTGAGAAATCTTATGCAGATAAACATTGAAGTGAGCTGAATGAGTTAAAAGGTATAAGCTGAGTACTGGATGTGTGGACAAGATGAATTTTTTACTAGAGAAAGTTCCAAATTTACTGAATAAAATCCCTAAAAATTTTTACTTTAGACATGCTTCTCTGTCATCATATTTCTTCTGTTTGTTTATCTGTAATTTCATACTCAGATCCTCTCAGCCAAAGCCATGTTTATCAGTATTCCTTTGATCCGTGCTCCTCAGTAAGACCAAAAATTCAGACACCATTTTCATACCATTTCTGTAATTAAAGGTTTGAAGGTCTTGTAGGTGTTCTGGGAGAAGATGATCAAATTCAAGCCTAAACCACACTTTTCTTAATCTGGCAATAAAATAATAGTGAAAAGAAAGTTATTTCCCATGACTTCAACTAGATAACCAGTTCAGTTTTAATATAGTATTAAAAAGAATGCAACTCTTTAAATAATCAGTTTTTAAGTAGCTTTCTTCCCATGTGTCTTAAGTACACTTTTTAAAATCATCATTATGAATATAGCTGTTGATAAACAGAAGGGAGGTAAATATGTCAATACCTATCAGCAGAAGCAAATTTTCAAACTTCAGGACCACACTGTATTCTTTTTGAAAGTTCATGCTGACTGTAAAAGGTTTCCAGTGAGTGGGAAAAGGCAAATGTCATGCCTATTCTCCTGAAGGGCAGAAGAAGTATTGGGGAGCCATAGGCTGGTCAGCCTCACTTTGATTCCCAGGAATGTCATGAATAGTTCCCAGGATGATGACAAATTCTCTTGGAAAAATTCTCCAGAAATGTCAAAGACAAGAAGATGACTGGAAGCAACTTGCAAGATTCAGCAAGGGCAAAGATTTCACCTTTGTGAAATTTTGTGGTTAGATGATTGAGTGAATGAGGAGGGACCAGTGGATGTAATTTTTCTTGATTTAACTAGGGCCCTTGACATGATATCCCATAGCTGTGGTACCCTTTTAGGCAAATGGAAAAGAGATTGAGTGGTTGTGCTCAGGTATTGGTGCAAGGTATGTGGTTTTCTAGAGGCATTGCTCAGAGCTCTCCACTGCAACCATTGTTATTTAACACCTTCATCAACAATGAGAAAGATGGGATGGACTACAACCAGAGCAGTGGTGACAGATGACACCAAACTGTGGGGGACTGCTGTTCAAAGCAATCTCATTAAGCTGGAGAAATGAGCTGTTAGAGACATTGTGGAGTCTGATAAGGACAAATTAGAAATCACTTACATGGAATTAATTAACCTTATGCAACAGCACAGCCTGGGGTTGGACTGACAGGTGTGCAGAAACAGACCTGAGAATCCTGGAGGACAGTAAGTGTAAGCAGTGCACCTTTTTGGTTAGTGCCATACCAGTCTGCTTTGGGAGACTGTAACCAAAAAGTGGAAGGAAGTGATTTTTCTCATTGAGTTTGCACATGTGAGGCTGCATCTGGAGCAGCATGTCCATGTTGATCTCCCAAATGCCAAAAGGTGAGTCCTAATGCAGTCAGACCAACCAGTCGGAAATATATGGCACAGCTTATTTAATTTATTAAAACTTCTAAAAATTGAATTTTATAGTGTCAAAAGGTAACAGGTATATTGTTTACACAACGTATTAAATAGAAACTCTTTTCATTTTATTACTTTTTTGATTATGACTTAGAATAAAAATGCAGAAAGCTAGAAATAACTTTTTATCACATGGTTTTTCTGTCAATCTTTTGATAGATTCTATTAGAAAAGTATGTTAGAATAAATTCTATATATATTTATAAATTTAAAACCCTTGAAAGTTCATTTTGGAATGCATTAGAATTCCTTTTTAATGAAAATTCAGTATATCCTATTTCTCTTAATATTGCCTTGCTAAATGTGTAGGTTTCAGGATTTGCAAGTTCAAACAACCTAAAAAAGAACATCCTCTAGACAGTAACTCTGAAGATATATTAGAAAATCTAAAGAAAATAGGGCAAAGAGAAAAACTACTCATGCAAAACATTACTTATCATAGTAATGGTTATCATGTTAGTTATAATTTTAAGAATGCTCTTTCAATCTAGGTTGCGATAATGATGACCTCCTTTGGAAGAGCTGGATGAAGAAGCAGCATTTTTAGTATGTATATATGCACTTGGATATGTCACAGGAACATTAAATGCTTATTCATGCTGCCTGAGATATTTAATCTGGGAATATTGTCTTTCTCTGTTATTATTAGTGAGCTTGCATGTGATGTTCCACTCAGTTATCATTTCATTTTATTCCGGCTTTCGGTCACTGAAAGTTGGCCTCTTTCCTCATGCAGCATCAGCACATCCTTTATATGACCTTTGGAAAAAGGTTTTGCAGCTCAGCTAGCTAAACTAATGTGAGCTGTGAAGAGGAAATAGTATTATATCACTCCTTAAACATATAATTTTTACTATACTTCCTTTGGCTTACTCCCTTGGATGTAGTTACCAATAAATTCAAGAAGAAAAGTTTTTTACAAATTAGCTACAAGTATTTTCAAGTGCACAATATATAATTTTAAGCATTGACTCTTGTGTGATAATATACCACAAATATTTTAGCTTTACTAGCCTGGAGGAAAAAATTATGCACGATTATTAAAATTTATATTTATAAAACAGAATTTTATATTAAATTCATTTGGATACCGTCATTTTTACACCTTGTACATTAGATGTATTTAGTTCACTATTTGGCAAATAAAAATATTATGCAAAGCACGAAATTGCAGTGGAAGAAAAAAGAAGAGAATGGTGCCCTGGTTATATAGAAAAATCACCTTTCTAGGCTTGAACCCAGTTGAGAGCTCTGACTCCACGTAAAGAAGTGTATGCGTAACAGTTTTGTGCCACAAGCCTATCATATCTCAGTGAATAATTCTTATATTCTGATTTGTGTTATCTTAGATTTTTTTTTGTAATTTTGAGTTTGTACAAAATTATGTGTTCTGTTTCACTTGAAAAAATTATCTAAGCTGGTATTTCTATAACGTGAAAGTTTTAGAAATTTTTTCCTACCTAGAATGTTTTTGAGATTTTTCCTTGCTTGAGTGTTGAATTCCTAGAGCAAAATAACTAGTGGCAATTATTGAAGAAAGGTATAGAGAACAAACCACAAGTCTGAGACAGACAATGGCAGCACCAAATTTACTAGATTACAAGGCTGCAAGTTCTTGGCGTGCGCTGTTAAACCCTTTCCTCCACTTTGTTGTTCAGAGGCCTTTTGAGCAATGGTGCCCAGCACTGCATGGTGAATGCACACAATGCAATAGTTACTCATCCTGCTGGGGAGTTTCATATTGAAAGGACTCAAGAAAAGGCATTCCTGTGTCTTCTGCAGTAACTGTCACTGAAATAAATATTGTTCAAGAGAGGATAAATGATCCTGTGACACCTTTAATGCTGAAAGTAATTTAAAGAGTAAAAAATACACAGGAGCCTTAATTGTTTAGAGAAAATTATTGCTACTTTGCAAAGAAAAGAAAAAAAACCCACACCCTGTAATGAATGATAATGGCCTCAGTTGGGTGCAAACAGTGGTGTGCTAAAGTCTGTGACTTTCATCAATCTATGAGGCAATTTATTTCCAAGAGCATTAACTGTAGTATGTGTAAAGCATAACAAGTACTGTAAACTTTTCCAGTGTATTATGAGGTTCAGTTTGCTCCAATACAATTGGGCCTTAAATTAGCACTCAATTGTCTTTAGGTAGCTCATATGAAAGAGAAAAGTCAATGTGGAAGGCTTTTGCTGTAAATTGTTTCTTGATAATTTTTTTTGTTTAAAAATAAGAGTTATTTTATGTAACATTTAATAAAATTGTGGGTTTGCTCCGTGATCCCTAAATAATCTCATTGAGATTCTTTATTTTTAAAGAAATTGAATGAATGTGTAGGGAACACGCTGAGAAAGAACACCGAACAGCATTCTGACTGTGCAATGTTATTTGGAATTAGCTTTCCATCATATGACATTTCAAGGCAGATTGGTTTTAACTGTCTTCATTCACAAAATATGTATTTATTACAGAAAAAATCCTAATGTACTAAAAATATAATTTTTTAAGTACAGTTCTGAAAAATTAAAGATGTTTCCTACTGCTGACTATTTTTTACTTGGTAAAATATGTAGTTATACAATTTTTACATATATGGATAATCATATGCTTTTGAAATTATATTCACTATTCTTAGCAGTTCGCATAGGCAAAGGTTTGCAACTTGGTACTTGAGGAAGCTGAAAGTGTTTGTATTCCTTTGGAACTGGACACAGTAGGCCTTTTTCCTTCCTGCTGTAACAACCCATTGAGAGAAGGTTCTGAGAAAAACTTGAAACATTGTTTCCTCCTTTACATTGTTATTTAAAGGAATTATTAGGCTTAATAGTAATGTGAAAATTGGCAAACAGAATGAAGAATTGATGAATTTAAGTATTTTGAACAGCAAAGAACATTGTTCCCTATGGTCATATATGTTCCATATGTTTTTAGTTCGTGTTGCATTTCATCCCACCACAATCCAAAACGGTATGCATGTTACCAACCCCAAATAAGGTCACTTTAGCAGAGGATTTTCCCTGCTGTTTGGTGCATGCTGATATAGTCAGGCCATTAAAATCATCTGTAGTTCTTGAAGATTGAGAAAGGTTATACAGCTAGGCAAGAAAAATAAGCTATAGAAACAACAGTGAAGATTCATGGCACAAACCCACAAAATGTCATAGCCCTGGGCAGTGTCTGACAAAGAGCTAAGTCCAGAATAGAAGATTTTATTTTATCTAGCTGTCATAGTTATGTATCTGCATAAATTGGTTTGTGCACACCTGTACTTCATACATCAATGCAAATCTCCAGTTATATTTTGATAATCTGTATAAGTGTTAATTATGGGGATTTTTTTCAATTCATCTTCTAAGACTTTGGGACTGGACTTTATGTTTTAAATTTAATATAAAATAATGTAGTTATTTGATATTGAAATTGAATAAGAAAAAAATTGTACTGAAATTGAAAATTTGCTTATTATATAAAGTCATAGTTTACTTTCATAATTTAAATAGAATCCTATTTGTCTATTCTTGTAATTATACTAAGAAATTTGGTAAATGAAAATAAGGCTAAAATTGCTAAGTGTGCAATAGGTAATCATCTTGTAAGAGATGCTTTAAAATGTTTTTAAATTGGGAGTAGAAGAGACCTCAGATGTGATTTTGATAGACTAAGTACAATTTCCTTTTAGCATTTCTATGCTTAGTGCTTAGGTTTATTATAGACATTGCATCTCAGAGACTGATCATTCAATGCAAAGTTTGCATTTTACCCTCCCAGTGGAGTTGACCTTCACTAACTGTTTGTATTGCACTTGCATGGTTCATATCATACTGTCAGCAGAATCCTTTCACTGAAATACAAAACTTAATTTGATTGAGGTCAGCTATAATCTTATATACTCATTTTCCTCTATTTACCACATACTATCCAGGGTAAATCAATATTAATTGCAAATAAAACATTCAGAATCCAACTATATAACACACATGTTTATATGCAGGATATTAAAATTCTCAAAAATTACTTTAGTCTCAAGATCTGGTGGGTTTTTTCCACCATAAACACAACTTCAAAGTTGTTTTCCTTAAGTATCAGTAATGTTTCACAGTCAAGTCTTTACATATCTAAACACTATTAAGAGCTTGGTTTGATTATTTAGGGCTTAATCCAAATTGCATTGTGGTACCATAATTCCTTGACAGCAGAGTTGGTTGAGGAATTTGTAGCTAAATTGGACAAATAGTCTCTGAGTATTTTTTCTGCATGGAAAGTATATTTTCAGAAAATGCAGAAAATTGAAAAATAGATATCATCTGGTAACTTAAAATGTTTAGCAATATTTGCAGCTTAAGTCAGTTCAGCATCCTTAGCCAAGGAGATCAGGATTAAATTACACTCTAGAGACCTGCAATGTGCATATTGAAGTAGCTAGATGAAAGCAAACAAACAAACAAACAAAAAAACCCAAGCCAAACCTAGGCTAAATTAGTTTTACACATACGTTGCTGTAAATTAAATCTTTGTACATAAGTTGTAGGTATATGGGGAGGCTGAGATAGCTGATGTATCACACTTTCAGTTTTTGGTGTATGACTTAATTGTTTAAGGAATGAAGTCGTCTATGAATGTCTGGGCAAGTTCTATAGTGGAGGACAAAATTTCACATTGTAATAGATGTGATTATGTGTGAAAATATGTGAAATATATGTGAAAATATATGTGATTATATCTGAAAATATGATATAAAAATCAGATATTAACTGTGATTTTACTGTAGATTTTCCTATAGTGATAGTAATAAAAGTAAAATCCACATTATCTGCAAATACAAAATAGATAGCAAGTTGAAGATATGTGAAGATATATATACCTATTGCATGTATTTTTTACTTCCTTTTGTAATTTTTTAGGAAAAATATTTATCCACAGGGCTTTTATTTGTTTAGGACAAAACAAATGTACTAAACTGCTTTTAAACTAAAAAGGCATTTTAAAAGTACAGTCAATTTAATATCCCTAACATACTTTCTTTAATTAAAAATGTGCCTATATCTTTTAAATTCCAGCTACTTAATTAAGTTACTTATTTAAGCTACAGAGGACATCATGCAGGTCTGTTTATCATATATATGTTTTGTATATGCATTTTTGCATCAACAAAAGTGAGAGCTCCAGACTGACCTTTCCAGTTGTGGATCTTCAGGGTTCTCCCTCTATTTTCTGCATTTATTTTTCATTACAAATGCTGGTTCAGTGCTTTCCTTTTGTAATTCTCCTAAAAATGTGTCTTGTGGCTGAAAGCTGGTATTCAATTAGCTTTAAAACTATTATTCTCATGGGCATAGTTGAATATATAATTAGCTATTTTTTTCTGATAAAGTAACTTCTGCTATTATTATGTGGTATTAAAACACTGCTCAAAATTACAGGAATATTGGATTTTAGGCTGCTAAGCATATCTGATGATATAACTACAAATCTGTTCTACAGAGTTGTATTTTTATTTCTCCTGTGGGAAAACCCCCACAGTACGTATTGAGTTCTGGATGATAAGCAATTTAGCCTTGTACTGCAATCTCTGCTAGAAGCTGACCAGTGTGCAGTGGTGATTCCTGTTTCTTCCTAAGTAGTTACAGTATATGATAGTGCTTTATGGTGCTTTCAAAGGACATGGAATGCAATAGAATAATTCACCTTATGTAAATGCAAAGGATGTGTGAAATCTCACATGACTGTTGGAGCATGGATACATGAGTCTACAACATTGAAAATGCAATTTGCATCTTCTCTCAGTGCTCAAATTTTAGGAAGCCACAAATTTAATAAAATACATGCTCTTTGTTTCCATGGTTCCCATTAATTATTTTTTATTTTGTTTTCTGTTTTCTTTTATCCATGTATTGTCGACTTCTGTATTTTAGGGAGAAAACTAGTAGTACCTGAAGAATGCTGCAGTTTTTCATCATTGACTTTTTTACTGTTAATGGCTTATTTCATCTTGAAGAATAAAAACTTAGAATATTCTACAACCAACAGTGAAGTACAGCTTCTGTGCATCTAATTCTTTAGTTGTTCTTCTCAGTTCCTCTGGTGATGAATGAAAGCATAACTTTGGGTTTGTTTTCTTGTATTGGAGTACTTTTTGGTACAAAGTCTCAGTATCAAAATGAAATTTGAAATTACCTTTTCCTTTGCAGTTCACCTTCTCTTATGACATTTGTGTGTTACCTTGGTCTTTTGATTTTTCAAATATTTGTGGTAAAGCTGAATTACATTAAACTTTTTATAGTTTATGTCTCTTGATGCTCACTCAAAGTATTTTGCTATACTAAAAGCATTCCAGGCAAAAAAAAAAAAAA
>VYXD01004260.1:1008228-1037667 GCA_013397195.1 Hylia prasina | reverse complement strand
AAAAAAGTAAAATAGAGTTTTTTTCACTAAGCTGTAGTTAAACCTGTCCCATATGTATCAATAAGTTAAGGGAAACTACACTATAGAGAAAACACCCCTCTGCCTTTGTGGCTTTGTGGCTGGCTAAGCAGCTTGTCATGAGCAGCAAAACTACTGCTATTTTTGTGTTGAAGAAATGAATTGATTTTGTGCAAAAATTTTCTTTGATTAGATCTCACAGTACAGAGGATTTTCATGTCACAAATGTCACAAAATCCCATGATTTTCATATCATGGGATGTCCATAGGAAAAGTATGCTTTTGGTACAACTGCTCAGTCAGTATATGCACTACATTATGCTTTTATTCTTGTATATTATTATTATTATTATGATGATGTAACACCTTAAAAACAGACTTTCAATAAATTTTCTTCTTTTTTAAAAGTTAACCAGGATCAATATAGAAATCAGAATTTCAAAACTTTTAGGTTCCATGCATTTTTAAAATTTAATATATGAAAAATAAAAATAGCAAATACTGCAGACAGAACATGTGCTTTTCTTCTATCACCCAAATGCAGACACATAAGACTTCTGTATTAAAAATTATGCTACAGAGCTGTACAAAATTTGCTGACTTCAGAGCTGGCATGGAAGGAAGAACAGTAATTAAATCTGTTATCCTCTGGAGAAAGTTAAGAGGTAAAATGTACGTAATCCCTCTATTGTATGTGGAATGGAGAAACATGGGCTTAAAGGAGATTAGAGAGTGAATGATGAGTAAATGGAATAACTGAAAGCAACAAGTACTATACTATAACAGATATTTTCTGTGCAAAAATTCTCATACATTCACATTTTGAATTTCAACTTGAAATTTTTACTTACAAGAATATTGGACTTTTAAGCATTTAGGTAGATGAAACTTAAAATTACATATTTATACTCCTATGTACAAAGGATTCTTTTCATATTTCCAATTTTACCATATTTATATACCTATTACTTCATCATGGTATTGATAGCTTTCATAGCTTTATGATAAAAATTAATTAAAAATATAAATACTAACACTTAACATTCAATGCTTAATTTCTTCTCTTCATTCAATGGGTGTCCTCCTTATCCTAATTTTTTGGTGCAAATACAGTAGCTGTTATTCTCTATTGCAGTCAAAATATTGGTTGTCTAAATTTTTCTCCTTGGAGATGATCTCCAGTTTCAGATTCAAATGCATCAGAAGTTACATGATTTAATATTTACCTGTATAACATAATTGCATCAAGTGTTTTCCTTATTGAATTTCATACAGATATTTTCCATGCTTCAACTAATATTAATTTTCAGTATTTAAACTGCTGTATGTAGCACAATTAGACAAAGAAGCTTTGCCTTTGGGGGAAAAAAAACCCACCAAAACAAAAACAAGCAAAAAACCCCCACAACAGAATAAAACAAAATCCAAAGCCCAAACTGCAAGCAGACAACTGCTCCTATTTTTGATGTCAGATTTTTTTTCCAACAAGCTCATTGCTAATACTCTTCAGAAAAGCAAGCTTGATTCCAAACTGAAGATTATGAACATCACTCAGCTTAATCTAATTTGCTGCTCTTTTCATGACTGACTCTATTGGCATTGTATTCCTTATATTCTTTGCCCAAACACTGCATAATTCATTTATTCTGCTTGATAGTACTTTGGAGTTGATTTCAGCTGTTCATGGGAACAGGAATCCATGTAAAACACATCCTGTTAAACAGGTTTAGGTATTCAAAACTCTAAAATGCACTTGATTCTGAGTAGTTTGGCTCAGTACACATGCCTGAATATACACTGAGAAAGCAAAAAAGAAATTTATGTTCTTGTAATGCACCCAGTATCTCTATTGGAAAGAACAAATTATCTAGTTGCGCCATTTCATGTAATGGAAAATCTGAAAATGAACACAAGTAACAGGATAACTGTGACTGTAAAGAATGTTTTTGTAGAAGAGGACAGACAAAATATTTTTTCCCTTGAACAACTGATGTTCTTAGAAGGTGGTAACAAAAAGTGGCATTCTAGCATGAAGTCGATGTGCAAGATGGAGTGAGAGCATTTAGATGGCATTGAAGAACTATAATAAACAGTTCTATAATGGAAGGGTGTTATTAAGGGAGGGGGTCAGAGGCAGGATTGTAGCAGAGACCCAGTTGATTGAAGGAAATCAACTCTCAGATCTTACAGGAGTCAGTGGATGCAATGGACATTTTCTAACCATGACCTCTTGATTTGCAGTCATTTTGGTGTTATCTAAAACCTGCTCTTTTGATAACTTTTAGAAAGATTTGTTATTGTGCAAGTAAGTAAGCACCACTACAGAAATAGTTGAACATAGGCTTATTTAATGATAAAAAATTAAATGTTAATGAATATTTTTAACCTTACTTGAAGAACTGGAGGTACAGATATGTAGGTTTTACTCAGTGCAAAACTGAATTCCATGAATTTTAGGGTTACACTGAAAAATAATTCTGAAACTCTTATTTTATTTGCACTGAACTTGCTAACTGGCATTTAAGTTGAAGTTGGTTAGCCTTGAAGTTTAATAAGTATCCACACATTAGATTTTCGGTTTTCTGATGATAGCTACTTAATTCATGTTAACCTATTGATAAAGAATTTTAAAAGGTTTTGAGCTGATTAAATGTAGAAGATTTTTCATTTTAATTTTGAAATACCATTTATGTTTTAGTAAGTGTGCAGTTTGTCTTTCCTACAATATTTTAAGGATATAATGAGATTAGAATCACAAATTTGGAGATAAAAACATGTAAGGGAATAATTTTTTATTCCTTTTGATCCTGGATTTTTGATTTATTTAATTCATTAAATAATCTTGTACTTTCTACAGAATTATACTCTATACTCTGTATACAAAAATATATAATTTCATGGGTCTTGATAGACTTAGTAGATTTGACAAATCAAGATTTCTGGAAAAATACTGCTGCAAAAATATGATCCCATATCCAAATATTTTAAATGTTGAAGTCTCCTTACTATAGGCATCTAGGAATGTAGCGAATTACATTTCAATTGAAATAAAATCTGAATTCTATTGTGAAACCAAAATCAGATGTTTAACAATTTTTTGCGTAAAAACTTGACATTGTCAATACATATAGTGTATGTGAACAAATAAAGATTTAAAAGGAACAATAGTATGTAAATAGAACTTTCTATAAAAAATAGAATTGTATATTTTCTGCTATAGAGTTTGTTTAACTTAAATATTCATGAGGCACAATAGTTTCACAACAAATCAAATATAATTAAATTATGCATTTTCACCACTTACAAAAGGTTTATTAAAGGTTTATTTGCTCATGCAAATTAAAGTTTTAGAGTAAAAATCCACATGAAACTTGGAACTAACAATTAAAAAAAATACTGGAAGATTTCTTGCCTCACTGCAGTATTTTGCCGGGTTTAAACTGCTCAGCTTGTCTTTTAGAATCTTTAATGAAACCAGGGAGGAGGCTATTTATTTGCATAATAGGACATAATTTGCTGTGGTGAGGTTTTAATTATTTATAGGCTGTCTAAAATATTTAAAATAGCATCACTAAGGAGCATGAAATGCTGGCTAATGCCTTCATTTTAGGTTTCCTGCCGATTCCTTTATGGGTCAAGCATTTTATTTGTAGTTAGCATATAAGCAGAGTAGCTTCAGAGACATAAGGAAAACAAATTTGTTCCAGTATGTTTGCAACCCGAGTGATTCAAAACTGGCAAAGGTCATTGGGAGCAATCAAAGGTACAAAACATGCCAGAGGGGGGCAGCCAGATTGATCAGGTGTGTGAAATAGTTCTACTCAAGTACATCCGTATCATTACATTTAGTGCTCCACCTCTGTATGTAATTTTATATATTATTTGCCTTTATTTCCTCATTATGTGGATACATTGTATTATGTAATGTATATATAATTTTTTTAAAAAAAAACATAGGAAATCCTGTAGTTTCAGTAAAAGTTTCACTATTTGTATGTTTTAAATAATTCCAAATTATTGATGCATTTTCCAAAACAAAAATTGCATAATACTGAAATAATAATGCAGAAAACTATGTGCCTTTGGTGTCTTCATTATAAAGCATTGAAAGCAAAGACACGAAGGAGAAATAAGAGTTCTTGCTCCCAGGGAAGTAAAATGATAGAGTTGATTTTCTTTTTGGTTTGAACATTCATGTAAGTATATAGACTATCAGGTGAAATGAAATATACTTTTTAAAGCTAACTGGGCCCATTTCTCCATAAGAGATGTATGCAGAGGCATATGAAGCCAGACTACAGAAAAACAATTAATGGCTCAGAAAACTTCATGGAATTCTTGATGATCCCGTCCTGTGTCATAGTAAGCCCTTCCTTCCAGCCTGGTTAGAACCCTCTGGGTGGTAGCTTTTACCTCAAGCATAGTGATTACCCCCCTATTCTGGTGTTACCTGCAGGCTTTTTGCACACGGTTGCCACCTCCAATTAGAAAGGTGTGAGGCAGAACAGGTCCTGCAAAGGCACCTGCAGTAGGACAGCACTCGTTACTGGCTTCTGAGCAGACCTTGACTCCTGAATCACCCTCTGAGTCTGTGTCCAACCAGTGTTGGCACCACTTGGCTGTCCTCACATGCAGACTTGAATGTTAGAACTTGGATAAAAGAACTAACCTAAGCTTCCGTGATGCAACGTGTAGGAAATCCTGACTACAATGGAAAAATTAATATTACTTGTAAAAACCTAAACTCTTTCTTCAGAGAACTACTTAAGAAAAAGCTTCTCAGTACTTGCAATATCTTTTAGAGCAATATCAGATAAGACAGCTGTGATGAAACTCACTTTATGAAACTGCTCAGTGAAAGACATAATCCAGGAATAAAATTGAAATTTTTGGAAGTATCCTAAAAATAATTAGAGAAAATGTATTATTAGAATGTTTCTTTTCAAAACAATTGTCTTTTTTTCCTCTACCCCTTTAGTCTCCAAGCATCTCCAAATTATAAAGTCTGAAACAAACCGCTAAGGTTTCTGCCTTTATCTCAGAAACCTTGTAGTATGGCTTCCTAAATATTATATTTCATGTTTTCTTGTTTCACCTGGAATCTATTTTTTGCTCATTCTCATTGCTTTTCTCAGTTCCTTAATGACTTAAATATTAGATCAATGCAATATTAAGTAATTAAATATTTTACTTGTTAACTTTAAGTAGAAGTATTAAAACATTCTTTTTCACCTACTACACAGACCAGTCCAGTTATCAGCTTCCATCATCAAGCTATTTTTTCTTATTTTGTTTATTAAAACAGAATCATAAAAACATCCTTGATATGTCAGCATTAATTTTATGTGATGCTTTTTCAAGGTTCAGTTAAAGTTGTTCCATATTTAACAAATGCCTCAGCAATTTTTGTAAGAGCTTCTGGGCTTTGAATTACAGACTTGTCCTCAAAATTCCAGTTGTTTTATAGCTTAAGGTAGCTAAACTTTCAATATCAGATTGCTCTAGGTGTCTGTCCTATGCGCTTGAAAAACATCAGGTTATTTTTCTGTCTTTTGTTTTCATACCCTTTGTCTCTTAAAAGTAACACTAGTGTCCAAGTAACATTCTCAGTGTCCATTTTCACCATTTTTGAGAGGATGTCACCTGCTGGAGGAAGATTAATTACTTCTGTAATTTCAAGGACTTTTTTTTGTCTCTCTTCAGCCAGAAATTCCTAGTTTGCTGAGAGGAGTTGTGGATGCCCCATCCCTGGAAGTGTTCAGGTTGGATGGAGTTTTGAGCATCCTGATCTACAGAAAGATGTCCCTGCCAATCCCAGGGGGATTGGACTTAATGATCTTGAAAGGTCCCTTCCAACCCAAACCACTCCATGAATCTGATTCTATAGCTCTTATCTCTCTGTTAGCTTGCTAAGAAAAACATGTGAGTAATTCTATTAATTTTCATCATAAAGCTATAGCATTCCACCTTGATTTTAAGCATTTTAAGGGAATTTTGAACCTTTAATTATCTTTTTAATACACTCTTCCTGCAAAGCCAGAGTTTAGAATCATGGTGACCACAGATGTGTGCCAAAAGTTTAATTTGGCAGTGTTGATTTCCTGGGGTCTTTCCATATAGAGTAACAAATTTTGCCCTGGAAAGGTCTTAGATGACAATAATTTCTGCAATCATTTTGATATAGAAATAAATTCCATAGTTACTTAATAGTTCTTTATTGTTAGTTTTTATTATTATTATTAGTTAGCCAAGAGCAGTTTGGCAGTTTTGGCAGATCACAGATTAAGTACTTGAAACAGAAAATTAGCTATTTTACAGGAGACTAAAGAGACTATTTGTTGTAGCCAGGCAACTGACCTCAGTTTCCTAACACCAGATGCTCTCCAGCAGTCAAGAAATATTTTAGAGTCAATTTCCTTCTTAGCTTAATAGGAGCAATAGTTTTGGCCAATTAGCTACACAAATTTAAGGCAGTTGAGTTTATTGCTCTGCATTTCTCTTCTCTTTAGGGATACATACCCCAAGTATTTGTCTCTAGTCATCATTATGAAAGTTGCGATTATCCTGTTAAAAAAACCTCAGATTTTTTGAAATTTCAACTCTGAATATTTTTTTTTAATAATTACTCCTTTACAGCGATTATTCCACCAGACTTCTATCAAAACTATTGCTGTGTTTCCTCACAGAGAAACTTCTGTGCTGATTGTCTCTCTCCTTAGTATGTTTTGTGGCTTAGAAAACAACCATTTTTCCACTCTGTAGAAACCAGAATATTTCTCAGGCAAATTTGGCATAACTAAACACAAACCAACAAAAAAATCATAACATATTGGACATTAAAAAAAAAATCAGGGAAAGAAAGATATTTTTAATGTAAAAAATTCACAATTACATTGCTATATGTTTATTGAAAATTGCTGTTGCTTTGTGTATCTGCAGCCACTATAAAAAATGTAGTCAGTACTGAATAGAATTTGAATTTTTACCTTATTATTGAAGCTGCTCTCCCTCTTAAAAGCTGTTACTGTTTGCTACTTTCCATATGATTTTTCTTTCTTTTGCATTAATTTCCTTAAGTCTGTCCCATTTATTTAGATTTTCATTCCCAGTCTACTTTGACAATTGCCCATATTGGATTATGGAACCTGCATTAATATATAAATTTGTCCCTACCCTTTCCCCTTTTTTTTGCTTGTCCAGTGAGGATGTAAACCTAATTATACCACATCTAGTAGGAAAAAGAAAAAGCTTCTTTTGAAATGAGAATCTCAGTGAATAACTGGATTTGCCTGGGTACTTTTGCAAACAGATGCAAAACCTTGTCATAGCAGTAATTCACTAGGCATCTACAAATTTATTATTCAGTTAAAGCATTTCTAAATTTTTGTTGTTTCTATAGTTTGTCAAGTGTAAGGTTTACATGTCATAAAGGATGTTACTCTTGTGTTGTGCATTTTTTTTTCCTGCTCTTACTCAAAGATATTGAGTAGAATAGACTAGCAGTATTCTTGAATTTTTTTATTGGGAAACAACTTGAATAACTTACACCACCCGGGAATAATGGAGCTCTGTGCAGTTTATTTTGCATTGCATAAGTTGAAAGTTGTTTTGTATTTTAAAAATGAGTATTCTATCCTACTCGGTTGACACAATGATAAAAACTTGGAGAAAAATTGATCAGAATGGATACTTGAAAATATAAAAAATTCCAAATTTAGTTCCAAAATTAGTTGACCTCACTTGATCAAAGGTCTCCTGTCAAGTTAATGAGAAAAGGAGCAAGAATTTCAAATGTGCTATCATGCTATTTGCTTAACATTTAGGAAATCACACAGTCGGGATGCTAAATTGATATTCATTGGAATATTCAGTGTGACGGGAGTAAACGTTTACCTGCCTGGATTATTGTGCTAGCATTTCTCATTTATATTCTTGATTTATCTGATTTCTATTTGTTCTTTACAGATTTACAGATCTGTTATTACAAAGTAAAGTGCCACCATTATTAGTATCTGATTGGGTGAAGGTAAATCAGACCCTTATGGCAATTAGAGTTATCCTGACTCTTGGAGTGGATGTCAAAACCAGTATCACGATGACGTAAATCAATACTTTTAGAAGTATTGGTTTAGAAAAGCTTTAAAACACCAGAACTAGATACCAATAAAGTTTTAATTAAAATAAATGTTAGTGGCTTTTGCTGTTTAATGAAATGGAAGACATTATGCATCTTTTAACTTCATGGATTCATATTCACAGGATTTTAAGTCCAGTACTTTTTTTTTAACTACGTAGTTCAATTCTTATTCCAAAAATCCACTCCCATTTTCATTCTATTATCCACTTGATTGTTCAAATGCACTATGTTGCTTTAAATTTGAGCCTTTGCAATTAGCTTCATTGTATTCTTTTTCAATTAATGTAGCTTCATTTATTGCTTTGGAGAAGCAATTACTTCTCCTAAGTAAGTGGAAACATGACATTGAATTCCTTTAAGTTTACAGTTTATTCCAAGAGATAAATTACTGAACTACCTTAAAACTTAGTCTGAAAAAACCTTGCATTGAAACACACTTAGATTTTTATGCAAGCCTCATAATTCTTGTATTAAAACTGTTTGTTGTGATCACACTGTAAGGTTGAAAAGCTTTGGCTTTTCTGTGCTGGATTTTCTGTTTTATCTGAGCAAAACCGTTAAAAAATCTGTTCTGCGTGAAAGTCCAGAAACAGGGATGAACTACAGCCTGAATTGGTTTGTTTTGTTGAATCATAATTTGCAACATGTGAGAGGATTATAGAGACTTTATCTGTCCAGAGCTATTTCTGTCACTTGGTGAGGAAACAACATATAGAAGCCGAAAAAAAAGGTATTATTATCATTTATGCCCTTACTGAACTTTGCACAGGGGCATAAAAATATCCAAAATTAACTAATTTTGATGATATTTTGTAAGCATGGTACCTACTGAATTATATATGTACTAAATTGAAGGGGTTTTAGTAGGAGTGTCCCTTTCCTATCTTCATTATTAATATCAGTCATATGTAATCTGGGAATTATAGGAGTTCTACTAAATTTTAAGTTGTTATATTTATGCAAATTCAAAATAGTTTCTTCCCCTTCAAGGGAAAAAAGCAGATAATAACTGTCACAGATCCCATAGCATAGCATTTGATTGATTACAGAAAATATTTTAATAGAATACAGTGGTAGAAATTCATCAGGGCACCATTTTTCCTCACAAGAAATATAACCTGTTGTCAGGATAACACACTTGCTGCTTTTTTGCTAGGGTGTAGTTAATTTTCTTCACAGTGGCTAGTATGGGGCTGTGTTTTGGATTGATGCTGAAAGCAGTGTTAATAACCCAGAAATGTTTTTGTTTTTGCTGTGCAACATTTGCACAGTATCAAGGCCTTTTCTTCTTCTCACTTCACCCCAGCCGTGAGGAGGCTGGAAATACACAAGGATTTGGGAGGAGACACTGCCAAGAAAAATGACCCAAGGAGTATTCCATACCATAAGGTGTCACGCATGGTATATGAAGCTGGGAGAAGGAGGAAGACAAGAGGGACTTTCTGGAGGGATGGCATTTGTCTTCCTAAGTAGCTGTTAAATGTGCTGGAGCCCAGCTTTCTTGGAGAGGGCTGAACATCTACCTGCCTCTAGGAAGTGGTGAATTAATTCCTTTTTCTGCTTTGCTTGTGTACAGAAAGTTTTTGCTTTCCCTATTAAACTGCCTTTATCTCAACCCACAAGCATTCTCACTTTTACCCTTGCAGTTCTCTCCCCTGTTGCACCAGCAAGGAATGAGCAGTCTGCATTGTCAGCGGGGGTTAAACCACCACAGTCCTTGCACCAAAAAGACTGGTGGTTTAACCCCAGTGGGCAATCAAGTACCACACAGACTAGAGCTCACTCCCCCTTTCACTCCCATCCCAGTGTGATGGGCAGGAGAGTCAGGAAAGAAAAGAAAATAAAACTTTTTGGTTGAAATAATAATAATAATTTAATATTTTTTAAAAAAATCAAATATAATAATTACAACACTAAAACTAACAATAACAGTAAAAAAGGACAGGGGGAAAGAAAACTAAAACCCAAGAAAAACAAGTGAAACAGTGCAACTGCTCACCACCAACTGACCAATATCCACTGTGTCCCTGAGCTGCAGTCAGCCCCCTTTTCATGTAACTCATGTTTATATACTGAACATGACATTCTATGGTATGGAACAACCCTTTGTACAATTTAGATCTGTTGTCCTGGTTGTGTTCCCTCCCAGTTTCTTGTGTGCCTCCTCACTGCCAGAGCATGAGACACTGAAAAATCCTTGATTTAAGGTAAGTACTGCTTTGTAACAACCAAAACAGTGTGTTACCCACAGTATGCTCATATTGAATCCAAAGAACAACTCTCTGCCAAGAAGGTCACTTCCATCCCAGCCAAACCAGGACACAGAGCAGGCTATACCTTTCTCACGCTACCCAGCACAGTGTCGCTATAATTGTCCAAAGGTTGCCAACTATTTTACCATAATTGTCTAAACAGCTGTCAGGTAATGTTCTTTCTCTAAGTAATTTAAAACAAGTTTCAGTATAGAGTTCTTTCAAAAAATTTAATTTCTATTCTCTAAAGATCATGTTTATTATAAAGGTCTAAAACTTACATGTGATGGTATTATTACTATTTTGTATTAGCATCTGTTCCCCATCTCGTCAAATTTATCTCATACTGCTTTGAGTTTCTTTCTTTTTTCAAAGATTATTATGTCTCTGCCTTTCTGTGCTTCAAGACCTTACATCAGTAGTCACTGTCCCTCTTAAAAATACCAAGTGGTATTCCTCTGTGTCTTCATGTTACAGGCATATTTCCTACAGCTTGTCATCTGTAGTTTTTTTTAAATATTGAAAGGTTATAACAGCAGTAAGGAATACCATGACAAAAGGATACATAACAGATACTCTTGGCAGAGTTACTGTGGGTAAGCTCTTTTGAAAGAAAGATGGTACCTAAAATAATTGTACTTCCTGAATATATCCTATAAATTAGATGAGGATAACAGTAAAAAAAATACAGTGTTACCAGTGTGAAATTGAAATTTACTATATTATGTATAGGTATGTGTGTGTGTCCTATACACATGTATATTTGGATTTGTGTGCCTGAGACGTACAGAGTATCTTGAGTTTATGGAAATATTAATTTACTTTCTGCTGTTGAGAAGAGGTACACTTGAAACGTGCTAGCAAGTATTTTTAAAGAAAAGCTAATTTTGGTAACATTATGGCTCCAAGGGTTTAGTCGTAGCACAAATACTACGTTTAGCAATGGTGCTAACATTGTTACATGAATGAGAGATTATTTTCTGAGCTCTGTGAAGATTAGAGTTTATTTGAATGTTCTCTAGAAAAATCTGCATTGTGTATCATTATTCTAAATCTGTGAGTGGGGGGAAAAGCCTTACCAATTTGTAAACTTATTTCTGTAAGATTAATTCATATACCTGTGCTCCAGTGGCACACTGAAATACTAATTTAATTTTCCTACAACGGGAAGGTTTTATACATCTCAGAGAACTTTTTGTTCAGGGAAGTTGGCTTTTGGAATTACAGGAAGATGATAATTCTTTTCAGCCAGAGGCTAAAGAGGTACTCCTGGCTATAGAGTGTGCATAGTACATATAGTCATTGACATATCTTGCAGCCGTCTTGTCACGTTCTCCTAGCAGCTGGCGTGTTCTCCTTTGCATCAGATAAGCCCCTGTGGGCTATTTATAGAAACTGTGTGGGATCTTTCTGTTGTTATGTCTTTCACATGCCCTCCTAATTCTGGTAAGCTGCATCATGGGTGTAGACTGCTGATGGTGAACAAATAAAGTAGATGAGTGGGCTGTTCATCCCCAGTGGGACAGGCACGGCACACTTTCCCTGTAGTTTTGTGGGGCCCCTGCCTTTAATTCTTTCCATTGTTGCACCTGTCCCTTCCTTTAATGCACCTTTGCAGTAAGTTGTGCTTATGCATTCTTGAGTGTTTTATAGGTACAGCTGCATATGCTGTTGTCCCCTGGTGAGGTGCATACTGCTTACCCGCTTGGGAGATGTGATTCTGCAACCCTAGTGTCAGTCTGTTTAGATCTCTCTAATTTACAGGACAATGTACTCTGTGATTTAGGGATTTTTTTATGAGCTCATTAAGAAACGTAACAAGAGCAAACAATGTCTCAATTCCCTTTGCCCAGACTAGTCTCTCCCATGAATTCACTTACCACTTAATTCATGAGGTTTCATAGCTTATAAGCCATAACTCTTAATTCACGCACGTGAATTAAGGAAAAAATAGTTATCTAGCCAAAAGTGAGAGTGCTGATTCATCCTCCTTTGTCACGATGCAGGCACCTCCTCACACTGGGAGGCTGGAAATATTCAACAGTCCAGCTGCTGTTGGATCCGCTTCTTAAAAAACTTTTTTGAGCAAGTTGGTATTTTATAACTTTCAGCTTTGAAATTCAGACTATACCATTTCTGTAAATTAGTAGACTTTGAGGTAACAGCCAGACAATAAATATGCAAAAATGATGGCTGCAGGTGACAGCAATCTGCAGGTGATAATGGCTGCATTATGGCTTTTTAGCTCTTTCAGGCCACCTGTCCTGCCTACATGGTACTCTCAGTTTGACCTAATGGCACTGCTTCCAGCATATGTCAGCATGAGCTGTGTTAGCCAAAATCTGAGCAGCAGCTGAGTGAACAGTCATTTGGCCATAGTTTCTTTTTTACTGTTGTCGATGAAACAAAGAAATCCGGTGTCTACAACTCTTTGAAGTTAGGTATCTAGTGTAATTTCAGACACTCTGGAATAGCAAAGAGTCCACACATGGGTATGAGAGGTGACACAATTTATGGGGAATTAATTTTCTGTGATTGCCATTGTAGAATGATTTTACAGTAGAGCTTTAGTTAGTTTCTTCCTTCTAAAAAACTGTTTTGAATTTTTCTTTACCCTTGATCTCACTGACTAAAACACTTAAATATGAGCTTATCTTTAAGCATATGGTTAAGTATTGCAGAAAATCAACACATTTCAGAAACATTGATAGATTTTGCTGCTAACAGTAGGAATCACAAAAACACTAGTGGGACAATTTGATATGTGATTTTGTTATTACTCAATTCCTCCCCAAATCCTTCCATCTGTGTTTGGATATCTGAACTTTACTCCTGCGTATTAGATAATGTTCCCTATACTTAAGACATGTGATTGTAGAACTTATCTACTCATATGATATATATCATATATATTATAGAACTAAGATATACAGCTGTTGAATTATCTAGATTTCTTTAGGTATGCTTTAAAACTATTATTCTGTTTTTCATATTTGATAGTTTTATTTCATTGCAAATAAAAATATTTTGTCGAAATGTTAGTATACTGCATATTTTCAGTTAGATTGATATGAAGTTTAAAATATTTTTGCTATCAATATGGAATTTGATTTCATTTTTAATCTCATAAGTTTGAATTAAGTCAAAATATCTCACACAGATAAAAGACAGGAACAAATAATTAAATAGAAAAACCTTTATGATTAGCAGCACAGTTAAAGTGATGACATAAAAGTACAATTACGATTCACATAATCTTTGAAAAGTTTGCTAAATGTTAGAACTACTGAAGGAATACAGTTTAATGTAAAAGCAGGAAGTGCACATACCTATGCGTATGTGTTTGTAGAAAATAATTGTTGGTATCAATGAAACAGTGAATAAAATATTTGAATTTTTATTCTATGTAATTTTGCATAATTAGGTTAATAAAAGCTTTATTTATAGAAGTAGAAAGAGGTGTGGATGAGAATGAGAATATATTATGAGAATGATCAAATTATCATCATATGTAGAAGGGATTAAGGTCTTTTTGTTTCACAGCTATTCAATTTGTATAATTCTATAGCTTTTTAAATGTTCTTTGTTCTTAGCACTAGTTTATAATGTTCTTGTACTGTGGTTAGGAGATAATAATTAAGGAATTTTATTCAGAGTTCACTGACTGCTTTGTCAGAGAATTGTGGCTTCTGTTCTATTAGAGAGGTTTCGGAGTGCTCAGCTAAACAAATCATAAGTAGCTCATAGCACTGGTTTGAAATAAAGCTCCTTACCACTGTAACTACAATATGTAAGATGTTAGTGTGATATGGCTAAGAAAAAAGAAAGAAAATGTGTGTTTTAACAGTAATTAGAAAAAAAGGCAGAATTCTATTATTTATTATTTATTAATTGAAACATGGTTAAATACCAGCTTGATTTTGCCCTGTATGTCCTTTTATAATTAAATCTTGTTGTTTGTTAGTGGTGGTAATAAGCATATAGTTAATTTACATGGAGTTCTGAGAAAATAATATTTTGCGTTAAAACTTTATCCTGATTTTCACTGTGAAATTTATAGTCAGTCCTTTCCCAGTCATAATTTTCAAAAATTATTCAAAGAAATGCCAAAGATTTTTCTTTTGTGGAAAAATGAAATAGGTAGAGTGTATGTGTTGGGTTTGAGTAAGGATCTATTTTTTTCAATTACATCTTATTTTTGAGCAGTGTTACTTACATGCATGCAAAAGCCAGTATATCCATATTGATTGGACTGAATATTCATCCTGTCAGCACACAGGATCAGCACACACAGGATGAAGAATCTTAGGAAGTGGGACTCTGAAACAAAACCATTAGGTAGACCTTAGGCTAGAATACTCAGTGTTTCATCCACATTTTCGACCCTGAGTAGATCAGTGCCCTTTATTACTGTTACCAATCTGAACAATCAAAATGCTCTTCTTAATCAAGGCCAAGTTTTGGTCCATTTGTGTTTTTTTCCACAAAATAGTTTTGGCAATAATGCTAGAATTTATAAAAGCAGAGTGTTGCAAGACCATTGGCAGCAGTAAAATACAGTATGAGAAGCAACAAAAAGGCAATATTATAATTAATGAGCTGAGGTAAGAAAATTTTGAGTTCTGCTTTTTCTATTGTAGGATTCCAGATTTCTAGGGTATTGATCTCTGGAGAATACCATAATTGTGCAAGAGAGAGATCTGTCTCCATTCTAAAAGTCAGAATTTTTTTTTCCTTTAGACCTTGGAGGAGACCACTTCCCCTACAAACTTTTGAAAATTTATTTTCTTTGATTAATAACTGATATTTTTTAGTAACACTCCTACTGGTCCTTTTAATGATTAATGTGAAGAAAATCAATATTTTTTGATGATTGCCATTATGTGATATATTAGATACTTTCTTCTATACTTCCTTCTCTTTAAATATTGTAAGAAATTGTTGGAGTTACTAAGTGAATGCTGTGATTATACAATTCACACAGAGATTTCTAAAGACATTCTTTCCTTATGTGTGCAATATTGTACAGCCGAGTAACATGAAGCTTTGTTAATTTTAGCATAATCTGAAACAGTTTTTGCCAAGGTTTACCACTGCTTGTTCTGACAGTTAAAATGTGCTGCCTGCTTATCGAAGACGCCTTCAGAAGTATTATTATCCTCTATATAAACAGCTTTATTAAAATAAATTTAGCCAGGCTGAGAAATTCCTAGAATTAAATTTATGAATACGCTTATTTCAGCTCCCCTGTGCATGTGCATTAGAGCAGTTTTTGAATATAATCCCCCTTTTTTCTTTTTTTTCTTTTAAAAGTTAAACAATGCTATTTATGTATGAAATTACAATGATTACTTCAGGAAAAAGTATTCATTATTCAGTTTTTGCTTTCCTTCACTGCTTACACTGTGTCAACATATCATATTTATTGTCTATTATGTAAAGAATTCTCTGAATACAAAATGGTTAATTCCTTAATAGGAGAAATGTGATTGTTGTCATGCAAGTTGTGGACTACTTCATGAATAACTCTGTAATAAACATAAGCATTAATAAACTCATTACTTATGAGGCTAAGGGATAGTCTATTTCACAAGTAAAGAACCGAGAAACAGGGAAATTAAATGCAAAACCATACTCCAAATTTAGTTAATGAAATTGAACTATATGGCATTTGCTTTTTTACATTACCTAACTTTATATATGGCTTTATTTTTTCACGGTGAACCTTCTGTTGACACTAGTTGCTCTCGTGTTGCATGGCAATTTCTTAGAAATTAAAACTCCAGCTACCAAATGCACTGTGTATGCCCTGAACACAGGAAGTAATAAAAGAAATAATAGTACTTAATAAATCTTTACTGCTACAAACTGTTTCAATGAGGACATGATTGTAGAGCTCAGTGGTAATCATTTTCCCACTCTTGGGCACCTACTGATAAAGCTCATAACATATCACTGATTATTCATTTGTTCAGGTAGCTAATGCTGTGCAAAGGTTGAAATGTTTTTTTGTGAAAGATTTGGAAATGCTCCCTAGTGGTTAGGCACCAGGACTTGATTTCTTATCTTTTCTTCAATACATTTGTGTCTTGCACATGATTTGGGCTAATATCATGTGTTCTAGCATCACTAGATGTAGATAGTCCATTCTCAAAAGTCAGTAGTTCAGTGCTGATACTTGAGGATTCTCAAAATTGCAAACAGTTGACAATTATGACTGTGTGCAATGGAATTTCTGCTTTCTCCTGGAAAACACAGAAATTTGCTCAGGAGTCTTGGGACAATTTGAGCAGCCCAGGTTTGACCTTGCCTGTCTTTTGAAACTGTTTGGGATATTATCTTAGAAATCTTACTGTGACCAGGGTATTATTTTTTTTCCCTCTGTAACCTATGTTACATTGTATTCCCTGGAAAGAGATCACTAGACTTCAACTTTTATTAAGTAGAAACTCTATCTGAATATTAAATTTTGAGCTGAGAATATGATTTCACTTAAAAATATTGAACCTTATTTTCATTCTTGGGTTAGCAATGAAACATTCTATTTCAGCTATGAGTGGGAGGTTGCATTAAAAAATGTGGTGGTTTTGGGGTTTTGTGTTGCCATGTAAGTGACTTATCACTATGTCCCCTTAATTACTTCAATCAGAACGTAGAACTCTAATGAATTTTCTTACACTTGTTTTAGAAAATTCTGGCTATAGGATGCCAGTAGAATGTACAGTACATAAAAATCTTCCTTCTTCAGGAAGGCAATGAATAATACTTATCCATCCTGAAATTCAAAACTTAAAAAAAAATAAATCATGTGCTGTGTGTATTTTAGCAAGGATATTATGTGGGTTTTAGTCATTAGAGAACCACTGGGGCATTTGAACGTAATTTTCTTCTCTTCACTGATGCAACTATTAAAACATTTTATAAAATACCACAGGCTTCTCAGTCACAAGTGTGTGTGTGTGTGTGTGGTTTATTCCAGCTCAAGCTATTTCTTTGTCTGACTTTACATAGAGTAGTTGCTATAGATCTCTTCTGTTCTACTTCTAACTACTTGTAGTGATACGAATAAATGTCAGGTGAGAACACAAAGATCAGTCAACTGCTTAAAGTTGCTTAATTTTTATAATGTTTATTTTGTTGTAAAAATTCCTTAATGAATGGCATTGCTCTGAAAGTGTATATTCATGCTAGTATTTATAAAGTATAGATGTTACAATGAAAGGAATCATATTCCTGATACATTTCTGGTAACTCAGCTTCTGTCCAGATGCCTGCAAAAAGTAATGTGCTAGAAACCAAAGCAAGTTTGTTTGGTTTTTTGTTTTTTTTTATTCACAGTTAAGTATTAATTTTTATGCTCCTGCGTTAGGTAAATAGGGTAAAAAAGTGCTTATGGTTTTGAGTCTGAGATTCTGAAATATAAAGCCCATTCCAACAGAAAGCAGAAAAACTTCGAAACTGAATTCACACTTCCGAACAGGTGGATTACTTCAGATACTGTGTCAAGAGTATATAATTTAATAGCACAAAGAAAACACAAACAAAAAAATGCTAATTATTCTAAAGAGTCTGAAACTATTACAAGTATTCGTATTGGTGTGATATAAATATGTTTTAAAATAGTTTACTTAGACAAATGTGCCAACTTCATTTAGGTTCATTTTTGTGTTAATTTTATGGCTTCAAAGTAACAGTATCAAGACATATTATTCATTCATCAAATAAGTAATTTTTGGTGCCATAATTATAATTTGCTGTGTAACATAATGCAAATCATTACAAAACTCTAGTGGATAATTTACAGGTAATATTTTGGTCTTTGTGGCGCAGATAAAGTTATTAGAGAAAAAAACCAAGCAAAGTTAAAAAAAAAATCAAACCTTCAAGTCAAGCACTCCAAAACTAGAAAATACTGAAACTGAATCTATTGTAGGCTCTTTTTTACATGTTTCTGTATTAGGAAGTATCTGTCCCTGTAGGAAATTCTCTATTTAGTGAAAAGCGAGGGTTTGGGAGAGACATATAGATCACAAAAAATCTAGTGAGAGCTACTACCCATAGCAGTCTGAGGTCATCCCAATAGCTGAGGCTGTGAATGAGCATTTCAGTGCTGAAAAACAGACTAGCTTGATTAACTCCAGGCGATGGCAGAGTCACCATCCCTGGAGATGTTGGAGAAGTGACTGGACATGACATCTGGTTCTGTGATTTAGTTGCCAAGGTTGAGCTAGATGATCCTGGAGGTCTTTTCCAATCTCAAGAGTTCTATGATTCTGTGATAGGACAATGAAGAATGGCTTTAAACTGAAAGAAGATTAGAATTAGAAAGTTTTGAGTTAGGAAGAAATTCTAAACTGTCAGGGTGGCGAGGCACTGGAACAAGTTGCTCTGAAAAGTGGATGGAAGCTTTCAAAGCCAGGCTGGAGAGGCATTTGAACAACCTGGTTTAGTGAAAGTGTCCCAGTCCATAACAGGTAGGTTGGAACTAGAGGATCTTCAAGGTCCCCTCCAGCCCAAACCAGCTATGATTCTTTGATTCTATGACTGAGAATAGAAGAAAATGTAAGACATATTTTGATGGGTTACATTATGAAAAAATGAGCCTTTAAGTTAGGCTTCTGGGAGTTCAGAATCATTTCTTTGTCATTAGTGCATAGAGTTAAACTTTGTCTCATCTTACGTGAGCTGTCTTATCTGTCTCCGATACCTAGATTGAACTTTGGTTGAAAGTTACATAACTTCTGTAATTTCTGCATTAAATTCTTTTCTGATTAAAGTCTGGGGTATCTGAGCAAAACTTCTCAGTTGTTCCTCTTCACACTAATCAGAACATTTATTTCTGAAGTATGTATGCACCTAGAGTGTACTCAGAGGGTATATGCCAGTCACACCCCCTCAGTTTTTCTGCTCGCCATCTGTATCTGGGGAGTTGAGCCTTCTGCCTGGAACTTTACTTGTGTTACTTAAGCCTGTGTGGTATTCTTCTCAAAAGCCATCATACCTTTAGCAAGACTTGTCAGCAAACCAGCCGGGCGAAACTGTGTGCAACTTGCCACCTCACTGAGGGCAAATTGTTGCATGCAGGGTAGTACATAAGTGGCCACAGTTTCTGCTGTAGCATGCAGGCATGTACGGGGATAATGGGCTCCAGTTGCAAAACAGGGTTTAGGGGCAGTAGTTTGCAAGCCTCTTAGTTACTTTGCAAAATACTGCATTTTTTCTTCTTGAAATTGTCATTTTTCATAAATGAGCATCTTCAAGAACATCCTGTATCCAGATGCCTGTTTGGCATTTGCTATGAAAATATAGTTACAGATTATCCAGTGTGCCCAACTACTTCTGGCTGTTTTGAATAAATTTATTATTTATTTATGTAGAGTTCTGGATTTCCATTGTTTTGAGTCACTATGTAAAGACAAATTTCTTAATGCTGAAACAAGCACATACACGCATCCATTCATCTATACACACGCACATATATATACACACAAATATGTGAAAATAAAAAAGTGTTTGCAGTTAAACTGGAAAACCAATAAAATGAATTCTCAAGTTCTGCACTGTGGTTATAGAGCAAGATTTCATTTCAGACTGAGTGAATGTATATTTGCAACTTAAAATCAATGCTAAGAGATTACAGCTATTTTTAATACTCTTCAGTGAGGAAGATAATGTGGATTTTATCCAGCTTCATAAACCTAAAATAATTTTAGACCTTAATACATTTCTAAAGGATGATGCCTTGAATATATATGCACATAGATTCATATTGCTAGCCTATTTTAATATGCTTATGCTAGTACCAAGGTTTTACAAGTTTTTACTTTTGGATGTGACACAGAATGATAACTTCCCTTTAAGACTGGTCTAACTACTTATGGAATCAATTATGCTGCTTAAGTTAGCTACTTGATAATATGTACAAAGAAAATACATTTATTATATTATTTTATTTCTAAGAAAATAAAGGAAACATACTGAACCATTTATGTCACGAAACTGAAGACAGAACACACAGAATTTCTGAAGTATTGTCTCAGGTACATAGCTCCCCATTGTTTAAATCCCTGATTAACCACTTTAATTTCTGAATTCCATGTATTAAGCATGGTTACACCCATTTTTTATGTGCTGTGTATGGTGGATGAATATATTACCCCAGCAGGGAGCAATGAATTCTGTACAACCACATCTTTGCTCTTGAAAGATATATGTAATTATTTCTTCTGTCTGATATGAATTTCAATCTTCAACAGATCTTCCAGTTCATGCTTTTGGATATATGGTGATCTCACAATAGAAGTTATGTTTTGTTTCACAGAAGTTGCATTTTGCCATCAAAGAGCATAACTTTGTATTGCTAATTTACTTTTGAAAATTTGTTAACATGACATCATTGTGGAGTTATGACTTGCATTATTTCATTCTTCTGAAACATTCTACAGAACTTTGATATAGATGTTTTCCAGAAAGTATTTTTCTGTGAAAATAATATAGTTTATCTGTACCTTATACAAAATTTCAAACTGAAAGTAGGGCTAACATAGCTATTATCTTTTTATACTTCAGAAAACTGTTTCATATCCACATCAAGCTTTTCAAAGAAATTGAACAGGAATTCAAAACACCTGAAACAAAAACCCAAATAGTAACATTTGGTGAAGGAATTTGTTATTTATCCAGCTATACTGAAGATTCTCCAGTTTAAAACTAGTAGCATTGAACAGTTTAAATTTCTGAATATCTTTAAGTTTGTGAAGAAGGCCATCATCAGCCAACTTAATTAACAAGAATATAAATGAAATGTGATTTATATGTAAATACCTCAGCTTAAGTTTACGATTCAGTTTTCTTAGTTTATTACACTGGCTGTAATTGAGTCTTCCCTGTGGTAATTTTAATACTGGTTCCTTTCAGAATCAATGGTCATTCTAAGAAATAAAATTAATAAAGTTATAGCAGTCTCAGATAATAGTTAATAAAACTTAATCTTACAGTTGAATGTTTTGTGGAAGGACAAGTAGGTTAAATAAATTCTGGGCAAAAGGAGATTGTTTCTTATGGTGTTAACATAATTTCATACTCAAAACAAATGCAGAATCTACCAAAAGGCATTCCATTTAACTAGACTTCAACAGGATGTTGAGTAACTTAGAGTAATTAAGACTCCCAAAGTAATTTACAATAAGACACATCATTCAACAGTACTGGGGAGTCTTAGGTCTCCTTTGTTGCTTCAGTCTCTGATATATATGGTTTTTTTTAGCTTGAGTGGTCTTCTACTTGGTCTTCATACATCTCTTTTAAGCTCCTTTGATACTATCTCTTTCACTTCTTTTCCCGTGTATATTCATGTATATTTCCTTCTGTATGTATTTGAGTTCTTTTCACTTTCTTTCTGCACTAAATTTTAAGTCTTTAATTGCCTAACTTATTTGTAACTGTAGGGATGCCAGCACAGCCCTACCTTGACAACAAATGCTAAGACAAGGATGTGGGTGTGAAGGGTATGTGTGCAGGGGAACACCCAAAACTGTCTGAGGGGGTGTTTGCTTAAGTGTTAACCAGGAAACTCTGAAGAGATTTCTGAAATAAAGAGGTCAGCTTTAAAAGAACTATGTAAAAATAAAACCTTTGGCATGGGGGGAGATACCTTGCAGTGGAACAGTGGCTGTTGAACCTCCTTCCTGCTGCAAGTCTTCCATTGTGGCACTGTGAGTTGAAACAAGTGGAGAGGATACATACAGGATATATCTCCAGGATATGTAGACAGGATACACACCCCAGGTGTGGGTATGTATCCTCAGTTCGTTCTTTCACACTGAAATGTGGATTAGCTGCCTGTGGCACAGCTTCACACAAAGATATAACTCTCCTCTCTCTCACACAAGGTTTGTGTCAGTTGGGATAAACCACAGCCATATGCTGCCTATTATCCCACACTTCTGTGGGTGTGAGTGCCCTTATAACTTTGTGGGATTGAGTAGAGAAGGGGCTTAGAAATTAAGAGGTGTTTATCAACATTTTGTAAGTGTACTTTGTCTGTTTTAGTGTTAATAATGAATGCAAAATTCATTGATTGTTAGTTCATTATTTCTCATTAATAAATCAGAAAGCTGATTAAATCCTGTCAGCTATGTAAATTGAAGTTTTTCCCTGGAAAGTTACCAATTTTTTTGCATCCAAATTGCATCCTAGAGGCAGTTGCAATACAATTTGCAGAGTTTTCATGAGTGAGCCTTACATGTGAAACCAAGAGGTTTTAATCTACTTACAGGTCTTAACAATCTAAAGAGAGAATTATTAACCCATTTACAAAGATTCTAGACTCTTATAATACAAATTATTCCATTTTTATACCTTATTTCTGGTAATGCCATTTTAAACTAGTTTCTGATATCTGTCCAGCATCTCTGTGTTATGCTCAGGTTTCCACTGCTTTTCTTGGTCCTGAAGGCTGGTGGCTTGGAGAGTCAAGGAGAGGGGAGTTGATTATAGGAGTAATTAGAATTTTATAACTTGAATTGTGATTGTTTTGGAAACTTCAACTGTTCTTGTAACAGAAGACCTGTGGCTTGTTACAAAGGCACTATATTTACTGGCTTACAAGGCTACCTCCTGTGGAGAAACTAAACAGAGATCTACTATTGTCTTATTATTCTCTTCATCTTCTCATCACTTTGTAATAGTGAGGTGGATCTTCAGGAGGTACTGTTATCTTTTGTGTCCAAACTTTTAAATGTAAGTTTACGCTATTTATTTTTTGCCCTGGCAGAAGGTTTATCCTTGTAGCATTTGTGTAACCAACTTTTTTTTGTTGTTTTCTACTTGTTGTCTGAAAGGTTTCTGATAATGATAGAATCAGCATTAATGGAGCCTGGTCAAGACAAGATTGTGAACATCTTGTTTCAACAAGCAGTGCCACTGTTTTTAAATGCCTTGTCCTGTAAATTGATATTATCAAATAAGGATCAACTTTCATCCCTAAGTTTGATAATTCATATTTTTCAGCATTGTTAAAATAATTTTGATACCATTTCCACAAAACTGTTAGATTGAAAGATAGGATAAATTCATGCTTTCTTGGAAAAAAAGGTTAATGAATATATGAAAGCTGTGGTGTAGTCATGTTATTAATACATGCGGTGAAAGACAGGTCTTTTTACAATAGCTACATATTATTCTCCAAAAATGCTGTGTCTGGATAGTCAGAATAATAACCTATAGCCATCTGATCTTCTGAAGACATAGATAGTACCATGCCAATGTCACTCCATGTCTGCAACTGTTCCTAGAGCATATGTGTGCTACGTCAAAACTATTTTCTGTTTCTGTGTGATACCATGGCATTTTCAATATTTACATTCATTACAGAACTTATTTTTTCATTTTATGCTTTCTAGTCTGCTTTCCTTCACTTAGTTGTGGACTATCAGACTACTTTATTATTCTTGTCCCAGCAATATTTAGTAAAATATACCTATGTTTTTTCAAATTGTTATTTCAGCAGCTGAACTTGCCTGCATCAGAAAATAAAAATCTTTTAACACCTTCAGAGAAGTACTGTAGTTTCAGAGGACTTCGGCAGTGCCAGTCGTCAGCAGCTCTCATGTTCTCTACCTAACTGTCTATTCCTCTACTCCTGTGTTGGACACCCTCCTAGTTTTACTTCAGCATCTGGTATTGGGGAATGTTTTGTGTGCTATTTAATGATAAATCTAGGGTGGACAATACATCCAAGTTGAGTTTTTACTGCAACACCAGGTGGTCAGGAAAGAAAAGTAAGGTGTAAAAGAGAGGAGTATGGGTGTCTGTAAGCTATAAATAACAAAAGTTGTGGTTTGTCCCCAGCTGACAGCTGAGCCCCATGCAGCCACTCACTCTGTTCCCTTACCAGCACCAAGTACAGAGGGATGATCACTGCCCTGGTCCTGCTGGCCACGCTATTTCTGATGCGGACCAGGATGCCATTGGCTTCCTTGGCGGCTTGGACACGGCTGGCTCAGGTCAGCTGCTGTCAGTCCGCACCTCCAAGGCCTTTTCTGATGAGTCACTTTCCTGCCACTCTGCCCCAAGGCTGTACTGATGGATGGGGTTGTTGTGGCCCAAGGGCAAGACTTGGCACTTGGCCTTGTTGGCCTTGTTCCATGGGTTCAGCCTATCCAGATCCCTCTTTAGAGCCTGTCTACCCTCCAGCACATAAGCATTTCCACCTAGCTTGGTGTTGTCTGCAAGTTTACTTGAGGGTGCACCCAATCCCTGCGTCCAGTTCATTGACAAAGATATTAAACAGGACTGAGTCCTGGGGAACACCACAAATGACCAAACAGCAGCTCGACTCACCATCATTCATCAGCACTTTCTGGATCTGGCCATCCAGCCAGTGTTTATTGTGTATCTCTTTTGATTTTGGCTGAACACACTGGAAAATAATGAAATTATATTCAGGTCTTCCAATTGCTTTCAGAAAATAACAATTTAGCTGAGTAAATTCTCTAGGGAAAAAGTACTTTCTTGCCTGATTCAGGAAGACTCAGGTTATAGTCAAATCCTAAATCTTTTTGAGAGAAAATATTCCACCATTTAGTGCTCTTTTTATTTCCTACTTAAGAAGTGCTGAACTAAATATTGCTCAAAGCACTAATAAATCTGTATATAGAAAATATGTATTTATTTATGACAAATGTTATTTTGCAGTTTGTATAACCTGGAAGGTCAGCCAATTCATTTATTTCTTAAAAATTAGAAAGCTAGTAACAATTACCAAGGCTGATAGCCAAATAGGTAACCACAGAGTGAATGACTATAACAGGCAGATTACTCCATTTATTAACTTAATATAACAATGTAATCAACAAATTTTCCAAATCGTGCAGTCAGTAATTAAATTAGATCTTTGTTTTATAACATAGTTGACAGTCTTTATTGGCACATCATACATTTACTCTGAAGTGATGTCAACAGCAGCTGAAGTAAGTTAAATTTTTTAATAAAGTATTGATTATTAATTTTGTGTAGATATACAAATCATGCAGTTTAAAAAGTTTGAAAGTAACTGTATATGCAGTTGGTTTTTCTGAACTGTACTTTAGATGTACTGTACATACACGATGGCTTAGGTAACTCTCATCTCCCATCATGTTTCTTTTCTGATTAGTCTAAGCATGATGGGCTATAATTATCCATAATACAGTGTCAGAGCAAACGGACATGGTATTCAACTCAAATAGCAAGAGAAATATTCTACTAATAGAACTACTCAGTTAGACAGAAATAGATAAGTATCAAGTAGAAATATTTTTTATATTTGTAATTCAGATATGATCTTAATGGGCTTGTGTGTGTAAGTTGCTCAGCCTTCTTTGGCTTACCTTTCACAACATTTAATTTCCTCTGTTTCACTCCTACCCGTGAGCTTACATGGGGAGAAGCTGTCACTTAAAGGGAATGCCTAGACAGACATTTTCAACTTCACTTGCCTAATTTTCCAGGCAGAAAGAAGTCCATTCTGCTTGTGCACTGAGCCATGAAACCAGATGGCTGTAATTAACCCAGCAATGAAATGAAGTATGATATCTTAGGCTCTGCAATGCGATAACACTCCGTGGTTTCCTTTGGCACAGTGTATGAATGAATACACTAGAAAAACTGTGTAAACATTCCCTTAGATGAACTGTGTTGTAAGATACTTAAATCATTCACATCTGCTGACCATGCAGAACTCAAAAGTTCACTGAAGGGAGAAAAGGGATTGTCTAGGACTCTGTAATTGAAAACTTACCTAGGCATTCTGAAAGCCAAGCATAGTGAACTGAACCAAACTGAAAAAAAAAAAAAGAGGGACAAGCTGTCTAGATGCCTATAATCCATCTGCTTATGGGAAAGAAGTAATAGGTGAATGGTAAAACAAATAAATTTCCTCTAAGTTTTCTACTACAAGCCTCCCTATTTTGCTACTTGTTGTTTATATTCAGAATTTTGGAATAAATCTCACACTGGTGCTCTCTACTGAAGGCAGTTATTGTTTAGGGTCTGATTCTTTTTAGGAACTATCCAAGCATTTAGTATCACATAATGGAATTATGGGGTTTGGCTTTCAGATTCAATTTGAAATGAAAATGTTAACTTTGTCATTTACCAACTTTAATTAGTTTTATGATAAAAAGGTTTCTATCAGTAAGTAAATGAGAATAAACATTAATTATTAATTATGTGCCTCCTCTGTGCCCTCTTTTGGTAGGAAAAACTGCTGTTCTGCAGGCAACAATTTATTTTAAAAAAAGTATCTGGGATTTAGGTTATAATTATTCATCAGGAAAAAAATTCTAATGAAAGTACCACACCCAAAAACTGTCTTTGCTGGGCACAGTACTGAGGTGTTTACTAAAAAGCTTCTGTTAGAGATCAAGAGCTCAGACAAGTGTGATTTTCTTTTTTTTTTTTTTTTTTTTTTTTTTTTGGGGGGTTTTTTTGTTTTTTTTTTTTTTTTGATAGAGGGTGTATTTGGATGTCTAATTACTTACCTTCCCAGATTCATGTTCTTAAGACTACGTAAAACACGAAGTGTTTTGTTCTTTTTTTATATAAGAGATTAAATAAAGCCTCAGTTGATTACAGTTTATAAATTGACCACATGCCAATTATACTGGAGGTTTACAAAAGGTAATGAATAGCTTATTGACTGTGTCTGTTTACTGTGCACTCTATATCGATTTCTGGTTTGTTATAACATTTCACACATCAGCACTGGAACCACTAGACCTTCCATTCTCAGAGGGACCTGAGAGTGCTATGGGTCAATGCCTGAACCATATACTGTACATACTCTACTTAGTTCAAATTAATCACTGTGGACCAATTTCAGTCCTAGTATGGTACAAGAGCAGGCCTTGTTTTTGATAGAGCTTTATTGACATACTAGTATATCTTCTTAGAAATTGGTATAAATTTCTATAGCTAGAATTTCTGAAAATTTTCAAGTTGTTCTTTTGTATTCCTTACATTCCAGTATTTGATAGGGTCTTCTTTTCAGTCAATAATTGGTCATTCCAAGTTTACTTTTGGATTGGAGTGTTAAAATTTTGATGTACTGAAACCTTCCTGGAGACTTACTCTTTCTGCTTATCAAACAATTTAGCCTTACCATACATGGTCAGCAATAAACATGATATTCTAGGCAGTCTTTAAACCACCCTATGAAATGGCTGACCTGTAAAATGTTTTTCTACTTATGGGAGTATTTATTAACTTTTATATTTAGAGCTGGGAAAAAGAAAACGAGCATTTGTATAAGAATTTGTCTGTCATAGACAAGAGAATATAATGCAAGAATAAAAGAAATATATAACTAATATATAACGTGAACTAATAAGTTCGTGCTTCTTGCTTAGTACTGTATGTTTTATCTCAGACAGTTGTCAAAAATGCAGCCACTTAACAAATACTTTATTGAGAATGGAATTACTTTCTTTGTGGTCCCCTTCCACTTCCAGCAACAACATTGAGAGATTTCCAGGGCTGGAAATTTATCTGCACCACACATGGTAGTTTGTAACTTCCAACCAGGATGTCAAGTGAGAGATTGTCCAGTAAAAGGGCTGATGTAACTAAAAAAATAGATTACCACAACCAAGACTGTCAGGATAACACTCACATGGATAACTGATAAAAATAAAAATAAAGCACAAAGAAATATTGCTTTTTACTGGATAATAAGCAATAATTCTTTGTGTCTGGCTCATCCACCCTCAGGTGATGGGAACCTTAGAGTTCACTTCCTGCAGTTATTCAAAATACTCATCCTGCATTTGATTTGTGACACAGTTTAATTAAGTATATACACTAACCATTAGCTCAGTATTCATCTCTCTTCTCATTATTTTTCCACTTGCTCCCTTGACTTTACTTATGACATCCTTAAGTGTAGGCTAAGCTACATCAGTCTAATCATGTAACCATAACAAAGACTACAACATTTTATAGTCAAGTGTTCATGGGCAACATCAAACTTCCCTTATTTATAACTGGATAATTTTTTACATAGATATTTTAATGCTACTTTTTCTGAAAAATTAAAACTAGCAAATCATTGCTCCCTTATTCTTTCTAATAATTAATTACTAGTAGTAATGGTGCCTAGTGCCTTTGAGAGCTTTCAATATAATGACTGAAAACATTCAATCATTAGAAATATTCCTTTGTCCATTTTTTCTCAATGGTTACATTGACAATGTAGTCAGTATTTTCTTTTTTAATTATGAATTGAGTAAGCAGAGATGTGTTCCATAATCACCCAAATTCAGTCACTTCCTTATTTATTAATTCAGGGATAAATTTACAAATGGGTGATGAATTTTGCTTGCTCTCTCTGTACTTGTGTGACACCCTCCCATTCTGATAAGAATTGCATCTGACCCTTTCACTGGTAGGCTTTTGGTTGCTTCCTCAACTGTTCTTTTTGTTTGTGTATTCCCGCCATGTCTATGTTTGTAAAATTCTTCTACTGAATTCTTCTTAATGCTTCTTCATTCTTAGAGTTTCAATCAGCCTGATTGGCAATCATATTTCCTTCAGTACCTATAGTACATTTTCTCAAGATGTAAACTTTTCTTTTTGATGTAAGGAAGGACTGTTTACTTTTCCAACTGTTTTCATGCCGTCACAGTGATTTCTTTTTACTTCCCTCAGTATAATTAGTAAAAATAATAATAGCAAAATGATATCCAAATCATGTAAATAAATATATTTAGAAAGTTGTTATTAGTGGCTGAAACATATGCCCAAATTAATTAAGGTTTCTAAAGTTCTTGTAGTAAACTGAGTCTATCAGAAGACATTCCTTACCCAGACTGCAAATTAAGAAAAATAAAGCTACAACCTCTTACACCATTCAGCCTTAAAGTTTCCAAAGTTTCAAAATACTGAATAGTCGTTCTTCTTTCTATTCCAGTTTGTAGTATGGTCTTTTGGTACAGAAAATGCAGAAAAATGTCATGAAGCTTTTTGTGTCTCCTTTTTTTTTTTTTTTTTTTT
>VYXD01004260.1:890376-1008216 GCA_013397195.1 Hylia prasina | reverse complement strand
TTTTTTTTTTTTTTTGAGCCACATTTAGTCTTCATTTGTTTCAGAGTTTACATGGGCAAACTTCTCTTAGCATGTGGTGCTATTTCAGTTGGAAGTAGATTTTTTATGCAATGTGTCAGATTCCACTCAGTTTTCTTGCCAAGTGAGGTGCCAAAGTGAATCACCAAGTGAGGATAACCATCACTCACCATGGAGCTGGTCCTAACTAGTGGCAGAGGAGTGCTTTCAAATGACTCACCAGTTGTTCCTAGGGAAGGAAGAGAATCCCTAAATTAACAGCACATAATTTTTTTGGGTTACCAAAGCAGAACAAAGGAAATACAGGGTGAGATGTCCTGTCACAGAAAAAGAGAATGTAGAACAAGTTCACTCTATGACAAAAAGGCAGAACAGTGGTTAGGTAAGACTTAAACAGACTATATATATATATATGTCCATAGAAGAATCTTTCCCATATGTTTCTTCGGGTGGTCCTTGTGATACTCCCTGATTTTCTGCTGTTTGCTGAAGATGTTAGTTCACGACATTATTTTTGGTGGTTTTGCATCTCGCTTCTTCATTATTCTTCCTGTTAGTATTAAAATGTTTGGTACACTGTAGAAATAATTTCTTCTGTGTAATCTGGGTCTTTATGACACTGATCACAGTCAGCTGCTCATTTCACCTTTCGTCCTACTTGACATAATCTTCCAACTGCCAAAATCTAGTTTTGCTTCCTACTGAGCAGGGCTTAATGCAGATAATGTATTTTATGTGTACGGTCACAGCTTTTCTCAGTTTTCTTGTTTTCCAATTTATTTGGTCAGATGGCAGTGATTATAATATTATCTGAATAACAGTGTCTCACATTCAATATGTAAAATGGATTTGTAATTTATGATATGCTTCAAAATTATTAAGGAATCTGCACCTAAAACGTAATGGTGTTCAACTTAGGGATTTGGGTTACTATTTTAATGTATCATTAGATGCTGATTGTACTTTTAAATTAAGACTGATAAGATGGAGTGTACAGAAAAACAGCACTCTGGAACGTCTTCCAGAAATTGGCACTGAGAATTTTCTAGCTCTAAGGCGTGATCTGAAGAACATATGTGAAATATAATTTTTTTTTCTGCTATTTTTGACACAAGTCCACTTGATTTACTTGAGGAGAATTTCTAATCAGATATTTTTCTTTCTTGCCTTTCTCACCCATAGAATATCATACCCATGCTGTAGTGGTCAACACATTATACAGAAATAAAAACTGAGATACATAGAGGACAAGTATTGTCACTGTATTTTATAGGCTTGTACTGGCTATACGACACAAGTAAATAGACCAAATTCTTTTTCTTAATTTAACCACTCATCATTTCTTGGCTTGTTACCATGTCTGTATGCAGTAAAGTTTTTAGGGTGTCCCAGCTTTCCCTCATTAGAGGTTTTATTTCTTCTTTTAGATCTCAATCTTTTTGTCTCTGCGTAGGTGAAAACTTAAATTTATAGAGAGCACTTTGGGCAATACTGCTGCCAATTAATCAGAGAGGTTTACATCTAGTTTCTGCTAGATTCTCTTAACAGATAATTTTTAGAAGGTAAGAAAGTGGGAAGAACATTGAGGTAATCCTGCCTAACTGTTAGTATAAAAATGGCTCAGTCTGTCATTTCAAAAAGAGCTCAGTTCAAATGTGGATATGGTTCTTTGTTGTAGCTACTCTTTTGGAGAAATAGTTGTTTGATTATCTACCTTTACTTAAATGCAATGAAAATGCACATTCAGAAGAAAGATTTTCTAAAATATATGAAAAATACAACATGAGAAATCTGATGTCTATATGTGCCATGAATGTAACTATAGCTTTGTCTTCAGTGAAATTTTTTGAGAGAATCCCTGAAAATTGAAATATAATTAGGTACTGCAATATAAGAAAATAAACAAATAATTTTCTATTAGGCCATTAAATGAGTATTTCTCTTACAGTTAAGCTATTCTCATTTGTTGAAATGCCAGTTCTTAATGTAGCTCATAATGTCTGCTGGAGGATGAAATTATTCACAAGAGAGGGCCCTCAGAGAAGGATCAATGTTTTTATATTAATGTAAATTACCACTGATTAATGAATGCTGTAACCAATAAGGATTTAAATCCTGACTGTGTTCCTTTTTTGGAACCTGTCAATATTTCAAGTTAGTAGTAAGATTAATTTGTCATGTACAGAAAGCAGTAATAATATAAACCTAATCAGTAGTATTTTTTCTATGAAAAGCAGTGGTTTTTTGGAGCAGAGTAAAATAGAAGTTAAGGAATGTACTTTGTTTTTACAAAAGAATAGATACAATATCATTCATCCATATCACTGATATAAATGTCTTAGTATTTATGATTAATTATAGCATACTAGCCATTCATCAGTACCTGCTTATGTTATATTCCCTGTGATATTAGGACAGTATGAGCTCATGGAAGTTCTTAATATTTGACTGTTATGTGTATAATTTCAAAACCATAGGAAATGAAAATATTCTGGACACAAAAAGAGAAATGCAAAAAAAAATCATATTTATGTAGAACTGTGTGTCAGTTTGGTTTTCACAGAACTCTGCCACCTGACCTAAGGAACACCAAGTTGTTGGTATGAGTATGTGTGCACCACTGCACTGACAAATGTAGTTGATGATTGGGGCCTGTGAAACCAGGTGGAAACTGTGCAAAAATTTATATTTAATGAAAAACAAAGACTAAAGTAGGAAGTTGAAATACTGTAAAAAAGCAAAGGAGAACAAAGGCTTAGTATCTGTCATGAAAAAAATAGTTTGATAACCACTTTTTAGCTATAAGACTAGGAACGAAGTCCCAGGGCTCCAGAATGGAAATACTCCTATATATACACTGTCTCAGTTGGGAAAGACAGGTGTCTGCTGAGGCAGGAGCCTCCCTTCAAATGGAAAATACAAATCCTCTCCCTCCGAATTATAATTTTCATACTGTGAGTTTGGCAGAAGAAAGAATGCACAATGCATTTTCCTTAGGGTATATTCTGTACCAAATGGAATGTTATTCTGAAAATCCCAACCCAGAAAACAATCTCTTTATCTGATGGTTTTTTCCTTGATCAAGTCAGAAGGCGAGAACTGGGATCTGTAGTATTGAAAGCATGATTATGGTAATATTCTCTGAGAATTTGAGAAACCCTCATTCTTCGAGGGTCACACATGTATTCTGTAACATATTCATCCATAATATTTGCTAACAAATTATTTTTGTGAGGGCTAAGTAGATATGAGTCATAAGACAGATGGGTAAAGCTTACTTTATCATGCTGTCTGACACAGTGTATGTTAAGGATAAGTACCTTGGCAAAGCATATTGCTTAATTCATCAATAGGCAACTTCTCACTTCTCTATCAGCTTGAGAAGGGATATCTATTAGTTCATAAATTCTCTCAAAAGACTATTTCCTGTACAGCTTCTTGGAGTTTCTAATTGTCAGAATTTAACACATATACTTTTGAATTGTTATCTGTGTTTTCTGTAGAGGGGAACAATGCAAGTAGTATGAGTTTATTTGGTAGTCAGTTGTCTGCTTGGTATATTGGTTTTCAGTTCACTTCAAAATTATTTTCATGCAGTGCTGCAGAATTGTGTCTGCCTGCAGACTACAATGGGAGATGCATAAACGTGTTATCATTTTGCACCCACAGTGCATATGTACTTACATAAACACACTCATAAAGCAAAAAACCATATGAATGATACAATTAGTGACTATTACTTTATCTCCTTAGGCTGATACATTATATATAAAGTATTAAAATAAGTTCCTGTGCACATGGTTGGGAGAACCCAGAAATGTGACTGATAGTATCCCCAATAGATTTTCAATAAGACTACGGGCATATGTATCTGTAGTGTGGTCTTTCCTAAATATTCTTATCTCAGTTGGGCAGTTGAATGTACAAATATACAAATATAGAGTCATGGAATAGTTTGGTTAGAAGGAACCTTAAAGATCACCTAGTTCCATTCAGAAAAGTTTCATACTTGTATGACAATAGGTCAGTAAATGGTTGGGTTTTAAGTATGTGAATGAAAACCAGAGTGACAGTCTTTTATTGCTTTAGTGATTAGAATGCTACAATTTTTGTTTAACCATATTTTTACAAAATTATTAAATGGCAAGACTTAGATCACTAGAGGGCATTAGTTCATATATTGACTATATGCACTAATAAACTTAAGTAAGGAAACAGAAGCTAAGATTTTTGGATGCTTTTCAATTGTATTAGGAGTCTGTAAGAAATTAATATCCTGATCCTCAGTTGCCCTGGGAAAAGAAGCCATCTGAGAGAGAAACTAGTGAACCGTACACTTTATTTTAGGTTCTGATGATATTACTTGCCACAAATCTCTTGAACATTTTCCTAAATAAACCCTTGAATTGGCAGAAGAGGTGAATTCTGGTGTCTTGAAGCTGATTGGACTGAAGAAGAATGCAAAGCTATTTAAAAATTCATATTTATTGATAGCTGAGGGCAAAGCTTTTTTTCTCATTATATTTTTTACTGTCTTCTCAGTAAAGGTGTTTTCAACCTTCCGCTTTCCTTCGACACTTATCCAGGTTTGTTTCACTCTGAAGAAAATGCATATTTTCTGTGTCACTTAAATATGCCTCAGTGCCTGCTTAGAAATCACTAAAGCAATACTTCTAGTGAAGACACAATTGTATTTTCTAATTATTCACATGAATACTTTCTTCTTCAGTACCCCAGAATCTGTATGTAAAACTTGCTCTGTATTTGTTTAAATGCTGCCAGATACTTTGATTGTTTTTTGTTAAACTTTGACTTAAAGTTTGACTACTGCCTTAAAACAGAGGGTGGTGGTTACAATTTCTGTAGTTATATTCCATATCCTTACCTCATAACTGTGACTGCAATGTACAGGACATTAACTTCTGGTGATCAGGTGGTAAATGTAGCTTCAATTCAATGAGTTCTTAATATTTACATTCTGTTTATATTAGAGTCTCAGCCTTCATCACACATTCAAACCATGCTTATGTGTAAAAGGAAATAGAAGGTGTGCACTGAAATGGTGACTCAACAAAGGAGAAAATGTTTTGTCTGTTGGTTCTTTCTGTGTGTGCATCACACATGACTGAGGCTCTGCATGCTCCAAAGTGAATTTTTCAGGAAGGTCCACTACAGTGCCTTTTGACTTAAAAAGAAAATTTTCATCTACTGAAGCAACATAATTTATCATCTTGTATAATGCATAATTAATTTTTCACTTTTTTTTTTTTTCTCAAGAGTTTCTCAGAGTAAGATCTAAAAAATTATGGAGCCTCACACTTTCATACGAAACAAGATTTTTTGGGAAGCAAAAATGTGTTGTCTCTTAGTGGCCCATCCATTTTGGTTTTAGCTGTGTAATGACAGGTAGGAATAAGCAAAATAATCACTTTGAAATACCGGTTAATCAGGAAGCAGTGATCCTTTCTAACAATATAAAAAATAGGGAAGAAATCAAACACATCAAAATACATGCATTATATATTGTAGTAGCACCTGAGAAGAAAGATACACTTATGCCTGTTTTCCATTAAAGGAATATACCAAGTTTTATGAACTTGGAGTGTAGTTTTTCTGTGATGTATTAAATCCACAAGCTCTAGTTCAGGTTCCAAGTTTTTACCTTTTGTACTGCTAATTTCATCCTTCTATGTCCTATTGTAAAAATATACTTTTACCTTAATGATGATTTTTTTTGAGGCCATGTAGATAGAGCCACTGAAAGCTGTAGCTTTTCAAGGGTGTGAGCAGTAACCTATTGAAACCAAAGGGCAAGATCAGTGGACCAAGGAACTAGAAAGAAGTTCAAGTTAGTTTCATAACTGAAATGAATGCCTCTTACATATGAAAAATGTCACTAGGTTTCATTAGAAGTCAGAGTCTTAGAATCAGAAGTGCTGAGCACTTAAACTGCATAATTAAATATGCAAACTGCCTAGTTTAGTGATGAACAGGCTTGCTTGCTTGCTTGCTTGCTTTGGTTCTTCAGTTACCTGATGGATGGTTTTATCTGTAGTTAAATTTACAAGTAGCAAGTTAAGCTGTCACTAGCCTTTGTTTTCTAATTAATGTCAGGACCTGAATTAACATAGTTTCACAGGCCATAACTAGATTTTTGCTCTGGGTAACACAGCCCTCACAAGTCAATAAATTAGAGAACTCTATATGGAGAGCTAGAATAAACTGTTCAGAGAAGTGGTGAAACCTTTGTCCTTGGCGATGTTCAAGAGCAGCGCGGTCATGGTGCTGGACAACCTTCCCTAAAGTGTGCCTCACTAAATGGGGCCATAGGACAGTAATGACTTCCAGAGGTCATTGACAATCTCAGTTATCCTGTGATTCTCTGTCTAAATGTTTTTATCTGGTTAGCAGTATGTTTTTCACCACCTAGTGGGGATGGTCTTATACCTCCAGTATATCATAATTTACTTTCATAATCTTTTGTCCTTTCTTGAGCTTCCTCAATATTTAGTGCTCAATCTTCTGTGCTTTTTTCCATAGCTTCTTCTCCAGGTTCATACTCATGGTGCTTTCCATATGGTATGAAGGAATTTTTTAGAAAAAGATGGGAATTTTTGTCACTGGAGGAATTTGTGGGTATTGCTGTTCTGTTCCATTATTTGACTGCTATAAACACTGGGCCTCAGTTGTGAGGCTGAAAGCAAAAAAATTTTCACAGTGCTGATATCACTAGAAAGACATATATGATCCATATTCCAAATGACTTAAAATCTCCCAGGACTATTAGTAAAATAGAATTATATAGAAATACTATTTTAAAAGTAGTATTAGAAAACCTTTGGTCCATGGCAAGTGTGCTATCTAAATCTTGTCTCTGAACTACTTTCATTTGCATAGCAAGTCCTCTGCATACACTCCTAAATGTTTGAACATATGTTTGTAAGTAAACAGACTTGTTAATTTTTAAGCAACTGAACTAAATTTTTACCTCGCATGTGACACTTTCTCCGGATGTACAAGTTTGGTTTTGCACATGCAAGCCAATATTTAAGAACAAGAAGAGTTGACACACCTCTTTAGTAGGTTGGCTACTTAGAATCACTCCTCTCCTGGGAGATAGCTACTTCTGCTTTGAAAGGGTATAGTTGTTGGTACACAAGAATACATCAATATTTATTCTAGCTGTTATTATTTAATGCTTGTAGTGGGAATATTTGGGATACTTTAAGCAGCATATAAGCATAAAGAATCCTTTTCATAAGCTTAAGGAATCACTTTGAGGTTCTACTGCTACAGTTACAAATAAAGAAGTATTTTTGGGCCTCAGTGGGGCCACACACCCAGTATTCCGTAGACCTTTTGGTAGTGTAAAGACCTACAAATATTCTTTTTTTAATTGTGAAATAAAATCTAAGGAGTAAAGCATCTAACCCCAGGGCAGCTGGAGACTCTCTTGTAGCTCTGGGAAAACAAACGCAGCTCAGAATAGACACCACCTTATTTTTTTATGAATGGCCTGAAATTTTCCTGCAGACTTTGAGGCAGTGGTGAGGCTTGTGTGTTGGATATTACATCCCATTCTAGAATGGATGCATACAAAAGCAACAAGTTTTCATGTTCTTTTCTACTTTCATGCTTTCAGCTTTTATATAGGATAATTTAATGTATTTTTAGTTTCACATGAAGTAATTTTGGCTCTCATTCATCACTGTAGTAAAATATTTGTTATTATCATGTAGCAAAAGTCTAAAAGATGACTGACATACTTGTCCTAGAAATCTGAGCTAACATATATAATTTTATTAGGTAGTATACGTTATCCTGGCAAGCTGTGGGGCTGGCAAGAGGGATGACAAGTAAAATCCTGACTGAACTCTGCCTACATGTAACCTGTTATTTCAGTGCATTGAAAGTGTCATTACTGGTATTGCGTATAATCTATGAAGGGTTTTCAGATACTATCAAATAAGTCTGTTCTCGCTTGTAAGGTAGTATATCATTTTCTCCTGTTGTTCGTACAGTTAATGAAGAAATTCATCCTTCCTGTGTTGAAAGTAATTTGTCTTCTGTACATCCTAGTACAATTCATTTTGCTTATACCAAGCTAACTTCATTCAAGGTTCCAATCTCACTGTCATCCCATCATAAATACTTTACTTGTGTTGTAGAATACAATATTTGTATTTTATTTTGGGGTGGTTTTTGTTGGTTTCTGAGATTCTTTGATAGGTAGAGGGCAGTATGTGCATCAGATCCTAAGCATCTACCTAGGCTCCTGAAATTACTGGATAAAATTTACTGGCTTTTCACTGTATACTAAGTCATAGAGAAGAAAAGAGGTAGCAACAACGCAAAAGAGTAATTTTTTATTGAAAATGTAAATTTTTTATAACTTTATGACAGAAAGCTATCTTTTCTTTAAGGTAGGCAATTAAATGGGCAACAAATATTGAATATTAAAAAGAAAGTAGTATTATTTTTAATAGATACTATTAAAATTGTATCTATTAAAATATCTATCTAGACTAGAATATACTTTTAATAGCTTTTAATAGAATGGTCAAATTTTATAAGTAGCTAGTGTTGTGTTAATAAAATAGACATTTGAGCTGGACTGTTAATTATATTGCTATATGTAATGATATGCATTCCTTCATACAGAATTAACCATGAGAATTATTTTATTATTCACAAAAAATCAGATTCAAATTTCCAGAAGAAATGGCCACCAATTATCAGCATGTTACCAATAAATATAATGACAATGTGAAACTTATCTATCAGGGACATAAATCTGTTTCTCAAGGCAAATATTGAGGACTTTGAATTACTAAACAGCTACATAAGAACACAGACTGCCTAAAAACTGGAAGTCTTTGTGCAAAAGGATATTTTGTCAGCCTCTGAAGTACAGATTGGCAAAAAAAATTTGTGAATTATTTCTGTAGGCCACATTTTTGGAACACTGACTCAAATATCTGTTAATACCTTTCTTAATAAAGAATGAATTATTATACAGCTATATAAATCCATCCAGATATCCCCAGATTTAAGAATTAAACTCAAAAATGCTTTTCATTATGTGTAGATTTCAGAAAAAAAATGCCCTCACCTCAAATATAAATGGAACACATTTCTTGTGTGTCTCTGTTAAAGTACTGCTTTAATTACTATGCACAAGGTAATAAACAAACCTACCATATGCTGCCAAATTAGTCAAATGCCAGGAAAAGCTAAATATAAAAATGGAGACAAACTTTTAATTACACTCTCTGAAAACCTTTGCCAGTAAGTAATATTCTTTACTTGGCATTCTGCTTCAGTGTGAAAGGGCAGAAAATATGACTGAGCTAATATACTAAATGGTAATAAGCAAACTTTCCAAAAAAGAAGGAAAGAAGAATCTTAAGAACAAAACCCCCACACAACTAAGCTGCTATCAAAATTTATTTTAAAATTATTTAAATAAGAATTGATTCCCAGAATTATAAATTAATAACCACAGAAGAATAAAAATAAGTAAATGAGTTTTTAAAAAAGAACTACTTATTCCAAATCATACTGAGAAAAAGCATTTAACTCATGCCAGCTCTACAGAGCTAGCAGCAGTGTTGGTACTTTGAGGAAGGAAAAAACCAAACTGAAAACACAAATCACATTGAAAGGATAATTTCTTTCCCTCTCAAATGGCAATAGAGGATACTCCTGCCCTAGAAATAGTATCAGTGAGGTGGAGAGGTCTGACCTAAACCCACTTCTGCCTTCCTAGTTGTACTGTATTCCACAGGAAAAATGGATTATATATCTATTTGACAATACTACTAGACCAGTAGTTAACATCGTCTTGCTGCTAACAAGAACCAAACTCCTTCACACAAATGCAAGAACTGCAGATTTCCCACATTTGCTAGATAGTCAGATGACTACCTTATTGTATTACAGAGAATAGTGTGTCACTTCCCTCATCTTTTTCCATATTTAAAGAGCTACAGTATATATTAGCTAAATGTTTAAATCAGATTTCAGTGGGTCTAGCGATCTGCTCTCTGAAATTATATTTATTTTTCTTTTAATGTAAATGTGCTCTAAATGACTGTGACATTTAGAAATAATTACATAAATGCCATATTGCATCATAATCTACATCTAGTATAGAACTCTTCAGTGGACTACCCTGATTTTTTTTTTTTTTAGTTAATTTTAAAGACTGCTTTGGCAATTAGATCAACAGTGAAGAAGAGCTGACAATACTATTAAAAGATAGCTGTCTATTTGGAATGATTTTACCCCGATATTACCCTGTAATGTCAGGAATGGCTGAAAGGTTGGTTCTGGCTGGTCCAGTGTTCCAGTGCCTGCAAAATTTACAGATGTACCCTATGTGCTCATGGTTATGAGTGTTGATCATTAGATTACAGTTAGAATAAAAATTACATTCCTGATGTATTTACATTAATGACATAAGTCCTGTTGGTGTCAATAAAACAGGTATTTCAGAGCACAAAGAGAAACTACAGAAAAAAGTGTCTTCTAACGTAACAGGTTAATGCAATTACATGTGTTATCTAAAAAGTATTTCTCTGTACTGATATGCAAGCTGTCTATCAACACAATATTTAAAAGGTAACACATTCAAAAAATGTCCTATAGAAAAAACTTCAGTTGTGAACTCCTAGTCATTTAGAAAATTTGGAGACAAGTTCTGCAAAACCTTAAGAGTAGCTGTTAATATTATTATTTCACCAAAGGCAAGTCACTCCAACAGATGTTTACACAGTTTGACAGATGAATTTTTTCTTTGGAAAAAGTGTTATGCCTGAATCCTGGGATTTTTACAACTTATTCTTTATTCAGATAGATTCTCAGTGAAAGAAGAACTTTGTTCAGTCCTGATTACATTAAGTCAATGGAAACAAAGAGTTGTAAAGTTAAGTAATTCTCAAAATACTACCTAGTAAATGTAATTTGGTTTGTCCACTTAAATGCAACTTTAAACTCAAATAATGGAGAGGCTGTATTGTAGGTAAGTAAACATCATGAGGAAAGTTATTGCTTCAGGCTGTTTTTATAACATTATTTTATGGAACAAAAAATGTGGTGTAATCATCATACACCAAGAGATGCAAAAATGAATAATAGAATTGTTTCCTTGAATGCCCTTCAATGCTACATTATTTGAAATGAACAAAATTATTGCTCCTTCATTGCTGTCTAAAACCCATTAAGATTATAAACAATACTGCAGCTGACTGGGCTGTTATCTTAATAGGGTATTCATCAAAGTCTGCAGATTCGCAGTACAATGTTTTTCAAACTGAAACCATAGTATTATTATGCAAAATTTTAATTTAATTCATGCTTTATAAGAACTATATTGAAAGCATAGAGTGTTACTTTGATTTTTTAATTGCTCTGTCAGTGTGATGACTTGGAGACACATTATATGTGCACTATATCCTTTTCCTGACTAAAATGTTACCTACAGATAAAAATTACTGTGTATTTTTTCAACCAGGGAAAAATGTTTCATGTAATTATAATAACTATGACTGTTATGCATACAGAATTCTCTCTTTTATAGGTCTCTTACCTACTACAATAGATTTGCACTTGCCATTCATTTGGACTATAAGGAGATACTCTGAAATGGTTTATTCTATAAGTCTATGGGATTTTGTAGGTGAGTTGAAGTACTTCATCTATGATGTAGTCAGCAGAGATGGATCAATCTAATTTATGGGCAGAATTACCTTGGTAGATATATGTGTATGATTCTTACTGATTTCCCTTGTAAAGTAGTGGTCCTGGATGAGCAGGACAGTTACTTACCCAGAGAGAAGCCTACCCTGAACCTGGAGTTTTGATAACTATTTTTTCCCCCCCAACACAAGTGTTTCTGCATCAGGGCAAAATTTCCCCATCAGTGTTTTAGCAAAATTTTTTCACATACTGAATATTGTATTTTTTTTTCCAATAGATGCTAGTTATTATGATAAGCTATCATGTACAGAATACATTTGACTGATACTGATTTCTTGTGCATAAGATATTTCTGGATATCAAGTAGTCAGTAGCCACTAAGCAAAGAACACTGGCGTACTTTAGAGCACTTAAAAGAGCTTTGCTAATGCAGTTGGGAACAGGATCAAATCTGGGAATCTCGTTTTTCAGATTCATGTGCATGTTTTCCTGTAGTTTAATAGTCTGTTGTTGCAGTCTGTTGCAGCTATATTTATCAAATTTTATCTTAAGTTACAGCTTTAAATGCAGGCCATAAATAAAAGGTTTGTTATCATTCATAGCCTTAGGAACAGTCTTTGTATCAGTGATAACATTGACACTATCATAACATTTCTGCTCTTGTCCTATATGTATTCATCTGTAGAGGAAAATATAGTTTTTACATCTGTAATGTAAATTCTAAATTCTGTAAATATAAATTCTGTAGCTGTTATTATGTAGTAGAGTTTTAGCAAGCCTACATTATCAGTTTCATACTGCCTATATAAAATTTGGGATTATATCTATTCAGATCTCTGGAACAGTTATTTTTTAGACATTACATGTATTTTTTAGACAATACATGTATTTACTTTGATTTTTTGCACTGGATAATTTAGAAAACCTACTCCTAAATAATTGCAATTAATCTCTGTAGCATGCCATACTGCATATTGTCCTGTCTTCCACAATGATGGAACAGGATCATGAAACCATATATTCTGCATTAATATTGGCTGCTGACTAAGTTTCAACTCTGACTAAATGCATTATGATTGTGTATTTTCTTAATATGTGAAAATAAACCCAGAGGTTTTAGATTAACCAGCAATTTTCTGTTGTGATAAACAGTTCTTACGCCACTTTTTGCAAGGATATATTATAATCTTGAGACCAAAAAAAACCCTATTCTAAAGTTTCTAGTTGATTATTCTTACCTGCCTAACCAATTCTTCTGTACATAGGTAAATGATTAGTTACTTTAGAAGAAATGGCAGTATCCCCATGTGCTCATAAGACACTATTAGAATATATTTTAATATGTAGTATTGAAATACTAATAAACCTCCTGGATGTAATTTAGCAGTTGCACAAAAGTATGAAACAGCAACTTAGGAAAGAAAGCAAATTAGTTTCAATCATTCATAATTATTCTTCAGTATGATGTGAAATGCAAAATAAATGCAGACACAAAGAATGCAGATTGTGGTCTTAAATGTAATATATGTAAAATCTTTTCAAGTGTATTAAAAAAAATCACTGCACGTATTTAGCAAAGAGAAGGGACGCTTCCAAGGGTAGAAATAGCTGTTATCTACTTCAGAGCAGCTGCTTTATCCATCGCTTTGGAATTTCTTATATTACATTCTTGAGATTAATGTATGTTCAGAAAGTCCTCCTTCATACGTCTCAAAAAAACAAAAGCAACCAAACAATAAGAAATGGGGTCTAAAAATCTTCCAATGTGGTAATGAATCACCTGTTCCCAAGAAGTCATGGTTTAACTCAGAATCTGTTGTTTATATGACATAGTAATATTAATATTTTGCATTTTTTAGTTTATTTTCTATTTAACTGTTCCTGTGCCAGTGTTAGAGTTTGGGCTTGTGCTGAGATGAGGTTTCACCATCACTTTTGTTTAGAAGGCCATGAGCTGTTATTATGAAATTGTGGTTTTAAATATGTGATATAGATTGAGTAATGACTCAGTATTTTCTAACCAGAAATCATGTCACATAAAGCATGTAGAAACATCTGATTATCAGCTATACTTTGGGATGCACAGAATGCACTTGAATGCACAGAATAAAACCAATTCATAGGGAAGTGAATTTAAGGATAAATCTCTCTTTTTTCGCAAAGGGGATACATTTTAATTCTTAGCAAAGATCAGTATTACTCAGACAGATTCACTTTGATTTCTTTTCCTACCCCTTAATGAAAAAAAGCTGGGTTACCTTTTCCTTGTGAGGCATAAGGGAAGATTATTTTCCCTACATGAAATCAAAAGAGAAAAAAACCCTGAATTTTATCATTTAACTTACTGTCTTGTTTTTATTACAGAACACCATTGCAATTTAATTTTATTTTTTAACATAATATCTGTAAAAATGTGTGAACTACAATAATTACATATTGAAGAATATCCAATTATTATTTGTTTCAATACTGTCAAAGCTGCAAAATAAACTGATCTTAGTAGCAATTATTTATTGTGGAAAAAGTTCAATGTGCTTCTCTTATCCAGAAAAAAACCTGTCAAGAGTCACATGTTAAAAATCATTCAGTATCTTTGCTGACTTGTAATTGCAGAGATAAATGATTTACTTGAAGCTGGAAAATATATGTATTATTCATCAGTATTCAATCTCTCTGTGTGTGTTGAGATGCATTTGAGAGCTACCCTCATCAGGAGACTGGAATTGAAATTAATATGCTTGCATTGATTTCTCTGTATTCCTTGTCTTTTTTTTCAAGTCTGTGTTACTGGATTAAGCATAGATTTTTTTTTTTAAAATACATTTTCATATAGTAAGAACCATGACTTCCTAAAATGGATGGATTATAAGAAAAGTATTTTGAGCATAAAATCAATTTATTTTTTCTTTTGTAGTTCTGGTACCACATATTTTGCATGCTGTTTGCAACAGTTTGTAAAATCAGACTGGAGGAATTCGGTTTTCCTCTTGTGGCTCCTCAGTTTCCTCCTTATATTTCTTTTTTGTTTGAATTTTCACCTTTTACAAAGCAGGAACGTCACTGTCTTTCTCTTTTTATGTTTAACATGTTTTCTTATCAAAATGCCTTGATAGTGGTTGTCACTTATTCCCATACACTTTAGTCTGGAAGAGTGTGGCAAAACCCATTAGGAGGATACTAGAAGGGAGACAGTGTCTCCTGGAATGAGGCAGGGTGGGATATATGTGTGCATAGTCTCTCCAGAAGCTCCATTAACAATAAAATTGGTAGTTTTTGTTCCAGAACCATGGGATGTCCAGCTGCAACCTGCCTTTTTTTTTTTTTTACAGAAGCACAGAATAGGTAATGACAGTTTTTTGGTTTGGTTTTTGGTTTGGTTTTTTTTTTAGCAGTTAGTGGTGCTAGTTCCCAAGCTGACTTTTGCTGCCCCTAGTGTCTGAAATCCTTGAAATTTGTCATTTCCAGGGTGACTTGGATGGTCTAGTGCAAGGAAGCCACAGCTCTGTGAGATGAACACAAGTCTGTTATAAATATTATGCTGGCATGAAAGGAAAAGTTTGACGCTGTAAAACTGGAGAGAAAGTGCTATGAGAGAAAACCATAAATAAGAGGTTACACACTTAAAATATAGCTGATTTTGCTCTTATCTCCATTAGTCACTACAGGAATAATTCTTAGACTAAAGCACCCAGAGGTTAGACTGCCTCAAAGCAGACAAGTCCTGAAACAGCAAAAGTGATCACTTTCATTCTAATTAGGCATAATGATCATCAGAATCCATCTGAGCATATTTAATCTTTAAAGCTGTACCAAAGTACTTCAAACTTCCTTATGTTTGTAAAATTTAATTGTTACCATAAATTAGACAATGAAATAATGTTCTTGATTGTAAAGCTGATTAAGTGTACAGATTTTGTGTTATTTTTTATTAGAATTCTCTGTTCTTTATATGATACTTAATTGTGGATTTTTTTTCATGTTGGAGAGTATAAAAAAATGTTCTGAAATATTTTCTGGCTTGATTACAATTTACCAATTCCATATCACTTAAAGAACTTGCTATATTTTTGCTGAGAAAAAAATAAAAAGCAATTTCTTTGTCACATTTATAGTAAACATTACAGTACAGCAAAAGGCTACACCAGTACTGCAAAAGGGCACACTCAGAACAGTTTAAAGGCTTTTGGTAATAACCGTCTTTTAATCTGTTTTTCTTTTCTTTTGCTTGTGATCTATATATTATTATGACCATTAGTCATAATAAAGTAATTTTTTTTTCATTTCATCAGTACAGAAAGTGGATATATGTTTGTTCTGCAGTCCCTTTTAGATATGTGATAGCTGTCCTTTATGAAATAGGAGACAGTAATTTCTATTGCATACCTTCAACAACTTCAGTTTTGAACAGAAGACATCAAAGTTCTTTTAATGTGGAAAACTTAACAGTTAAAACTGGAAAAGTGATTTCAAGTAAAAGTCAAAGAATACCTCCCAAAATAAAGGCACCTGTAAAGACTTCTTGTAGAAATCAGGCAGGGGTCTTGCTAATTTCCAGACACTCAGTCATTCAAGAATGCCTGATAATCAGGTTCACAGCTGGTAAGATTTTTCTGAGAAGACTGGATGGAAAGGGTGCTTACTGCTTGCAGGCCTGATGTGAAGCACTCTGGCTAAAGAGATTTGAGACATTATGGAAAAAGAGTTGAACAGTTTGTTTAGAGGCCAGTGTATAAGAATTTCAAATGATTGTAAATTATAAGTTGGGCTTTTAAAAATATATATATAATAGAATAAAATTGTATCAGAAGGAGGAAATTCTCCATTAATGTTATTTCTGCCCTGTCACTGTCTTCATGTTCTTTCTACTCTCTCATAGTCTACATATCAGAGAATTAAATTCCAAACCCTTAATTATTCCATGTTTATCAACAATATTATCTATATTTTTCTTTCGTACTCTAATACAACTTAACTATATTTAATTCATTAATAGTCTTTAAGTTTCATGACAGAATATAATTTTTTAGAATGTAGCTATACTTACAGCAAATCGTGTGATATTCTTTATCACAATTTCTTGTGATCAATTTATCACAAAATCCTGTGGTTTTTATTTACCATCTGAAGAAAGGATGTGATTTTTGTAGTCCTTAATGAATATGAGAAAGGTATCTGGGTAGGCAGTACCATTGCTGCAATAATGTTTTAGTATTTTGTGATAGTAGTTCATTGGTTCTTGTTTATGTTCCAGACAAGGAGCATAGCTGGTTATCCGTCAGAGTAATTGTGTCATTTGACTATGATGGCCATTTTGCCTACTTTGCTTGGTATCAGTTTTCTTATTTCTTTTGTTGGCTGTATTCAAGTCAGCATTTTCAATGTTTGCTTTCAATGATACATCTTATAGTACACAATGTGCCTTGATAGCATTCTGTGATCCAACTTTTGGCTTCATATTTCTGCTTTCTTTGTGTAATTGTTGCTTATCGATTTGTGACAAAATAGTTCTGTCCTAATTGTCTTCCTCTGTTGTTTCAAAAATCTTGTTAGCTACAAAGAACCCTTTGTTTAGAAAATAACTCTTCAGACAGAGTTTTAAACTGTACATGTACTTGTATCATCCTTAGTGTCCTTGTCTTGTGTACAGTTTTTTGCTTCTGACAGCCTTCTGTCCCATCAGCATTCTCTTTTCAAGTCTCTGTAAATGCTAAATTTCAGAAAGACATAAAAGTTTATTGTCTGATTATTATGTTTTTATTCTGGTGAAAGGGAAACGCAATCTTTACCATGAGCTGCTTGTTATACTGGATTACACAAGAGGTCAAGGCTCGCAGTGCTAAGCAGTTACTGCCCACGACTAGATTTTACGTCTGATTGTGAAGCAGAATTTGATATTTAATGCAGAATCTTGTCAGGTTGAGGAGAGCAGTTGTTTTTATCACTAAAATTCATTCATTTTTAGCCTAGTTATAAGCTGTAGAAGATCACATGGACAGTTAGCCTCATTTCTTCCCTGAAAATGACGTAAAATGAGGAAAAAATACATGGAGTTGACCAGTTGCTCAACAGCAATAATAAAAGTGTCACCTTTTTGCTTCTCGTTGAATGAGGTTTTATGGCTCTAGTAGAGAGGCAAATACAAAATATACATCCCTTTTATGAAGACTGTCCAAGAGAGAAATATTTGCAGTACCTGGAGTGTATATTGGTATTATGTCCTATGGACAAGTCCAATAGTATTAGTAGCTCCTTTGCAAAATTTATTTTTAATACCAGACTAGAAAATGTGTATACAATAATTCTCCAGCCAAACAGTTCCATATTTAGTAAGAAAAATAGAAGAAAAAAAGAAAAAGAAAAAAACCAAAGAAAATGCTGCACCACAGCACCACAGATGTAATGCCAGAGGGTAATTCCAGTAAACAATGTCAACAATAACTCATCACTAAATTTTTGAGGAACTACCACTACGTGAAGCTTTTTTTAGAACATGATACCTAGGCCCCACAAAGACTGTAAAGCAACCATATAGATTCTATTCCACTCTGCAGAAAAGAGATATTCCTGATACTAAAGTAGTATTAGTGTTTACTAAATATTTCTGATATCTCTTTTTTTCCCCCCAGGTATTTTTTAAAGTGTCTATGTTATTAGAATGTTAAAAGAAGCGATAAATAAAGCAGTAATGCATTAAGCAACAATGCCAGAAGGACCAAACAAATATAAAAATAACCTCACCTGGGATAATATTTCAGCTGTATTTTATTATAGTGAGCTTAGTATGACTTCAAAGCATTCAAGATGTCTGCATGAAGACTACATTACAGTTAATAATTGATTTCCTTCACCCTTCACTTAACAATTGCTTTCTTAAAACACATTCATTTTAAGCGCACTTCTGATGTAGTAGTAGTTTATAGCAATTAAGTCTGCAAACTGGTTACTTTGTATTGCATGTTAATATCTAATCCATTCCAAGATCAGATTTGCTTACTAAGGTGGTCAGTGAGTTTCAGCAATGGTGCGATTTGTATGCCATTCCACTTATCTTAAGAGCATAATTGAGATATGATTGGAATAAATACCGAGTATGCCAATTTAGATATACTCACTAGAATGATAAATCAGGGGAAAAGAATGTTATAAACATGCAGTTAGTTTTACATGTAGTCCTGAAAGCACACTGGATAATATTCTTGCAAGGATAGGCTGAGAGAGCTGGGCTTGTTCAGCCTCACGAAGAAATGTCTGAGAAGTGATCATCAGTCTGTCAGTATCTGGTGGGAGGGTGCCAAGAGGATGGAGCCAAGCTCTGCTCAGTGGTGCTGAACAATAGGACAAGAGGCAAAGAACAAAGACTGATGCACAGGAAGTTCCATCTGAACATGAGGAAGAACTTCTCTGTCCTGTGGGTGACTGAGCACTGGAATAGATTGTCTACAGAGGTTGTGGAGTCTCCCTCACTGGAGATATTCAAGAAATGTCTGTGCTCTAACCATGTGCTCTAGGGTGACACTTCTTGAGCGTGGGGGTTGAACTGGATCATCCACTGTGGTCCCTTCCAACCGGACCCATTCTCTAATTTAACTTCTGGCTACCTTTATGGTTACATTCATTCACTAAAACCAGAGATTAGCAGCCAGGAAAAAGATATTTTACAACATCTACTATGGATGTCCAGTTTACAGAGATATTTAGTATTACCAGGATGTGCACCATACACATTTCTAAAAAAAACTTTTTAAAATTAGAGTCCTTCTAAATATGTTACTGATGTGCCATTGTTAAACGTCTGTACAGGAGGCGATGATAAATGTAATTTCAGAATAGACATCAGTGATTGCTATCCTAATCATTAAGAAAGAGACAAATATTTATCTATAAAAGTTTAATCACTGAAACTTGAACACAGTATAACATTCTAAGTAAATGCCTGTCATAAATAAGTAATAAATAACATTGTAATTTAAAGGACAATATGAAACAGAACCAATTAGCACAGAAATGTCTACCCTCTCATCTTAAAATATAGTTCTTCATTATATGACATTTAAAGTTTCTGTAACTTGACTCTCAAGTATAATACGTCATGACCATTCTCATTAAAACGAGCTTCTCTTATAGCACTTACAATGTTGGACTCCTACTGATAACATAATGAGGGTAGAATGCATTTTGATTGAGTTACCACTAGGGAGAAATTTAATTTAATTAAACTGGTCTTCATTAAAGTATTACATTGAAGTAAAGTAATTATAAAAGCATGTACAGTATTAGAGAAATCCTGCTGTTTAAAAGAGAGAGGGTTCATTTTAGAATGATCGTAATTTTAAAAAATCTTTGTTCCAGCAATTATCTCAAGAGTTCCAAAGCACTCATACCTTTTAAAATCTGGTGATACATATATATCATTTAAAGCTAATGCTATTCCATCTGCTTGTAATTTCTGCAAGTCTACCTCTGAAAACAAACTTCAGGAGCACCATTCTGCTTTGTACAAACATCTTCTAAAATATCAGCATAAAAATGTGGGGTTAAATATATTTAGATGTTTAAAAATAGATAAAAACAGAAGGAAATACAACATTTTTGAAGATCAGTTCTTTCAGATTTTAAAAATATACACCAACACATGTTCTCTCGTAGGACATCTTTTTTGTTATGCTTTTATCTACCATAAATACAATACCACTGTGTAGTTGTCACCCAACTAATGTATGCTTAAACTTCAAAGCCAGCACATGCATGTCAAGAAGTTCATAAGGAGGTTTGGGTAGTTTTCAGATAGACTTCAGATTGATATTCCTGGTTTTTTATTCTTTTTTTATTTGTTTGTTTGTTTCCTTCTCAACCTCATTCACTACTGTTGTTTTCGTATTTCTGTGTATATTTTCCCACTTGGTTCATTTTCCTTTGTTTTGGCATTGTGGCTGTCAGTTTTCTTGGGCAACAGCATAGTCTGGATTTTGGATACCGCAGTTAGTTTAGCTCCTTGTCATTATGAAGGCAAGCTGAAGATTGTGGGTCATAATTGTTTTCCTGTCAGCCCAGGAACCTCAGCTTTCATTGGCTTCAGCCTGGAATCTAGGTACAGTAGGCACCAATTCCATCTTTGAATGGAGACTGATATTTTTTCTATAAAATTAATTTTTAATTGGAATAATCCATATTAATTTATTGCATCCTCTTCCAATGCAGCATATTTCATTTTATTCCAACCTATTGTGTACAGATCTGGAGATCTCTTTTTTCTTCTTTATCTGTTGTAACAGTTTCTTCTTTTTGCACAGCCTAAATATAATCCAGCAAACTTTACGAAATTAAAGGCAGAATTGATACTGCTGATCCTTTTGCTAACTGCTTCATGTCAATCCAATGTCTGTCACATATTTGACCTTCCTGCTTAGTCTAATAGGATGGAGCTGGAGATTTTATTATAGTCTCATCAAGTAACAATCATTCAAAATAACACATTTTGTCCTTTTGCTGGATTCATTGCCTTGAAACCCATTCCTTGTATTTTATATTCTACATAACTCTCAAATTGCCTAAAGGATTTACTGCATTCCCTAAATAAGGTACTTCTAAAATATTTCCTGATTATGGATTTAGAGTCTGATCCTTCATTGTCTTGCAGTCTTTGTAGTAATATTGCATGTCCTGTGTGTTTTTGTGAAGACAGACTGGATATACAGTGTTATCAAATCAGAATAAGACCCTAAGTTTTGGGTGGTGAGAACATGCCTACACGATTTGCTAAATTCTGACAAGGGAGGTCATTGCTGAGCTGATAGCAGGCCTTGTCACAGTGTCTGCTACTTCATTTTGGGAATTTCTTAGGTGAGATTTATGACTACATCTTTGACAGTAAAGTAAACGATTCCAGGACTGTTCTTGGGCACTGGATTTTATCACCAATAATACTTCTGAACTGTTAATATGCCCTCTGGAATATTTTCCAGTTGTGGCTTTTGGCTTGCACCCTTGCACTAGGTCCAGGTGCTGTACCACAGGCATAAGGCTCTGACCACTGGTCCTACCCCAAAGGCTGGCTCTTGTTGTCACTCATGTCTGCCTGGTCACAGGGACCCATCTCTGTTGTACCCCTGCTCTCCTCTGGATATGGAGACAGGCCTTTGCTGGATGGATGGCTGCTGATGGGCCTTGGAGGAGCTCCTCTGACTTCTATTATCTTCCTGCTCTCCTTTCTGGGTGTGCAGATGAGCTTTTACACATAGCCAAATGATATTTCTGAATGGTAGAGAGCTTTTGTTGAGTAATTTTTTTCAGAAACAGGCATATATGTGTGCAGCATAAAAAAGGTTGAAGGGACACACAAATTACTACAATTTTTTGAATATGCTATATGACAAAGTAGTTTGAATTTGACTTAAACATGTGATCTAATTTACTGGGTTTGGTTTTTTTGTACCAGTGGCTGCTGGCATTGCTAGATTCAAGATACAATCATTGCAAGAGGTGAACCTTTCTCCTGAACGTAGAAAATTAATTTCTCAACCTACAGCTGTACAGAATTTTTGCACACAGTTTAAAAACTTCATGTCATGCCTCTGCCTAGTGCCAGATTCACAGTAGGGATTTGCTTAGAGTCTGAAAGTCCTATATTTGAACTATGTGCCCCATTGGCTTCTCTGTAATAAGAATTATTTGCTTTCATTTTTTTATTCGAATAACAGGAAAAAAATCATTATTGCATGTACAGAAATACACACACAAGCATTTATTCTCTCTGTCAAACCAAGACTGCAGATTTCATTTGAACTTTCAAAACATTTCATTTCCTTGTCCTTTATTTTTTTTTCTTTCATATAAGACTTTCTGGCAGTTTTACTTCTAATGCATATTTCCAAATATCTCTGTTGGTCAGCATGTGTGATACTTATGCTGGCAAATCTTAATCATATAGTTACAGACAGTACATAATGTAGAAGTCAAAATTAAAATCATTGACTGTGAAAAGCTAATATAAACCTCTTGTACATGCTATTTTATGATGCTGCTGTGATCCCATAGTGAGTGTATGAACTTTATGGCTGAAAAAAATGTTAACTCAAATGATGCAAGGTTTTAATACAGCCCAAAGTAATGTTGGTGGTCATGTACGTTACTCTGGATAAAAGTACACATTAAATCTTTTAGACTGAGACACCCGAGGATCCTTGGTTTAGTATATTCTTCCTCATTTAGATATTTCTGAAATGTTCCTGTCATTTTCTGTAGGCATTCCTGAGAATTCCCACTCTTTTCACATCAAAAATTCAATGTTTTCTCATTTTTCCCCAGTACTTACACCATGTGTTATCTGCATTTAAACTAAACTCTATAGGGAATGTACTGAAACATGAGCTAGAAAGGATATAGTGTTAGTTAGTTTCGCTAACATAAAAAAATTGCTGCCATCAGAGAACTTCTGGTGCTTTGAATGACTTCATTTAGTAAACATTTTCAGATGAGTGTATTACAGTTCCAGTGGAAAAAGCTCTATGTGACTTGCTGCCACTTGTGATTTGGTTTTTGGGTATTTTGTTGAAATTAAATAGGATTCTGCCTACAGATGTGCACATTTGCTGAAAATTTAGATCTCATTTACTGTAAACTTTTAAAATTATCAAATTCTAGTAAATAAAATAACAGCTAGATATATCTCAACTGAACTCTGATGTGAGGAAAAATATTTTAAATGTGATGCAATTTTTTTTTGCCTGTGAGAAGCACAGAAATTTAAGAACAAAAATAACCAGTATTTATCTTGCCTTGTCTAGGACCCAACGGGTACCTGATATTCTGCAGAAGTTTCAGTAACTGTAGAGTAATTAATACATTTTACATGCAATTTAAAGTTGTCATTTACCATGAAAGAAAGCTTATTTATGCTTTCATGTTCAGTTTTCATGTAAAGAACCTTAAGATAGTTACCTTCCCTCATAGTACAATAATAAACAAGAGGAAAATGATCCCTTCAATTAGCTCAAATTACAGAAAAAAAGCTCAAATTAGCTCAAATTGCAGGAAAAAAAAGGTCTATGAGAAAGCATTCAGAGAGTTATCATTAGCACATCTTTATGATTCTCAGGTGTTACTTATGGTGTATCCTGTCTGTTCTCCAGACAGAACAGAGTCATGTCCCTTCTTTCTTCCTGTTTCCACCTGTGCTATATTGTCTCTCCTGTTAGCATATATGGGGGTTGAAGTACCAAAGCACAAAATAAGAACCAAAGCAACAGGTGCTAACTGAAGTATTTCAATATTGCATGGATCTAGGATATTAAGCCTATGCAAGAGAAGCAATTTGAAGTCTGAAATTAAGTCTTGTCTAGAGTTTTTTAAACCACCATTTCACCTGGTTTCAGGTGCTGATCCTTTTTTCATTTTGTGCAAGACTCTTATATCTGACAACCTCCTGTTGTATGGTTGGGTATGGTTTTTCTTTGGTTTGGTTTGAATTTTTCCAGAGTGACATCACATTTTTCTTTGGTTGCTTCAGTGGCTGCTTGTTTTCTCTTTCTTGTTGATACAATCTGCATTACATGTCTCTCAGCTTGTTGCTTCAATTAACTTCTCAATGGACCCCCTGGTTATTTGCATTGTCTCCTGCTTCCTATTTCCCTGCTGCTTTTTATCATTTTGCTTGTATTTTGGTGATCACTAACCGGCTGCTTAGGCAGTTGTTCGGAGCAGTAGTGATTCCCTGCTGATTTTAGCACAGATCTTTTCTTAAACTTGTGTTTTGTTGTTTATCCAATTCTGATATTGGGTTTCTGTCTGTGGGACTATATAAACTATATAAACCAAATCCAAAGTATCATTCTAAGAAAAGATCAGTCTTTTTAGAAGAGAATTACTTTTCTTTGAATTTCAGACATTTAAAGTGCTTACATGAGACAGAAAAATATCCAATTAAAAGGAATAAGAATTACAATTAATATATTTTTTACTTTTCGATTATATTCTTCCTGTGGTTCTTTTTTGTATTTAATTGTCAGTTAATTGTAAGTTACACAAAGTAAACTAGTAAACCACACTGTATGATGTCTCTGTTTCATATTCAAGACATGTTAAGTATGTGTCCCTGCTTGTAAACCTCACTTAATCCTTTACAACTTTAGTACTCTATTTAGTATTTTCAGAATTTTTCAGGGAGACTTACAGTCTCATGGGAAAGTCAGAATGATACTGTTCCTAAGTCAGAAACCCGAATTGAATTGTATATATATCACAAATATTTTAGCATAAATTAAATAAAACTAACACTTTTAGCTGTATGGATATATACACAGAATTAGGCGTATTCAAGAGCCCAACTTCATTTTTCTGGTAAAAAACTTTTTTTTTCCTCTAAAAACTAACTAACATACTTTATATTTCACTGATGAAAGAATGTTTCATAATTCCACCACAAATCACTCTCTTCCTATTATAGTCAGACATTCAGAAAAAAAAAAAAATTGGGAAGATAATTTAAACACATGAAGTTTGCAGAAACACATATAGTGAATAGCAATGATGTACTTGTCCTGCACAGGACACCATTCAATGAAACTTTGTATTTACACAGTGACATAAGGCAGTATACAGTCTGCTTTAGCATTCTAAGTAAGAAAAGGAGGTAGTATTTTCTTTCAGCATGGGACACATGCTGCACTGTTTCTTACCAAAACATATAGAATCTGCAATGTAGAGGTGAAATCTCACAGGAAATAGAGAACTATGAACCTCAAGATTAAATCTTAAGATGCTTTAAAGACTTCATCTGACAATGTTTGTAATGTGTTAGAAATGCTTAATGCTACCATATTTTTATTGTTGAGGCTAATAGGGACCTCCTACGGTTTTTTTTTTAACTGTATGGGTCTAGATTGTCAGATGAGATTTAAATAAGTGGCAGATGATGGTTACAGAGCTCTAGACAGTGGATTAACTTTGTATTAATGCAAATACCCAGTTCCTTTGTTAAGTATTACCATGAGCTTCCACCAGAGCAGAAAGAAGTCCTTTCCTGTACTTCATTGTAAATACTGAGACTGAGCATGAAATCTGAAGTCAGTCAGGGTGAAAACAGGTAATAATTTGTGCACTAGCTATATTCTACATGAGTTTGCAATGACAACAGTTTGGATCTGAAAGTCTGCAGTGAACGTAAATGGAAGGGATGAGGAAATTCATTTAGAGACTTCAGTCTCCTACCAGTGGAGGATGCTCATAAAATATGACCTAGGCAGTTTGCAGAGTTCACCTGTGTAGTTCTTAGGTGGTAGTCTGTCTGAAACTTCAGTAGGATTTTATTGATTGTTTGTCAGCCAGTACTCACAAAAATGCCTCTAGATTCTGTGATTATGACATGAGAGCATGACAGTATTTTGTTTACTTAAAAATAATAAAGGAACAAGACTGTCACTGGGTGGGACACACCTGTGGAATGAAGAAAGCTCTGAGAATAAACAGCCAGTTTGGGTTCTGTTGACAGACCAACACATGAATATGAGAAGCAATTTTGTATGTATATCAAAGTGACTCCAACAGTTTTAGCAAACAATAATCTTAATTACTCTCAGCATCTGTTTTCCAATCTGGAAAATAAAAATATCTCATTTTTTGTAAAATATCTATGTATTAAAATGGTCTCCCCAGGTTAGTAATATAGAACTTATTCTGCATTTTTGAATTTAGTTTATAATAATAGAATTAATAAGTACCTGTCAAAAAGAAGCTATTGCATACATGGTACTTTTGTATGAAATCAGTATATGTTGATAGATACAGTTGCCTCTATTTGCAATGTTATGAACGGTAACAGATATAATTCAAGTACATTTTATTTGAGACAGAAGGCTTTTCATAAAATTGGATGGGACTTTATGTTTTTCTGTAAAACAAAAATATTTTAAAACCATCAAAAAGATAAAATTACATTTTTTTATTTTTTAGCTATCTTGAAAATATTAATCTAATGTGAAAGCCAAGATTATGTTAGTTATGTGGCTATTTAATTATTTTGCTCATATTAAGAAAAACTGAGTTACCACATTAAACAGGACTCACTTATTTCCATGTGCAGTTATGAAACCTAGTGCTCCAGTAGAAGATCTGAGTCTAAACTATCACTGCTGTTATTTCTTGTTAAATGTAGAGAGTGAAGAATAGGGAAATTACTCAGAGTTTGCAGAAACATAAATTTTCTTGTCTACACATGTTGCTACAATATGATCAACGTTAGTAACTCAGGTCTCGATACAGCCACAGTAGAAAAACCTCGAGGCTAAGCATGTACTTCTCATATAATCTAGCAATAGATCAATGCAGCCAGTTTGCATCCAGCCCTAACAGATTGTATATGAGGCTGTGCTCAGCTAAAGAGATTTACTGTCAGTTTAGTGCATTTCTGTGCAGATACTCATACATCAATAATGGTCCCTGTCTAAAACAAGTAAATGTCAACGTGTTTAAGGTATATTTTCTATCATCTACTACTATCAACTATTCCTGTTGTTACTTGTTATACTTCATTTTGATTTAAGCTTGTTTGAGAGTAGACTGTACACTGCAGTATGCGTATCCACAACACTGAGGAGTCTCAGAATTCAGACCCACAAAATTACTTCGAGCTCAGTTTGATGAAATTTGTTTTCCTTCCTCTTTGCACCAATAAAAAATGCTTCTTGTCTTCCTATAACTGAAATTAATTCATCATCATATGTTTCCTATTTGCATTTATTCTCCTTGTCCTAAGCTTTTCCCAACATCCAAATATTTATTGCAAGTTAAAAGAGTGGTGAACACTTTAAGAAACAGGAGCTACAGTTAACAGGCACTCAAAGAGTCCTACAGTTATGTCTGATTGTTTAGTTAGAGTAGGGTTTGAGATTTCATTGTCTGTTCTTCTTGAAGCTATGAAAATGGATATTAGAAGAGTAGCTTTAGTATGAATGGCAGCCTGCACTGAGTGCATCAACACAGTGATAATTGTTCAGATTTTACTTTCACAATAAATAATGATAAATTTGAAGTAAATCCTCTAAAAGAAAATGAAATTAATATAGGTTTGCACTATTACTGAAGGTGAGGTTAGAATACTTATTATATTAGCTAATTAAGTCAGGCTGAACATAAAATAGGTAAGCATGTGGAAAGGGAGAATTACAGATTTTCTCCATATAGCTTAAATATGTCAAAAAATGTGTCATAGGACTTAGAAATTGCATTAATGCTGCTGGTGCACTTTACACTGTAACTTTACTATAAGAAGCATGTTTACATTCCTGTATGTTTTTCTTTAAAATTAACCATGTAAGTATATACTTCATAATAGCAATATTTGCATTAAAATATGCTGGTTCCATAGAACAAATTTCACTCATCATAAAAAGAGAATAAATGTTAACAGAATTCTGATACAGAACATCATATAGGATACAAATTGACCTTTAAATTATACATCTCATTTTTTATGGCATGGATTGTAATGATTTGGAAGTAGAAAAGGATTTTAATAAATACCTTTCCCAGCATGGATTCTATCAATTTAAACATCAGTTGCACAATGCATATTTTCTAATTTTGAATTTTGTGTATATTAGACTTAGATGGAACAAATGTTCATACAGCAGTTTTTAATAGAAAAAAAATGGAACAGCAGATACTGTTGAATTTCTTTCTTATACTGAAATATAAGGAGTTAAAAATAGTGATCACAACTATAGTGCAGGGATGCCACTATAACTTGAAAACAGTAAGTTCATGTATGTAATGAATACTGTGGATTAATTTGGAAATGGTTATAATTGCAGAAATAAATTTATGCTTAAATAAAAATAGAAAAGTTCTAATTGGTAAGTAACAGAGGTCATATTCAATCTTTAAATTTGCTGTGTTTGTAAAAGTGTTGCAGAACTGTTGCCAGGAATGCTAAGTTATATTTTAGTCATGATTCTTTGTGTCTTGTCCTAAAAAGTACAGTTCTGTCAAATAATAACCACTCACTCCAGAATTGCCATTTTCCACTATAGTTGAAAAATAAAAACCTAAGATCCTTACTCTGGTTTTCCGGACTAAGAATTTTGCAGTTTTTCCAACATAAGTACAGTTTATGTTGCAGGAAGAAAAACAGAAGGTGAGGTGCAGGCAGGTGCCACTTCTCTTAAGGAAAACAGACACAAGGCCTCTAGTACGAAGTAACATCACAAAAATGAGAACTGTTTTTATGTTTCTTTTTTCCTCTTATTGAGTAAATATATATAGAAACTTGCAGAAAAAAGGCACAATACTCAAATTATTCTTTTATTACAGTGAGAGCATATGTTTGTATAACCTTAAAGAAAGATCAAACCTAGGCACTTAAGAATTCTTTTGTTCGTGGAATAGAACATGCAACAAAGCTTTTGGTTCTCTCGTCCTTGAGCTTCTACTTCTGTCAAGATTTTTTTCTACATACTCTGAGATAAATCTCATCACTTAGCCAAATCAGAAATTAGTCTAGCTCTAGCTTTTCTTTTAAATTGAAAAGTATTCTCTTAAACATCACCTTCTTTCTCAGGTGGTCTCATTACTGTAGGAAAAGACTCTCCTCACTGAAGATGGTACACAAATGCATCATTTGTGACCAAGCTGAGTTGAAGATACATACATCCTTCAACAGTCAAGCTCTTCTTGAAAAGCAACAGCCATTTGAGAGCCTCTGTTTTTTGTGGAGGGATATAGCTCTGGCTCAAATATGGTAACTGGCAAAGAGGATGTGAGGAAATAAGTATTAAATTATCTACTTTTGGAGTTTTGCTCAGTGCTTTGGTGAATGCTCTAAGGAATATCTTTGAATTTAATCTGAATGAAGATGAGATAATGTATTCAATCTTCATAAATGTTCATGGTCAAAATTCTGTGGACCTGCATTGTTCTTTTAGGTACATGGTTGCACAGTAAATAGTAATAATACAACACAAAGTTAAATTATTTCAACAGAATGTCTTTTCCTTATCAGTTTTGGATCTAGAAATTAAATAATCCCATAACGCTTCATTATTTTGCTTCACAGACACAGGCAAAGTATAAGCTTTAAATATTTTTTCTTTTTTTTCATTTAATTCAAGTCACTCTGTCCAAAGATGCTTCTTTGAATAGCTTGTAGATAGACAGAAATAATCTTATTACCTTAAATCTTTAACAATGTATGGAATATAACTGATATTCAGTTTTGATGGTAGAAATTGCTATGGCATATCTAACAGAAGATTCTGTCTTTTATTACAGACAATCTTACAGTATAGACAAATACTCCAGTACTAGTTGCCTTATTATTATATAGTTAGCACCGTGTTAATTCTTTCATAGTTTCATGAAAAACTTGTAATCCTACTTATAAATTGAATCTATCCTTTAAAACTCCTATCAGGTTAATGGTCTAATGAAAAAAATCCCAAGTCATCTTTATTTGAACAACCCAGTAGCAATAAGAAGGTTTATTACTATTTATCACAAATAAATATTATATTTATCATTAGATAACCTTAAAATCATTGCAAATTATATAAATACCTCACAGCAACCCACTGATGTGATTACAAATCCATTTGACTTGTATTTCTTTCCTGTGGTTCCAAATACAGATCCGGTGTATATTTTATTAGGATATTTGGAGAAGAATTAATGAATGAGGATGAGATCTTACTGTAGTATCTACTATGTTCAGTTGTAGGTTATTAACTTTTATGAATAAAAAGTATGTGAGAAGGAAATTGAAGAAATGTGATTTGTGAGGGAGTAGACTAAGTATGATGGAACAAAGGTAGGTGTTGGGAAGGAAAAGAGTAATGCTGCCACAAGAAGTTCATATACCTTGCCTTACAATCTTAGTTCTCTGTGTAATCAGCTTGATCTCCCTTAAGCCTCCCTCACTGTTCTGGAGTCCTTCCTCCTCTTCCCTAATTCCCTTTCTTCCCTTTCTACATCTCTTAACCACTTCATTTTTCCTCAGCAACCCTTTTGAGGCTGCTATCACTCCAAGTTTGCCAAAATCATTTCTATAAGGTGTTTTCCTCTTCCCACTTTTTAGGCTTCTATCAGATATACTTGCTTATCCTTCTATAGTGATTTTTGACTGCAAGGGATATGACCATAGAGATCAACTTTGAGGCATTTCTGGAGCTGGGCTGCCTTCTAAGTCTCAAAAAAAAAAAAAAAAAGCTTCTTGAAGCACTGATTTAATTTTCCCTTGTGACTCCCAGAGTAATGCTTCCATGCTGTTGTTCTGTTGTTTCTCTTAAACTGTCAGCTTGTATTCATGGGGTCATGAGGGTCAATTATGTGATTAGGCTGTAAATTAAGTTTAAACAACAACAAAGAAATCTTCTTGGGTGAATCAGACACAGGCATGCAAGTGCTTACCATGGGAGCAGCTAGAAATTCACAATGAAGGAAAGAAGAAAGACTGTTTTATACTTAGATAGTTTCATGATTTTAAGAAAATCAATTTGATTCATTTAGGCATAACGGTTTATTTTAGCCTTGGTACTTTCCTGTGAGAAATTATGCTTAATAAGATGAAGAATCTGCAATTCCCACAGGGCTTCAAGCACAAGGATTTGGTAAATAAATTAAGCCATCCTGTCATCTCTAAAAGAGCAGTCACAAGAGTGTAACATATTTAACATACAGGAGTGTTTTTTCTGTTTTTACTAAATTGTCTTTGATCAAGGAGGCTTGTCAAGAGAACGATTGTATTACTAAAAGTGACATTTTCCTAACTTAAAATTTAAGTTTGTTGAAAATAACTATTTTTGCTGCTTGTTAAGAAATTCAACCAGATTCAGGGAAAAAAGTCTCTGTTGAGAGTATCTTACCTAGAGTTCAAGAGATGCTTAAACCAATTTAAAAGAAATAAAAATTGCAGAATAAGTATGCTTGTGTTGCAGTGTAATCCATGGAAAATCAGCAGAAACTCTTGTGAGACTAATGTGTTAATGTCATAACTTGGGAAATAAAACTTCATGTCAACATGAAAGACTAAAAATAATGATCTAAGTAATACATAATTGGTGTCATAGTGCTACTAGTAATTGAAAATGATGAAGGAAAATAGGCTTCTAACTTGGCTACAGTTTTGCATTAAATATATTTCTTTCATATTTAGCAAAAAGATTACAGCTCAGTGTGATCACAGGACTCAAATTAATCTAAGCAGATGAATCTAAGCAGTTACATTCTCTATGTATGTATTGGATTTTCATGACGAGGTTTTGGTAGTGGTGGGCAGGGAGGCTTTGGGGGTGGCTTCTGTGAGAGGCTGTGGGAAGCTTCCCCAAAGGCTGATAGAGCCAATCCCAGCTGGCTCCAAGAGGGACCCGCAGCGGGCTCAGGTGGAATGCCTCAATGGTAGTAATGCCTTGAGGATTACATGGCAAAGAAAGGGAAAAAGTTATTGTTCAGGAGGAAATTGCAGCCAGTGGAGAGAGGGACAGTATGGGAGAGCCCTGCAGACATTAAGGTCAGTGCAGAAGGAGAAGTGCCAGGGCAGAGATTTCCCTGCAACGCATGGTGAAGACCATGGTGAGGCACGTGTGTCCCTGCAGCCCAGAGAGGTCAGTGGCACAGCAGAGATCCATCTGCTAACCCCTGAGAGCCCAACACCAAATGAAGCTCCTTGCAGGACCTTGGGACCTATGGAGAGAGCAGCCCACAGTGGAGCAGGTTTGCTGGCAGGACTTGAGACCATGCAGGGGGCCTGCGCTGGAGCAGTTTGTGAAGAACTGTCCCATGGGAAGGATTCAGGTGGCTAAGAACTTGGTGGAGTACCGTATCCCATCGGAATACTACTACACTGTTGAGGGCGGGGGGAGTATGAGGATTCCTCCCCTTGAGTAGGAAAGAGCAAAAGAGCCAGCTTGTAATGTCTAACCACAGCCCTCATTCCCTGTTCCCCTGTGCCACAGGCAGGGAGGTGCTGGAGAAAATTGAATCAAAGAACCCAAGAAGAAGGGAGGGGTGGAGGAAAGGTGTTTTTAAGATGTACTTTTATTTCTTATTATCCTACCCTGACTTGATTGGTAATAAATTAATTTCCCCAAGTCAAGTTACCATTTTGGTAATTGCTGACTGATCGTTCCCTGTCGTTATCTCAATCCAAGAGCCTTTCATTGTTTTCTCTTCTCTTTCCACCTGAGGAGGGGAATGATAGAGAGCAGCTTTAGTGGGTACCTAAACCTGACCTGTCCAGCCAGGATCAGCCCACTTCAGTGTAATTAATTACACTGTTTAAACAGGCGATGAGAGCTATACTGAAAACTAAGGCAGGAAATAAATATATATGTTTTGCTGAAGAAACAACATTTTATGTTGCTGCAATTCATATTAAAATCATTAATCTATCTGGGTTTTAAAGTAGTTAAAATACCTTTGTGTTACTGGAATTAAAATTATGTCATTCATAGATTGAGTGTACCTTTGTACTTTGAGTCTGTCAGCAGCAATGCAGATTCGAGTTGAAAATTGCTTTTTCCAGTTTGAAATTTTGCCCATGAATTCACTTTCTGCTTTTATTTCTGATCTTATACTTAACCTTTGAAGCTATTCAATCCATTCCTGATATCGGTGCTCTCATTTTCTGAATCCAGAAGTTTTTTTCTCAAATTACACTTAAGTCTTTGAAGAATAAGAGTTTTATACCTTTGGTTGCCATTCATCTTATGCATTTTGTCTTCCAATTTCTTTTTGAGAAAACCTCATCCAGTGTTAGATGTCACTAACCATAAAAATGTATTTAGTTTTGCGTTTTTTATATAAAATAGTAGGACACTGGTATAATTTTCTTGTAGTTTGGAAGAGAGATGCAGAAACCTCTGCTATTTGCATGAACCAGTAGAGTGAGGAGCAGATTCCCTTCTTTGCACAGGAACCATGGCAACTGCATTATACCACCAATATTCTTCCTGTAACTGAAGATACTATAAAACTGGAAAGGGCTGATGGAAAACTCAAGAGACATCAACTGAAGTGTTCAAGAAAGATTTCAAATCATCACTGGAATAATGTGATGCATTTAGAGCATGAAGCAATTATGTGTTACCAAAAAAACTGGAGAAGTGTTCACACTGGTAGGATATAAGAAACTGATAATTGTGTCTAGATTATCTATATCCAGAAATGTTGTTTGTCTGTCCTGATTGTGTGTAAGCTACTTTAGTATCTCTGATAATGAAATTTCATATGCATAAACACATCAGGATGATTCCTATCACACTCATATCTGTTGCACTCTATTACAGACATTATCAGACACTTTAACAGATCCATTAGTTTTGAATTTAAATATGAATCATCAGTTTTCATAGAATCATAGAATATCTTAGTTGGAAGGAAGCCACAAGGATGATTGAAGTCTAATTCCTGGCTTTGCATAGGACAGGCACAAGAGTCACACCACGTCCCTGAAAGCATTGTCCAGACACTTTTTGAACTCTGTCGGGCTTCATACTATGACCGCCCCACTGGGGTGTCTGTTCCAGTACTCAGCCTCTGAGTGAAGAACATTTCCTTAATATCCAACTTTAACCAACCCCTGACACAGCTACAGGTCTTTCTCTTGGGTTCTGTCCCTGATCACCATAGAGAAGAGATGAGTGCCTGCCCCTCTTACTCTTATGAGAAAGTTGTAGAATCTATTAGGGTTTTTGTTCAATCTCCTCTTCTCCAGACTGAACAAGGCAAGTGACCTCAGTTGCTTCTGACTTGGCTTCCCCTCTCACCTATCACCATCTTCACAGTCCTCCTTTGGATGCTCTCTAATGGGTTAATATCCTTCTTATATTGTGGCACCCAAAACTGCACACAGTACTTAGAGCAGAGTGAGCCAGTCTTCTACTGGCTGGTGATGCTGTGCCTGATGCCCTCCAGGACATGGCTGGCCTTCCTGGCTGCCAGGGCACTGCTGACTCAGATTCAACTTGCTGTCAACAGGTCCCTTTCCATGGTGCTTCTCTCCAGCGTCTCATTCCCTGGTTTGTGTGTACACCCTTACCCAGAGGCTCCCATAACTACTACTCAGCTTTTTTTGTTAATTGAGAAGATTGTGATGACTGGTTCCACCTTTCAATTTCCTCCTCAGAGTCTCCAGTACTTCTTAGTCATTCCACTTCATCTCTCAGCTCCACTGCTAGGATGAGCAGATTATCAGCCTGATGACACCTCATGTTGCTGTTGATGTTGTCCCTGCTACCCTCTGGGAGCAGCACCAGGCTCTGTCACTCCCTAGAGCCTGAGACCTGGACTACTTCATGCTTTTGTGGGTGCTCCGTCTGGGTCACCAGATCCTTTCTGGTGTGCACAGAGACAGGAACTGAGTGGACAGCTGTCTTGGTGAGGGCAATGACCACCAGCTGACCCTCCTTGCCCTTCCTGCTGACCCTGCAGCACGAAGTGTCAGTGTCACTCACGCTCTTTGGAGACAGTTCTTGTACGGATGTTGGTGGGCTCAGTCCCTGCTGGCACCACCCTCACTGGGTCCCGTTTGGGATGGGGGGCTGGGGAACTTCTTTCTGCTCTATTACCAAGGTGGGAAAGCTTGCCTCTTCCTCAGTGGGATCCTTGGCTCCAGAGCACTTCTGTGGGTGCAGCTTCCCTTGAAGTGTTCACTGATACTTTTTATCAGAATGTCAAACGATTATCAAGACTGATAATTGTATCTTGCGAATATCTGTCTTTGTCACCTATTAATACTCCTATAAAGTCATCTCTGACATTCCTTAAATTGTCTTTTTTTTTTCCCTGTGTGAGTAGTTCAGTAACTATCTTACTGTGTTATATAAAAAAGTACAGTTAATTATTTTGTGTCTCTGCCTACACAATTGTTTGTGTACAGTAAAAAGATACTTTAAAATTTGTATGATCTATCTATGTATGACACTACGCACTCTGGAAAACTAGATGCAAATACTACAAAGCTTATTTTTAGAAGCACATGAAGTTTTCAAGTTTACATAGCATCTGTTCCTTGCATGAGAAAATATGGACATACAGGTGCTTTCATTTATTGCAATTAAAATGACTAATGTGCACTGAAGGCTTTGTTTTATCACTTTGATTTTGTATTTTATATTTCCTTAAGCCTACTACTTTCTTTACAGTAATTATTCCTTCCTATATGGTAAATATTTAACAAAATTAAAAATTAACATTACAAGTTGTGAGAATAACAAAAATGGATCAGGTCTAAGTCTGTTATTAAATGCTTTTTGGAAGGCCTTGCTGAGAAGCACAACTATGCATCATGTCCTGGCCATGCAGTTGACAATTGTCAGGACCAAAATAAATGCACTTTCATTTTCAGTAATAATCTTACATTCACAAAAGGTACAAGTTCTAACAAAAACAATACAGAAAAGTATGTTCTTATGGTGTCAGACACCTTCTCTTTGCTAAGTCTTTTGGATTCTGCTTTTCTAAATATTCAGTACAAATCGACACAGTAAACATGCTAGTCAAAAATATAAAGTGGCTGCTTTTTTCCCCCCACAGTCAATTCAGACACAATAGTAAGTTAAGGAAGTCCAAAGTCAAAATGCAAAAAATAACTTCATTAGCTCTGGGCAAAAATAAAATTTTGTCAGCTTTCGCTAATACTCTTAGTGAGACTGTTTTTACACAAAACCAAAATAAAATTCTTTTATTTTAAGGATGCTATTGGTGCAAATACACCACAAAACCAGAAAAGAATGTACACAAACATCTAACATGCAATTTTACAGGCTTTTTTCTGGTTTTAAATCATTGTTTTGTTAGAATAAGAATTAGATTTGTAGCTCTTTCCTCAAATAGAGATCAGGCATAGTGTTGCAGGGAAAAATACATGGGATTTTACAATCTTCTACACCTTATATTTTTAGAGAAAAATTGTTATAAAATTTATGAGTGCAATATAAAGCTAAAATCTATACAGAAAATTTACATGAGTATCTCCATCCATTCATCCATCCATTGTCTATTATCTTTATCCTTTCATCCTTTAACTCAAGTAGAACTACACATCTTCCTGTAAGTTACCACTTCACTGATTAAAATACTGCCTTTTGTTCATACAGTTTGTAATACTGCTTCTGGAAATAGGAGATTTCTTGCTATTATTAATGGCTTAGGTTTACACAGCTGTGTAAAATTTCAGATTCCTCCTGATAATATGTAGACTTTTTTTTTTATTATTATTGTTTCATGGGTATTGCATTCTTGAGAAATGCAACCAATATGAAGTTAACCTACTGCATTATTTTGATCAGCTTTTTCATTCTGCAGTGCACAAAACATGTTTTCAAAAAAACTACAGGGCACAAATTGCAAGTGAACATTGAATTCCTAATTCAGCAATTCTTCAGAAGTTCAATGTAGTAGTTGTGTCCATGACTCTTTTTATGGATCTGGTCTTACTTACGATGAGAAATTTCACAGTAATTCCTGCAGTTAAGATCTTTGCATAGCAGACCCTTGCTGAAATATTTTTTGCTTTATTTTCTTGATTGACACTTGTACTTAACTGCTCTTTAACACCATTTTCCTGGTGGGTACATATGTATTCACACAGTAAAAAAGCTAAACTAATTTCCTGATATGAAATTTCACTAAAAGCAATGGTTGTTGCCCTGTCAAAACCCCATGTTTATCCATGAATTTTCTGAACTTCAATAACATGAATAAACCTGATTATTGCATTTTTATTTGTTATGAGTTTCAAAGATTGAATGAGAGAAATCAATTTAACAAGACATTTTAAATGTTTAATCTATATTTATTATTTCTGAGCACTCTGTAGAGTTTTTAAAACATAGTTCTAAGTTTTCTGTGGAGAGTTTGAAATGCATATGCAGAAAGCTGTTTGGTACCTAATGTTTTCCTAGCAACTGTTTAGAGATTCAAATAGCTAGATTTCAATTTGCACTCAGTTTTGTGGCTAGAAATAAGGGAAGCTATCTTTGTTCATTTACTATATTGCCTTCAAACCCAAACTTTCCTTTTGAGTAATTCCCACAGAACTACTTTTGCTTTATTTTTATCAAAGATTCAATGTGCGTCAGCAGGAAAGTGATGACAGAAGTTTCATTTTCTGCAAGTATAGCCTTCACTTGATAGCCTGCTGAAAGGTGAAGGAATTTGCTTCTTCATCTTCATAAATGTCCATCTATTCCTCCAAAACTACCAAAAACAAAAGCAAGTTATTACAGGCATGTGCGAATAGCCAATGAGTTTGATTGAAGTGGGAAATAGAGCTATCCTTGTCCAAAACATCATCCTCCTAATTTATTTAAAAATGAGATTAATAGACAGAGAAAGCATTTAAAAAGTGAGTTAGACTGAAACTGTATGCAAATATATGTTGTTGCTTAGATCACCTTGCTGAAATGGCAGTTAAGATTTTTCTTCTGATGGACCTGATTTCTGAATATTTTAGGACAGATGACTTAAATTAGGGACACAGCCTTATGTGAATTGCAGATATCTGTGATGATTTTGCCCAAACACAGAATCATATAACAAGAAACAGGTTGAACTTCCTTATCTTCATGGCTAGTCTGTGAGGCAGCTATCATGCTATGAAACTAAGAAGGAATAGCAAGACTATCCCTTGGAAGGGAAGTTTCTTTTGAACATGGGAGTGTTTCTGGGAATGATAATTGCCATTCTGGCCTTAAATCAGTAAAGCACTTAGAGCAATTAAACTCAAAATTTGCTTGCAGTGAAGTATTTGTTGAACTAGGGCTTCAGCAGGTGGCACTATTCATTCAGGACAGTTTAGTGGGAAATGACATCGTTTTGATCCTTGTTTTCATCTGTAAAGTTCAATGCAGATTCTCAGCTGGTGAGGCTGGCAGAGCACCATTAACTAGGGCTGTGACACAAACTGTCAAAGGGTGTGCTTGGTTTTTGATTTTGGAAACTGGCTGGATTCCATACTAAAATCAAAGCACTGAATCTGGAAATCTCACATGAAAACAACATTCCCTGTTAGTTTGAAGGAAAAACTCCCACATTTTAAAAAGACAGAGAAACTGCTCTTAATGAAATATATAATATTTAGGACTGTGTCAATAAAAGAAATATTTTAATCACGATGGAATTTTCTGTTTAAAGTACCTTTAACCCTATAAAGTTGGGTTTTTGTCCTGGAATTACTGTCATAACTACTGCATTTGTTTTCAAATAACCCTTGTGTCTGCAGTAGTTATGTATTTTTATATGTACTCATATTATAATAATGTCTAGTTAACCTTTTATAAATATCTGTATACTGTAATTTTCAAGTCACTGTTTATATACAACCTGCCCTCAATACTATAAAAGAAATGAAATTTTAAAAATTCACCTAAACATAACAAAGAAGTGTGAAAATGTAATTGAAAAAAATAACATTTGTTTCATTAAAAAGGATCAGCAAGTCTTTTTTATTATTTTATATAAATATGAAGATCTGGGGTTTGGGTATGCTATTCTTCTTGCACTTGTGCATCTTTTAATAATAATAATCTCTGCATATACTTACTAACTCATCTGAAGAAACTGCCTAAAATATATGTATTCATTTGCGCTAACGCAACATGAATCAAAATAGAGACATTTGGTATATTGACCTAATATTGAAATTTCGCACGAGTGCTTTCTAAGTCAGTAATTGCAATGTCTTTGTAAAGTATATGGCACTGTATTGATTCAGAGCCCATCACTGGTGTCTAGTTTGGCATTTGAGCCTGCTGATGATAACACTGACATCTACAGCAGGTAAAAAGCATTAGAGAATATACAGTTTCCTTCTGGTTTCTCACTTCTTGATCTCTTGATAAGTATTTTAGTTGTGTGCATTTCTGTACTGTCTAGAAACACAGAGGACTGTTTCAGTTGCAAAGCAGTTTGTTAAAAATGTTCTCATTTATTGAGATTGTTAGACTGACATGATACTAAATAGTAAAGGGTTTTTTTAAGATATACTGTGGAGAATAACTGGAACTGCATTTAATGCTTGAAATGCAGAATTATAACATAAAAGAAAATAGCAAAGTCATATTCTAAGGATTTTATGCGTATTCAGTTCAGCTTTTCAATTCATTATTTGAGGTAAAATATGCACAATTATTACTGTCTAAAAAAGGTTTTCATCTTTTTATTACTTCATTAGCACATTAAGTTAATGTCATCATTCTCACATGGATTTGTGTTTTAATTGTATATAGTTTATAGCATTATGATAGGGTGGTCACCATTTCCTTGCCAACAAACTCTGCCTACTTATAGACAGGTAAAAGATTTCTACATATGCCATATTTTGTATAACAGCAATGAAATCATTTAAAAGCAATTATCTTTTTGAATTTGTGCCATTGAATACAAGAGAAAATATGTTTGTGAATCTAGAAACCAGAATATTCTAGTTATAAAAGAGGATTTTAAAGAAGTTGAAAGAAAAAAGTTGAAGAATTACCACAGATTTTTTAAGAAGCATGCATTAGCACTCTTATTTTTCAGTCTATTATCAGATATCTTCTGGTCAGGTTTCAATAGGTTTTCTATGATACTTGATAAGAAGCCTTTGAATGTTTTTGAAAAATTCTCAGAAGAGTTTGTAATGTAATCTGACCTACATTGATCTGTGTAAATTCTTTTGTGTTGCTCTTTTCATTTTCCTGAATTTCACTTACTATAGTCAGATCAATAGTGAAATAAATAGTGAAATAAAAAATTAGTTCATTAGAATATATTTTAGAAAATAGGGTGATATTATAGCTAAGTTCCAAATATGAAAAAGTTCTGCCTCTAATATTAAAATCTAAATGACAGATGCTTATAAATAGATTTACGTGTCTGCTAAAGTGTCTGTTGAAGTATGCCTTAAAAGTAAGTTTTGAATATTTTTCAGCACAGTTGGATTTTCAGACCAGAGTTGTCTTGTCATGAGTGAATAAAAAGGTTAATGCATAAAATATTAATTTATATGTTTATATTCAGTATTTTGTATCATCTTAGTTCAGAACCTCATGTGAACAGAGATACCTCATACTGAAATGTATACAGAAAGAAATCATGCTATTTACAGAGTCAAGGAATCATTAATAGTTGAGTACAATAAATGGCACTTAGTCTTCCATACTTACACTTCCAGAAAGATGATTATCCACAGAAGCAGGACTCCTTTGAAATACCTAAGGAAGAAATGATATTTGAGGAGACTAAACTAATCTAACTTCCTCACAACTGAAGTAAAAAGAAATACATGAAAGAGTTGGCTACCTAGTTATTCTCTTCAGAGAAATGCAACCAGAAATGGGAAACAAACTGCAAATAGAATTCCGGGAGTCAGGAGTTCTGCAGGTTGCCAAATACTGGAGCAAGAGGTACCTGATGCAAATGTTGTAAAAGTGTGATCTTTCATCACTATATGTAATAACTTGCTGTTAAACAAACACCGGAATTTACATTTGCTTCTGTTTGGCTTATGTTAAAAATGACCTGAAAATAAATGGCCATTCTTTCCCAAAGATCAAAGATTAGGAATGAAATTGTTTGGAAAAGTTCCATGGGAGCACATGTGTAACCAAGATCCTGCAGAAAGGCTTACTTGTCTTGCAATACTGAAGCTTTCCATAATACATGGAGGATTTCTGCATCTTACTGCCATTTTGGTTGTTGGGTTTTTTTTTCTTACGGCAGCCTAACTGTTGTGGGAGTTACCATCACCCTGGGCTTTCTGCTTACATAAAATCTCAATGGCAGCAGTGTTCCATAATAGGTGAAGGGATTGCAGGAAAATTCCCCCTAGTCTGAAATAGAAGGTGCCCTTCTGCTGGGCTGCAAGTCTCTTCTTCCCAAGCTCTGTTTCCTAAAAGTGATGCTGACTTTTTCTCATTAAATATTTTTTATAAGGAAAAGTACTTGTATTTTATGGTACTGTTGCTGCTTGTATCAGTCATACATTTTATTGTAATTAATTAGAGATATTGTATTAGATCTTGCAGTTATCTCTAGCTAGCCATCCTGACACCCAAAACTGCCGTTATATTATAGTTATTACTGCCCTGAGAATATAGCACGTAACTCTTGAGTTTCTCACTGGACCGCAAATAGAGTCATAAAAGTGAAAAAAAATAGTTAAAATTACCTATATAGATTTTAACTGTCTTCTTATAGACTTTAACTGTCTTCTCTCCCTTTTTTTGTTCATTTTCTCTTTCTTTCATACCAGTTGTAAGAAACAGGTACCCTTCAAGTTCATGTGAAGGTGCAACAGAAAAAACAGATTACAGTTTGATACTGGATGATAAGAAATGTGAAGCTTTTCCTCAGTCAATAGCATGCCAAGAACATGTCATACTTCCATGTGCCACAGCATGACAAGAACAAGTCATAATTTCCCTGTCGCTCAATTTAGTTCAGACTACCATTACAGCTAGGAATGTCTGCCTACATTTTAGAAGTGCTTTAAAGCCAATTAAAAACCCTATAAAATATTTTGATCTATTTATATAAAGTGTATCAGTGTATCTTTTAATTTAATATTTTTTGTTGAAAAATGATAAATTAAACTACTTTAATATGAATTCTATTTTAAGTAAGACTACATAATTAATTTAGGCTGAGGAAGAACATAATACTCTAGATGCAAAACATTCAGGTATCCATTTAGTGCAATAAGAATTTCTATTATCCTGTCACTCACAGAATTTAAATCAGGATCATGACCTTAGAACTCATTAACTGCTATAAATAAACATGTTATCATGTACTTTTCTTTTGAGGATGAGATTATTTTCACCTGCTTAAGGACATAGCCCTAAAGCCAGTAACCACATTCCTTTTCTCCTAATGTAACTTACTTTTATGAAATCATCTCCTATCCAATCTCAATGACTGTTGCTAGACATTATAATAGCTTTGAAACTTTTGTGAAAATGAACAGGTTTTTTCTCCTAATAAAAAAGTTGCCTTTTTTTTAGATTTTTACTGTTCTGACTTCTACCTGTATTTTATAAAGGTAGACATGTTACCTAAAAAGCCCTACTACTGCAGTTAACTTCAGGTGATAGGAATCCAACACTGTTTTCTTCACTCATATTTAATATATCAATGTATTTACTAAGTATTTCCATGCAAATATTTAGAAAAACTCAACAGGCACTAGTGTACCCTAAGTTTTAGAAAAGAATTTCCACTGTCTATAGTTTTCCCTTTTTCTAAGTCTTCAGAAGAGTAATAGTTCAACCATGCTTTCCCCCATTAGCTGCCCTCCTCCCAGGTGCTGAAAAAAAGCAAAATATTTTCCTCTGAACTATCAGTGTCCTTTCCATTGTTTGATATTCCTCTTCTAAATCATGTTCTTTGGAAGGACTTTTGGAGCAAATAGGTTTTCTATCCTCTGTAAAAAATCCACTAAACCTCCTACACTGGTAAGATTTTATGAGATTTCTCTTGGCTCATGGCGGTTCTTCAGTTTTGAAGTGTGACATTTACAATTGATCTTCTGTTCACTACCATTTCACCTGTATGTGGAATAGACTTGAAGTAAGGGTAATTGAGGAATCAAAGTGGGAGCAAACGGGCAGGAGAGCATTTTGTTTCAGCCATCCTCCACTGTTTTGTTGCCCCTCTAACCTTCCTCACACCAATCCTCTCTTTCCTCTCAGTCTATCCAATTTTTCCAGTCCTCCTTTTAAAATACTTGCCTGCTTAAAATACTAATCTTATCAACATTTCTCACGAGAAAAGTTACATAATAAGGATTTTCTACAGGATGCTAACTGTGTGTCTTTACTGGGCTGACTTTACATCAGCACTGTTTTGCATTCCAGCTTGCCCTATAGTGTCAGTAGCAAGTACTTGGAAGTAGTAATAACCCACAGTCCACTTCACAAAGGAAGTGAGACTCATTTCTTCAGTCAGTTTCATACATGTTTTTGATAAATGTTCTGAAAAAGTACTCCATGTCTTATCCTGCAAAGTCAGCCCTCTATCTAGGTAATGCAAAAATCATGACCACTTAAAAAAAAATCCCTAAGAATATGCATGTTTGGGGTTATAAGTTTTTGAGCTTTAAAATACAAAGCTTTTTTTGCAGTAATTCATGTTATAGCAAAGCATTGCAGGATTATTATAATTTTTAGAAAGAAGTATCATAATTTAAACAGAGAGAAATTGCTTTGCTTTAAAAATCACTTCTGAGATAACTGATATTGTAAAACATCTTTTTAAAAAAAATTTGCTAATTTTAATAGCTAATATTCCCAGTAGCGCATCAATTAGATTGTATTCATGACTGCCCCACATATTTATCAAATTTAGCTTAGCTGAGACATTAAACCAATGTCATATCCCTGTATTTTACTGTTGCTGGTATTTCTGTATTAGCAAGTACAAAGAAAATGCTTAAATCTTGGTAAATCAGTACTGCGTACTAGCTTTAGACAAGTGTCTCCACCACAAGAACTGAACACAACAGATGTAAACAACAGTTGCATTTACTAAATTCATAGTACTTATCTAAAAATAGTTTTATTGCTTCTTATAATGTAGTTATGCAAATTAATAAAAAAGAATAGGTAGCATTTTTACAAGATGTCATACCCTGAGAGTAGTGGTATCTATTCCTTTTGAAAGTATCAATTGCTGTTTCTGTTGCAGAATTTATAAAACACTTTCTAAAGCTTCTGTTTTCTCAGATGAGAAACTTACCGTATAATTAGCAGCTCTGGGGGAAAAAATTGCTATCTGCTTTCATTTCTCACAACCCAGGAGATAAAGGTGGAAAACCATTTTCTTAATGCTTTTTTGTGAAACTGATGTTGCTCTGCCACAAGGAATTTCTTTATCATAACATTAAATTAATCTTTATCATAACTTTAATTAATTTTGGAACTGTATGGAGTTTTTTAAACAGTGCAAGAGATCCATTCTTTCTCCAGTAATTGCAGTGTTAGGGTGAGCTACCACCTGGCCTCCCATCCTGCCCCAGCTTATTAACAGGGCTCCAGAGCACAACATTTTACTTGTGGAAGATACAGATAGATAGATAGATAGATAGATAGAGAGAGAGAGAGAGAGAGAGAGAGAGAGAGAGAGAGAGAGAGAGAGAGAGAGATAGATAGATAGATAGATAGATAGATAGATAGATAGATAGATAGATAGATAGAAAAAAAAGTATGACAGAACTTGTAAACATTCCCCTCTTATGTAAAGCTTAAATGGATATTAGCAAAGGGATTCTTCTTCACTATCAATGGGCAGAAAAGTGACAAAGTATTCCCAGCTTTCTTCAGAGACTTCCCATTTGTAACTCTAGGTTATTAAGGAACTGGTTTCTCTGGGAAAAGTACTAGCAATGAACACCTGCCAGAAGGACAATCCCAGATTACCTTGTTAGACTCTAATCTCAACCTAAAATTAATTTAGATCTTGGACACTTAATAAATCTCTCTTTCAAACCATCTGTTTGTTGCTCCCAAACAACTAGGGATATGCCTGCGCTGCAAAAATAGAGGTCCCAAACCATTTAACCTCGAAGAGCATTAGTGAAGAGCTTTAGGCAGAGTTGCATAATTCTTTTTTCTCAAAAGCTGGTACAAGTATTTATTGAAAACTCTGATATCAGCTCTGAAACCAGTTGAAATATATATTCAAATTATTGTTGGTTTACATTCCTTCTTCACTGCCCCACATCAATGCAGACTAATTAGTTTTTAAACACCAACACAGTTTTCCATTGCTGGGGAAATTTTATCATCCAGTAAAATTTTATCATCCATTTAATAAAGTTGTGCCAGTTATAATCGCTACTGGTTTTTTTCCAAACCTTTGCCTTCACCCATTTCAAAATCACAATGAAGTGACTTATGTTGTCACTCTAAGACTAATATTTCAGGAGTACACATTCCTTAACCCAGCTTTCGACAAGAATAGTCCACTGATTATTACCTATGTATGTATACATGTATATACTCATATACAAATATTTACATAGATATGCACCTTTTAAATATGAGTACATGTTCAAAAATGAATGTTAAAATTGTATATACATTATGTGCATTTTTTAAAGTCTTTCCTTTGTTGAGAGCTCCATAATCTAAGTGATCTGACCTCTTTTTTGACTATGGAGATCAGAGGTTGCTGCTATGATGTACCCTGTAATAAATTTCATCTGTGTACTCAGTTGTCCTCTGTAGAAGAGAACAATGTATAACTTGGAACTGGACATCCTCAAGGACCATGGGCATTTTTTCCAGGAGGCATATTGCTATACCACTTACCAGTGTTTGGAGCACAGACTCAGCATTCTTGCTGCAGCCAGATGTACGGAAATTTCTTTGCCATTAATAAAGCATAGTTCATAATTTTGCATTCCATCACTGATATCATGTGAGAACCATAAGCAAATATGTTTCATTCTGCACACTTTGTGCACCAAGTAGCTACTACACCTTGTGAGTAGCCATTAATCTTTTTAGAATATCTGATGGCCATGTTTTTCATCTGTGGTTCAAGCTACATGTGGTTCCTTGAAAGCATACCCTTTTTATTAATTCCTTCTAACCCTAAAAGTTACCTGTATCCTGGCTATTTTTTGTTCTACTGGATGTATTAACTCAAAAGGAGTGCTAATACTGAGCAACTGTGCTGATGCTTATATTGGTACACCTTCAGAGATTGATTTATACTGGTTTACACAGCTGAGGCTTGGGTCTATTGTTTTTGCCATCAGGTAATGATCAGCAAGAACTCATCCAGGAAATAATTAATGAATGTCAGGTTGGGAATGAAGCTGAAATAAAAGTTTCTGCTCTCTCACCAGTTTGAAAATACCTGCATGTTTGAAAGCTTTGTTCTAATATTGTTATAGTAAAGTGCAAGTTAATTGTAGATGAAATATTTACTGTTCTTATGAAATGCTGTCATTAAAAGATGTAATTTCTCTTTACAAAAATAGACTGTATATAATCAGTTTTTGAATTCTGTTAAAGGCTCAGAACACAAGTCAAAATATGCCCTGCTTGCTCTCGGCCTGGTTTCATATGAAGTGGTGTCAAACTCAATAATGTTTTCAGCTACAACTTGTGGGAACTCACAACCAAAATTATCTAAATATTTTAACAGCAATGAACTGAACATCTTTAATATGCTTTTAGATACATTTTTGGCAAGATAAATTACTGCTTTCAGTACTTCTTTCTATGAAAATAAGTAGTTTGATATTGACAGAAGGCCTATTTCATATTAGAAAAAAAATTTCCCCTTGCAAAGAAGAGATGATCATTAACTTAAACTAGATAAACAATTTACATGTTGTCATTAATGTGGTTTTGTAAGCCCCTAAATAATATAAATTGTAGAGCATTTGAAGTGAATGTTTTAAGAGCAAAAATTAAAACTGCAAGCAATAAAAATATTAAATACAATCTTAAAGCAGTTTCCTTTAATCTTAGTCCACTGAGATTGGATTTGCTTGCGAAAGACTTTTTTTCCTGTGTTAGATGTGTATTAAAGTATGAATGCTAGCAATGTTTGGGTTCTTTGTCAGCATACCTATCTGACGTAGAAAAGAGCCTACTGGGCTCCATGACTGGGACATATTAGTCATCAGCCTGTCTATTTTGAAAAAGAAACTTGTTTTTACAAAGGTTAACCAGGTGTGATTGGAATTAAATTCAAGCTGACAATGCTCTAAGGCACTTCATTTGATTTTGCCCTTCATCAACCTGTGAATCCCATTTAGAAAGCAGCAACACATTGCAGAATGCTGTAAATGTGGAAACACCAATTTTCAAATAGTGAGTACTCAAGTTGACATTTGCAACAAAGAGCTTCTAAGTAGTGCACAGATGAAATGGATTTAAATGAATTGTTTGCCAAATAATTTTGAATAGGGAACACTTTTGGGAATATCAAACATTTCATGGACAATTGATAAAGAGAAGGAACACATTCTAACAATTTGAATTGCTTCTGAGTGGATATTTGAGCTATGAAAAATTTATGTTTGGTATCCTTGTGGACAAAATGTCTTTTAAATAGGAATTTCTAGTGTTCCAAAAGATAAAAGGATATGCTTTTTTAGTATACAGGACTGTTATTACTCAGGCTTTGTTTTAAAGTAAAGTTTGCTAGCTTTTCTATGGCAGTGCTTGTGCATAATTCATTGCGTACATTAACCACATCTATATTTTATTTCTGTTTCACTTGCACTTTTTGACAGCTTGAAAATTTCTACCTTATCTTAAAGTTTCATTAGAAAATATCTGCAGGCTACAGGCTGATTGTCAGAAATAAGAGGAGCCCTATCACTCTGACCTTATCAGGCTTCTGTGGACAATTTTTCTTCTACCAGCAGTACTTGATACTTTTTATCTGATGGGGTTTATATTAAAATTTAGCATATCTACTGAAAAAGAAAAGCTGTCTTGAAATAAGAAATGTTAAACTAAGTAAAAATTTCCTTTTATTGTATAGCAGGTGTTTAAGGGTTAGCAAGATAATAACTGAGATATCCTCAGCTGCCCTATGGGTACTCTTAAAGAATTTCTAGTTATTGGCATGCCTTTTTTACTCTAGTGATAATAGAGTAATATATGCAGTACAAATGAATCCTTTTCACAGAATTGTGTGGTGGTGGGTCAGTAGAATGAAAGGCATGAAACACTGCACAGTTCCTCCTGGAAGGACATGGAAGGACAGCTGTATGGGAATGACTGTTAACTGAGGTGTACATTTGCAAGAGCATGTTCTCAAATTAGTGGGGTTTTTTCACTTGAATACTCAAAATTAACATGCAAGGGTTGTTTTGTTTTGTTTGGTTTTTTTTAATAAATTAAACACATGTAAACCCTTTTAATATCATTTAAAGGAAATTTAATAATAATATGAGTTTCTTTATGTACAAAAAATAATTTCCATTAAATTCACCAGCATCAAGATATTTCTGAGTTCTGTTTGTCAGGTTTTTTTTTCTAGTTCATATTTCAGCAAACACCACATGGTTTGTAAGCAGCATAGATTCTAACTGTTCTGATATCAGTGTTGATATTTATGTCAAGGACATAGATATTTCAGATGCAATTGAGTAAAAAGCATGAATGCATCTAAAATGAATTCTGTGTGGCATTTCCTTTATGCAACATACCTTATACCCCCTCCTCCATGGTGATTAGAAGAAATTGCCAGTAGAAGTCCAATTGTCATAGGACTAGAAAAAGGAATAGAAATAGCATGTTGCTGTTGCTTGCTGAAGTTTTTAATGTGTAACTTTAGCCAAAAGCTAAAAAGACTGCCTCATACATTTGAGTCCTTTCTATGACTGAGAAAAATTTTGTGTATGTGAGAAGTTTGAACGTAGATTTTATTGTCTGTGATGCCACTGATTTCAGAAAGATCATACTAGAAAAAAAGACTGGTTTAAAACATTTTTTTATGATGAAAACATTTTGATATCAAAATTTACTATCTTCTTTGTAGGAGTTTGATTTTCTTTGTAGTTTTTGTATGCTAGTTGTTTTCTACAGTCAACAGAAAACTAAGTAGAGAATCCCAAAATGTGATTTCACAAATGTAATATTCTAATAAATCTTTACTAGAGAGGAAATTTACATTTATCATAGTAAAATAACATTTGGTTGATAAATATAAAAAGAATGTAAACTTATTTTATATCTTATTAAAACATTTAAATGTATATTGGTCAGTATCAAATTTTAAAAATCCTGAAAATATAACCAAAGATTCTGATAGAGTACAAAGATTAAAGTGATGTGGCATTTACAAAATAATTTTTTTTTCTTCAATGCTGAAAAAAAGATGTAATTGAAATTTTTTGTACTTTTTATAAGCTTTTTATTTATGCTTCCTTTTGGCACGCTATCTCCAACCATATAGTGCATTTTTAATGCACTAATGACTTCTATGACTTCAATTTTGAGGTGCTATTCCATAACATACCTGTAGTTAGCCTAGAAGTACTTCAGTAATCCTTCAGTTCAGTTCAGGACAACTCTGTTTTTACGTTAATTCAGTCCTGCATCTGTTGTATACACTGATTTTCTAAATTTCTTCCGAGACAAAACTGAAATTTAGTAGGAGAAATATCTTGGTTTGAGGGATAATAGAAAATGTTTTCTAATTGGATTAATATTTTTTAGATTTGTCTGCGTAGAAGGGTTTTGAATAAGGGAATTCATGAAAGGAAAGCTTTGTTCTGGGTTGCTGAAGTAGTGAGCAGGAGCAAGTATCAGTAAGACATGTGAATGCAAGTGATGTTTTTTTTCTCCAGTAATCCATGCTGGACATCTGATCTGTATTGTATAACTACATTTTAAAAGGAAGGATGGCTGGTAAAATTAATTTTAAAATGGACAAAATACCTCAAAACTATCCCTCACATTCATTTTGGTATTCAGGTGGTGATGTCATGCCAGACACAGTGAAGTTAATTTTTAAATACAGGTTATCAATTTTTAAAATAACTAATACCCAGATTAGGAAGGAAGGAACTCAACCTTTTTTTATGTAATTGATATCATAAATATATGTTCTGTAATTTATTTTCCTCAGTAAATTTTTTCCTTTTGTTATCATCATTACTTACCTCAGAATATTACACATGACAAAATTTAGCCTTCTGAATTCTTTACCTTACAGGAAGACATTGGTTCTGTTACATAGACAACAGGCAGAAAACAATCCTACAGCAACATATAATAAAGCTCAAGAAATATCATGTTTACCTTAATGTATCATATACTGTCTTAAATTATCTGTTTATCTTAAAACTACTGAGTTTTGCTGTATCAGAAAATGATGAATGAAATTAGATTACAGTAATTACTGTAGGATGTTATTAACTTAAAAAATAAACAACCCCTGCCCCCCTACCTGTCCTTTAATAACAGAACCTTTATTTTTCAAGGTATTTCTTTAAATGGAATATTTAGGCAATTTCTATAAGCAGTTTTCTCAGTGGCAGAACTTTAGTCTTTATTGTTTATTTCAACACCTCTTCTGGATCTTTTTCCCATATTTTATGCACTACATTATGTCATTTTCTGTTTCAACAGCTTTTTTTATGAGTGCCGATTTTTAATTTAGGTTAGAATAATTCGGCTGCTGTACCAAAGATTTTAGTTCAAGACTTAACATTAGGCTAACTTAATATTAATATTTCTAATAATATTTCTGCCATTCAGAAGTATATCAGGTCACCATTATCTGCTGGCCTACAGGTGTAAATTTTACATATTTTACATAAAATTCACAAAAAATTAAGTTAGGGGAAGGTCATTCTGCTGTGTGGGACTGTAATATTACACTTGATGGGCTATGTGAACGCCAAACAAATAATCAGATTTTCCACAGTAATTAATAAAACCTTTAAAAAAAGGATGGCAACTTAAGGCACTGAGATTACAGACATATTTTTGATACCTGGTATCTGTGTAGTTATTTCCAAATAACACAGTAAGAGCACAGAGGAACTACAGAAGTCATAGAAGAAGCTGGGTGCACTTGAAGCATGTGTTCCTGTCACTGGATTACTCTGACACTGTACATACGCGTAAGAGAAGCAGCTGGCTTCAGCCATACGTCTTCATCTCTTACCTCACTACTTTCCCCATATGCTTTACAAATCTTACCATCTCTCTGTACCTCCTGTCAGTTTCTTCTCCACTCTTTTAGCACTCCCATTATCTTGTAACCTGGTGAGGCTGAAGAGGAGCAGGGGTGATCCTTAGGGCTTGTGTGCGTCACTGAGTTTCTCTGGTTCCATCCCTTCTGGTGTCTCTACAGTCATCTGCACTGGGGCTGCCAGGAAAGGGAGCCAGGAGAGCAACTGGCATTGTGGAAACCAACTGCTGGTCCCATCCCTTAAATTAGAGACTATGTTTCCCCTAGATCACATTTCAAAAATCCATGTTGCAAGAACTATCTTCTAGATTTAGGCTTTATAGAAAGCCTCATCCCTGGAGAAAAATGCAAACTTCATTTTCCCAGTAGTTAATAGAAGTAATGTATCCTGTCAGGCTTACTCTTTTTGAACATTGTTTATCAGTTGCCACCTGATTCCACTGATTCAATAGAACTGACATTGAGAGAATAAAAACACATCTTTCTTATCAGTAGAAAAAGGACATTCATATTGTAGAAGTTGTAATTCTGGATAAAATCCTTAATACTAGACAGACTCAGGTGCAGTATTGCCTATCTCTGTGCAGCTTCTATATTTGAAGATTAAAAAAATTATACTCAGGATTACCGATAGATATTTGCCCATGTAATTGCTTTTGGGGCATCTGTCATCAGTTTTGTAAAGTCATTTAATATTTCTGCATGGAATAACGGCACAGGATGGGAAACAGCCTAATTGCAATGAGATTATGACTACAAATGAATTTTTTAGAATAATAGATGACTCTTGTGATCAAATATGAATGAAAGATTGAGACCATCATTGCATCATCTACCTGCATAACATCTCTCAAGCCAAAACATATGATTTGGGAACTCTTGCTTCAGGTTATGGCGGTGGCAATATTCTTTCATAATGATGTGGGTGAGGAAGAGCAATACTGTGGGCATTGCAATGGCAGCATAAGTCAATAACTCTGAAAATGTCCTTTCAGAAAGAAGTGCTCAAATCAACTAAAGCAACTGATCTCTGGGGTTCTTGGCTGTTTATTGAAAGAATACGTTAATTTCATATTTGTTTTTCTGTTACATGACTAATTTAAGCTGACAGGGCTTGACTGTTGTGAAGTTGTGATGTGTTGACTCTGGCCTGGAACTAGGAACCCACCAGCTGCTCACTTATTCCAGCAGTTTGGGAAAGAGAATTGTAAAGGAAAAAGTGAGAAAAATTAGTGGGTCAAGATAAATATAATTTAATAAGTGATGGAAATCAAAGAAGGGGGCCAAAAAAGGGTGATACAAAAAGCAATTGATCACCACTTCTGACAATGCCCATTTCTCTATCCTCTGCATTGGGATATTCTGTCAATGAACATGGCATGCTTCATGAACTGCATTTCTGAAAGAAAATGTCAGTGCCAACTTTCTCACTGCACTTTAAGCTATTCATACAAACCTTCTCTCACAAAATAATAGGCACTTAATTTCCAATTCAAATGACCTTCAAGGTGTTTTGATGGTCTTGTTTCTTCTAGCTTATGTACTAAGACAAATAACTTGTAAATATCTGGCCTATACTAGAAGCAGTATAGAATGCCATGCTGCCTTTGTACTCTCCCTTGAATATGTTGCTGCTTAGTGAATTTAGCATTTAAGATATCAGTAAATTTATTTCAGTATATTAGGCCAATTTTTCACTTCAACTCCAGGGTAAGCTGAAAGCAAAAATAACTTTCAGTGTGGAGATCATATCTGCTCACTGGAAAACATTAAAAATCTTTCAATTTCTGAAAATGTTACAATGGTTGACCTCAATATTTACTTGTTTTATGAATTAGGAGACTCTGATTTTACAGTTTTATTTCTACATATTAACTTTTTTTAGTTTTTTTTGTTTGGTTTGGTTTTTTTGGTTTTGTTGTTTTGTTTGTTTGTTTGTTTCTTTGTTTGTTTTGTAGAAGAGAACATCTGGCAGCCTAAAAAAAATTAATTCATAGGTACCTGCATAGCATTCACTGAATTGTTTGTACTGCTCTCACTATCACCCTCTTATTTTAGCATGTTATGACTGCTGTGAAATAGATATGAAGTAGAGGTTAGATGCTTTTCCAGTTAGTCTACTTTGCCTTCCATAAACATTCAATCAGTGTCAGAGAACACTGTAAAGGTTACATGAAGCCACAAGAAAGAGTGTGAAATCACATTGAATCAAATTAGTCAAAGCATTAATAGGATGAGAATGATTAGCTTTATACCCTAGCTGTATTTTGAGAATCATATTAAAATTGGTTTCTACTATCCATTAAATCTTTGGAGTGAAGAATTGAACTGTGCAAGAAAATTTCTTGGTAGAATGGCACACTGTATTGCCTCTTAAGCCTCCTGAATCCACGAGGTTTAAGATAACTTCATGAAGTCCTCCCAGTAGCTCAAAATTTTAAGGATGTTAGATTGTCTACTTAAGGTTGAGAGCATTATGAAAGATATTTCCAATGCTATGTTACCAGGCAGTTCAAGCCTCTCTTATATTTATTTAGAATCCTGCACAACAATCCTACACCACTTGAAGAGAACCAATTTAGTCATTTGATAATAACTCAGCAGTCATAGCAACAGCCTCCCAGCCATGTCAGAGAATTTGTCTTTATCTTGCCTCAAAATACAGCCTAAGAATCATTAGCTGACTTTAGCATCTGTATAAAATAGTTAATAGAGAAATTAAAGATTTTCTGTGTTTTTTTGTTTTTTTTTTCCCCAAGATCTACAACAACATGAAAAATAAGTATGTGATACAAGTCCAGATGCAGAACAGTTGTTTAGGCTGTAATTGTTTGCAATGACAGAAGTCCTTTTTCTTGAATTATTTTAAATTTTAAGAAAGATCTTTGCATTTACAAATGCTGTAAAAAACCACATTTAGTTTAGGCTTAGTTATGTATGGGTACATATGTATGCATATATTTTATTTTATTTTTATTTATTATTTATTATTTTGGACTTGGATAATATTTTTTCATCTGTTTCCATTTGAAGCAAGTACTTTATTTTCACTGATTTCATGTGTTTGTTGGGTGTTAGTTGATATCTGTAATTCCTAAGCACGTGCTTACGATCCACTTTTCAAAAGATTGATTTTCAGTTCAGACTGGTCATCTGCTGCTGCTGAAACAGATGATAATTTTTGGGTCCCAATATGAGCAATAGAGAGGCAGTAACCATAATATATTTTTAAAGAGGATTTTTTAAAAAAGTTTTGCTTTAAGTTTGAAGTCTCCAAAATAGCGCTTGGTGACCTATTGCCAAGATGCTTATTCAAGTTGCTAAACTTGTTTCTGAAACGTATATGATAAACACTATCAACTGTTGTGACTGATCATTGAATTAAAAATGAGCTTCTATGCAAAAAAAAAAACAAACAAAAACAAAACAAAACAAAAACAAAAAAAACACAACACCAAACAAAACAAAAAACCCCCACGTTCTTGTAGGAAAAAAATAATTTTAAAGATCATCGGGTTCTTTTGTTTTATTTGTTTGAATGCACCAAGCATTTTGAATGTTCCGGTAAACTGTGAGCTATAATTTTATGGGTTTGCATGGTAAGTATTGGGTAGCAGAGGGGCGCGACAGAGGGGGCTTCCGAGAGAAGCTGCCAGAAGCTTCTGCAGCGTTCAATGGAGAAAATGTCAGCCGGCAGTGATGTGGATCTGCTGCTGGGCAAAGCTGAGCCCGTCAGCAACGCCGTTAGCACCTCTGCGATAACAGAGTGATGAAAGGAGAAAAAAAACCCTCTACAATTACAGCTGTAGACAGGAGTGAGAATATGTGCGAGCAACACCTTGGCAGACCCCGATGTCAGTGCAGCAGCAGGGCGAGGAGGCGCTCCGGGCGCCGGAGCTGAGGTCGCCCCGCAGCCCTGGCGAGGATCACGGACAGGCAGCCGTGCCCCTGCGGCGCCCCGGAGCAGGTGGTGCCTGAAAGATGCTCTCACCCCGTGGGAAGCCCCTGGCAGAACCCGCAGACCCGTGGAGAGAGCAGCACACACTGGAGCAGTCAGTTCCTGAAAATCTGCAGCCTGTGGGAAGGACTGGCAATGGAAAAGTTTGTGGAGGACTGTGCCACGGGAGGGACCCCACACTGCAGCAGGAGAAGAGTGTGAGGGGTTTTACCTCTGAGGAGGAAGGAGCAGCAGAGACAAGCTGCGATGACCTGACAGCAACTCCCATTCCCTGTGCCCGGGTGTAACTGAGCAGGGAGGAGCTGGAGAATTTGGGAGTACACTTTAGCCTGGAAGAAAGGAGGAGTTGGGGAAAGGGTGGTTTTTAATATTTGGTTTTGTTTCTCATTTTCCTACTTTAATTTGCTTGGTTATAAATTAAATTAATTTCCTTAAGTCAGTTTTGCCTGTGACAGTGAGGGCTGAGTGATCTTTCCGCACCCTTTTCTTAATTCATGACTGTTTCATGATACTATCTCTTCCCTCTGAGGGGATAGAGTGGCTTTGGTGGGCACCAGGCATCTAGCCAGGGTCCACCCACCATGTAATATTATATTATTTTAACAATTTTTAAAGCAATTTTTAAGTAATCCCCCTCTTTTTTTCTGATAGGTGAATCATGAATCTTCTGTTATTTACACATCTTACATTTTCACCAAATCTTAAAGATGTAATTTTAATTTTTACACACTCTATTTTGTTAAACTAGCACCAGAATTAGCATACTAAAAAATTCTAATGCAAAAATTCTTTACCTTTGTTAAAGTAAAATGAAAAAAAAAAATCCTAGATTAGGAACATCCATCAGTGATTTATTTAAGAATAAGGTAAAAAGTGAATAAAAGGCCAAAATACATACATACATACATACGTACAAATACATACATATTAAAACCTTGTTTTAATAACTAAAACAATAAGCATTGCCCCAATGAGTGCTTTATCAAGTTACTACACTTTCATCAGATTTCATTGAAATCTCAACTCAGTTTCCAAGGTGATCACCAGACATATGTGATGTCACCTATTAGAGTGCAACTGTGCTCTGTAAATTCCTCTCTGATACAATACAGGGTACACCAAAGTTAGTTAACATTCTACATAAAGTCACCAGAGAACTTTGTTTCAAAATCCACAAACTGGTGCTTGAAATGTTCGGAGGTAACTGGATTCCTGTCTGCTCATTTCACTTAAAGCCCTGAAGTCAGGTTTCTTTCATAGATTTTCCAAATAGGTAGGATTTCAGCAAGATTCATGTGTTTGGTCTGTACTCCAGCTTGGACTTATAAAAATCCAAATACAAGGCAGTTAGAGTCAATGTTTTTGCTGGAGCCATATATGTCTGATTGTATCTGGAATATCCTGAGTTTTTTGTCCTGCCCTTATATTTAACCTGCTGGTCTAGGGAAATTGATGTGCCAATACTTCCAGGAACACTTTTTATTTAACCTCAGAATAAATTGTATCAGCACTGTATCTTTTCCTCTATCTTTAGAAAGTTCCAGACAGGGTCTTCTTTCACACTCCTGAAACTATATGCTGCTATTCAGGTTTGGGAATGGATATCTCTGAAGTCTATAATATCCCTAATGTGTCTTCAATCATTGGTTGAATGCTTGAAAACTATGAACTGAAGCAGCTTGTGGCAGTGAAGCTTAACTGAAAGCAGGCCTGCCCCTGTTGAGAAGGCTGTTTGTTTAAGGCTGGTTTTGGTGTTATCCTTTGACAAAGGTTAAGCAGCTCCCTGCTAAGAGTGTTGGCTGTTACAGACCACATTACTTAGGAATTTTATTCTATCCTTGCTAATACAACTGCAGAAGAGAACCACCTAGCTGCCTGACTTGGGCATAAGCGTTCTGCTAGAGGCACAATAGAAAGAGTACTATTCCCAGATAATCAGCGAACAGGAATTTAACCCAAAGAGATCTAAACAGACATTTTTTTCAGCACACTTAGGAACAGAGGAGAATTTTTCTACTAATTCATATGACTGATACTTTTATTAATTTTATAGATATTTCTATTTTTTAAACACACTAGATAATGTTTTCCCTATACATTTAAAAATAATGCTGCTCAGTTTATAATTAGGGTATATTTAATTTTTTACAATATTTATTATTATAATTAGAATATATTTAATTTATTATTATTTAATTACAATACTGAAATATTAGGAAAAATTAAAAATAGCTATCAGTAATGATGAATTTTTATGCATCCCTAATGAGTTAATTAAAATGACAGTAATGTTTCAATTTTAATAAGAATTCTGCTGCTGTCAATGAGATGGAAGTATTTGGGCAGATTTTGAGGACCTTGCCTTGGTGCCCAGTGGACATAACTACAGAAATTAAGCACACGTAATTAATACCAACAGAAAAAAAATTGTTAAAAGCAATAATTGCCATCTGTTCTTGTCAGTATTATTAATGTCTATAGAATAGCCTTTATTGCAAAAAAGCTTACCGCTGTAGTGTTGACAAAACTTGTTTCTTTCAAAGTAGCTGGACTTGCAGTAAAGAAGGTAAGGTGAGCAAACAAATTCAAAATGTTAACACAGCCTAAGAGTATTGGTGTATCAGCCAATTTATAATTAGTTGCAGCTTGCAAGGAACTCCAATCTCACAGGAAGAAAACCACAGTAATACTTGTGGATAAGGTGCTGAACCATTTATGTGTTATACTTTGATGTCTTGTAACTGTTGGAGTTAATCTGGCAGTGTAAGTTTGATTTCTTATTTTCTGAGGAAAAATTATGCCTTGTTTCAGTTTCCATAGCTACTAGTGTTCAGCTGATGTATTTGCTATGCAAAAATAAGCCTTTTTTCTGTTTTGTAAATTTAGTATATTCTGTATTGCAAGACTTTTGAAGAATTCTCTTGGCTAGAAGGAACAATTTAATGCAGTTTAATAAAATGATACTTTACAAATAGTTATTATCAGATTCTCTTCTAATATAGTTTCCTAAGGCTTATTTGTGTTCTCGGGCTATTGCCAGATTCCTACAGCCCCCTGAATCTCTTCAAATCTGATTGCAACATGGTAGAGGTCTAAATAACAGGTTCTTACAAGATTCAGGTTTAGGTAAAAGAAATGTGATTTACGTGAAAAAATTGTTTAGTTAAAAATAACGTGATTTTGTTCTTTATTCTCCATAATACAGAGGGAGGATGTTGTGTGAGCTGTGGCAGAACTCAGAGTGAGCCAGTTGTGGATGGCCTATGCTTGTAGCTCACAGAACATCTTTTGTCTAGCCTGAAAGAACCAGATGCTGCCAGTTCCATGGATTGCTGAGCAACATGCGCTGGATTTCTTTTATTGGCGCACAATTCAGATTGCAGTTAATCTTAGTGTGTGGAGAAATTAAATATACATTGCTGTTCCGGGATGTATAGCTTTAGCTAAATGTTTATACTCAAGATTTTCCCATGCTGAAAAATGTTTGAAATGCTTTCTTAACTGAGGCAACAGACATATATCTCTTGAAGCAGTGAGTCTTCAACTTACTCTGCAAATTCATGGAGAAGTTCAGAAAGGTATCAATTTAGATGGTTAAACTAAGACCCTTGGTACTGTCTCTGAGAAAATAGCAAATAACAAAATCAGGCTTTTTGCTCGATTTGAACAATAATAATTTCTGTTTCAAAAGTAAGTGTGTTTGGTTTGGATTGTGTTTTTAATGTGTGTATCACTTCACTTATTTTTGTATGCCCATTTTGTTATTAACGTCATGTATTACTGTCATTAATTATTTTTTTTTCAGTTGAATTTGATTTTAATGCCAATAGCTCAGAATAAATGTTTTTAAACAACAGTGTCTGTAAGAGATCATCAAGTGTGTCTTGAAATCAACTCTCTAAAACTCTCTTACGTGTTTTGGTTTTCTCACAGTACATTTAAGATTTAATTCTTCAAATTGTTCATCTTTGGAGATTACCATCCATTTCTATACATGGATAATCTAAGACAGGAGGTATTTTTCTGTGATTTTCACAAGGCTATTCAATTACTCTTTCTAAGGCAGAGTTTCAGAAAGATTAAAAAAATTATGGCATTTGTGGTTCAGTTCATCTGAAAAGAATTTCAGATTAAAAAAAAAAACATGTTCAGTTCAATATATAGAGGCTGATGACCAGAGAAACTCAATAGTTCTAGAAATATTTTGTCTTCTTCATATAGTAATTTCAACCAAAGAGATAAAATGGTAAACTTCATGCAAGAAATAGTGACATTTCTTAGTTCAGCATTCAGAATCACTGGACATAAGTGTTTTGCTGATGCTGACAAAGAGTTTATATATTCCTTTTATATTTTTTAGCTTGCAAGGCAAGAGTAATCACTCACAGCAGTTTATAAGTCTTAAAGCTCTGGTCTTAAATTTCATACCAAAAACTTGCCTGTGATAAAAAAAAAAAAAAAAAAAAAAAGTCTTAGAGAACTTTAGCTTATTTAACAGTTTTGCAGTTTGGATGTCCCCTTGCACTAGAATAAGGGGCTTTTAATTATTTGCAGCAACAAATGCATTACTTTAATAGATCATAAAATAAATGCTGATGGAATATTTCTGCTTAAATTACATGAGTGGATGTCAGTAGACTCAGTGGTCTAACTGATCCCAAATATAGTAGTATGTGTAGAGGTTATCCCCTCTACCATAGGATAATGATTAACCCCACAATTATGTGCAGTAATTCTGTAATATGATGCTGTACTAGTATCTTTAAACATATGACACTGCTAAGTAGCTAGACTTTATAAGTTCATAAATCCATGTATTAAAATCAGTACAACTATGGAATTATCTGAGTTTAAGGTGTAGCCAACACAATTAAGAAGTTATGTGAGTTTAAGGCATATATTGTCTTCCTAAAAGTCAGAATGTATGTGAAGGGAAATGCCCAGACTTGTGACTTGAAAGTCCATTACAAAGTTTTTTTTGCCGAAAGCTACATTCACATAGACAGTGATTTTTACATTTAACCTCTGTTCTTTAAAGTAATTCTCTGCTTTTTTTGTTGAACATCAGGAGTATCACTAGATGATCATACAAGAGAGTCTTGGTTTGGATAGCCTTACAAGGTCAGCTGTTTTAAAATTAATTAATTAATTAAAATAATTACATCTGCAGATAAGTTCTTATCACTGGGCCAAATTCTAAATGAAGAGGGAATTGCTAGATATTTAGTTTCCTAAAGTATTACAAATGCTAGACCAGAGTCTTTAAATTTATTATGTCACTCGTTATCAGACCATACTGTTTGTTTCTTATACTTAGCATAAGTACAAAAATGACTAAATAGACTTGCTTTTGTAATGTGAGCAGTCCCTAGTTTTCTCCAGGAAGCTGTCTTGTTCCTGGATGCCAGTGATAAAAATGAAGGAAAAATTATCAAACTTTTTTTTTATTTACTGAAATATAAAAAATAATGGAGAACTATTTGGACTCTTTTGCTGAACGGATCAATGGGGAAAATACTCAGAAGGAGTCATCTCTGAAGAGCACAGCAATTTTGTTTGTTGTCAACTGACGCAGATGTTCATTTTACATTAATTTTCAGTGTTATTCAAGCAGCTTTCAAATTAATGTAATCAATAACATTAATGACCTTTAAAAAGCAAAGGAAGTATTAGCAATGGAATATTAAATATAGAACCCTTCTGTATCTGATATCAAGTTGTCTGTCAAAACTACATCTATTTCTAAAATTGTGGGCATTAAGAGAGAGATATTAAATTTGTTAACCAGATATTGAAAAACCATACGTAGCAATAAAACCTTCCTTCTCTGATTTTCTTGTCATGTCTTCATACATACAAATTCATTCCCCTTGTTTGCTGTATGCACTGATACAAACATCTTTTGATCATAATTTCTTATGTGCAGTGTGCGAAAATGTTTTGCAGGTGCTGGACTTTAAAATTGTCACTTCAGCTACCATTCAAATGGACACAGCAATGCAATTTCATCACCACTATAAATCCTTATGCTTCCATTGTCTTTATGCAGCTGTCTTGAGGACCATATGTATATGCAATTACACATAATTTTTCTTCCTGTTTTCTTTGTTTTCCTCTCTTGAATATGGCCATTGTGTTGCAGTCACTTAGTTCTTTTTTTCTGACAGGTCTCTGTACTAACTAAGACCAAATACTGTGATTTTAAGAGACATGGATGGAGGCAAGATATGATACTGAAGCAACACTGGAATATCAGTTACAGAAAAAAAAATAATGACCCATTACTTAGATTTTTGAAACTTGTATTTTTTTCTTTGTCTTATATTTTTGACATATGAGTAGTGATTTCAAAGGCTTCAGAAGGATATAAATAACATAATCACAACACTATTTCTGTAGCATAGTGGGTGGGTCAAATTACAGTAATGGTGAGCATCATGGTATTTGGCTTCCTGTGAGAATCCTCTTATTCATTCGTCATCTCTATTTTCTAATTGTTTAAGTGTTTCATGCATTTTTACTAGACTACGACTAGGTTATAATATTTGTGCTCTCAATACAGGTAGATGTTTTCCTGTAAGTCTCATCCTCAACATTTCTATACTATTTTACTGTGTGTAAGCTAAAAAGAAAACATAAATAATAATAATAACAGTAAACATAATAACAATAAACAACACCCCAAAACAAAACCCCCAGCAAACAAAAAATGAAAGCCGAACACCAGAAAGCCCGTAGTAATGTCCACAAATGTTGTTTTTCAATGTGTTGAGTAATGTTTTATTTTTCCATTTCCATTGGACCGAGAAGATACTAATTTTTATTTGAGTTGAGAAATTAGGAGGTGGGAAAGATGGCAAGAATAACTTTAGTGGAAATATTTTCCATTTTCTGGTAACTTTTTAGTAGTGTTGGTGTAAGGGGGTGTGGGGCTTTTTTGTGTTTTCTTTGGTTTAAGATTTAAAATAGAAAGATATTAGAAAAATATTAGTTGTTGTACCATATTGTACCACTGCCTGTGCTATGATCATAAGGTTTCTTTCTGAACTGCTGGTTGTTTCCCCCACCCCCTGAGCTGCAGTATATGGGAATTGCTTGTCATCCTCTATTTTTCAATAATCTAGACAGGCTCAGAAAAGTTCCCTAAAGTTTGTGTAGTATTTAAAAGTAGGCATCTTGTGGTTCTCTAAGGAAAAAGAGGCAATGCTTTATATGTTATATTTATCATTCTTAAATTTTGTTTTCCTTTTAATATGTAAACCATTTTCCAAGGGGAATTATCATTTAATTCTTTTGCTTTCCACTTACTACTTCATTTCGGTTTTAAGTCATCAGTGCATTTGGCAATTCTACAGCTAGTTTCTCTGTTTTAGTAATTTATGCAGATTAGAAGCAATGAAGATCTGAAAACTGACTCCCCTGTGGCCTTTTTCAACACTTTACTTTCTAATCACTTTACTTTAATCAGTTCTTTATCTGTTCCCATGTTTAACCTGAATCTTTCCTGCTTTCAGTTTAAGATGAAGACTATCATTTGAGACATTATCAAAGACTTTATGTAGATCCAAATTGTGGTGCTTGTACTCCTATTATCAATTGTATTTCTAATCTTCTCAAAAATAAAAGGTGACTGGTTGTTTTTAAATTTCTTTAAAACTATTATGAAGGTAAATGGCATTTGGTTTAAATTATTGACAATTATTTAACTTTCATCATCTTTAAATGAGTTGTATGCTGTAGTGCAAACTACAAATTTTTAAGGTCAGTTCTCTCACTTGTTCCCTTTTAATGCCACATGTGTCACTCAGTGTGTGTGTGCACTCAGACACAAATATTGGCTGTAATGAGGCAGGCAACCAAAGAGTAGGAATTATTTTGCAGTTTCAGCATATGCAAAGCAAATTACTGTACAACTCTTGAGGGCTGCAAGAGTTATGTACCTTTGGTTGTCACAGATCAGATGAGACTGATTATTTAGACAGTCAGAGAAATGAACCTCAAAGCTTTTCTCCTCTGCTCACTGCCAGTCTTCATATTAGAGAGGTAGTAAGATCATTCCAGATGTAAATACCTTACTGGACTTTGAATGGGAGTGATCTTCTGCTGAGCCTAAGACTGATGTCTGTGATTGTAGGTCATCATAATCTGATCGATCGCTATTCATTAGACTTTTGATTTTCAAACATACTCTAGACCTAATCATGTTTAGAATAATATCTTATGTAATACAGGAATTTTTCATTTATAACTGAGAACATTTAAGACAGAAAGATTAGAAAGCCTAGGCAAAACCAGAAAAAGTAAAAACAAAAATTACATCTGTGTATTCAAACTTTTCAGTCCAGTAGTTAGTGTTTCATCTATCAAAAAAGGATTTTTATGTTGGCAGCTGCTGAAGCAGGTTGACACTGATTAGTTCTGAGTCACTTAAGTCAGATTTCCCTATTTAATTCTACCATGAGTATAAAAGAACTAGTTGGACTTGATGATCTCAAAGGTCCTTTCCAACCTGGATCTTTCTGTGATTCTGTGATTCTTTGATCAAAAATATAAAGGTTTTTTTGAGAACCGAAGGTTAAAATTGAAGGTAACAGTTATATTTTTCTTATTTTGATTACAAGTAAAATGAAATGGAAGAATAGACATGTTTTAGTGTTTCAGGATAGGCATTTAATTCAGGATATGTTGCCACTTGCATAAATTATTCTGATAGATTCAACCTTAAAGATAATTTAAAATGCAATAAAATGAATACAAATTGATTCAGTATCTGAAGGGAGCCTACAAGAAAGATATGGAGTTTTACAAGCACATGTACTGACAGGTCAAGGGAGAATGGATTCAAACTGAAAGAGAGTAGGTTAAATTAGATACCAAGAAGAAATTCTTTACTGTGAGGGCGATGAGGCACTGGACAGCTTGCCCAGAAAAGCTGTGGATACCTCATCCCTGGGAGTGTTCAAGGCCAGGTTTAATGGAGATCAGAGCAACCTGGTCTAGGGAAAGGTTTCCCTGCCCATGGCAGGGGAATTGGAACTAAATGATCTTTGAGGTCCCTTCCAACCCAATCCATTCTATGATTCTATGAATTGCTGATAAACTATCAGAATTGTGATGTATACATTGAAAAGGCACATGTAATCAAATACATGTTGAAGCAAAGACACTGGCAGTACAAATTCTACTGTCTGGCAGTCACCTACCCAGACTACCCTGGGATGCACTCTGATTAACAGTTTAAAAAAATCCCACCAAGTAGTTCAAGTAGTCACTGTAGTTCAAAAACTGCCATTAAACAAAACAGATTATCTTTCACTTGTAGGGATGTCTGAGTTTCTCAATGTTTAGTGAAGCATGGTAGAAAATGTGCATTCTAAAACACATTAGAAGACTGCATTTCACAGTAAGTAAAAGGAATATATTTGACAAGAGTATTACAGATTAATGAATTATGAAAAAACACTTGAAAAAATCATCAAAATGTTTAAAGACAGAAGAACTTAGTAATGTTTTAGAAACTGCTCTGATACAGTGTACAGTGAGAGGCTACCATGGTAACATACTTAATTTAGCTATCTTCAGATCTACTCTGGCCTCAGTTTTATGAACATCTTTTTCAAAGAGCAATGCTAGAATAGATGTTTGCCACCCATAATTATAGCTATTAATCAGTTTAGATAATGCAAGGATGTGTCAGCTCTATATTTACCTAGTAGCATATGCTTGTCTGATGAAAAGGCCCATATAATCAAAAACATATGCTCAAGTTTGGAACAGTCATACTTCCTTACAGTGAGAATGGCAAAAGATAAGTCAATATTTACAATAAAAATATCCTTTCTGTTTGCTACAATATCAACTCCAACACCTCCAAATAGAATAACATCAATGACAGTATCAAATAGTAAAAGAAACAGCAGGTGAAAATAAATGGAATTTATTGTTCTTTTATTATACATCTGAACAAAAATGGGAAGTAACTGTTATTAAAAATGCTGTATTCTTTTATAATAAGAGAATGGCCCAAAAAATGTGGATTTCCCAAGCTATTTTTCATCATATGTTTATATGATTTTATCTTCCTTATCCTTCAGACTGCAATGTATTATTTTAGCACATAACCCTTTGGACAGAATGTCTTTGCTTACAGCTGAGAATGTATGCAGCTATCCCTTCTTGCAATCCTTGAAATAAACAATTATCCATTTTGCAGTTTCCAAAATAAGGAATTATCTGCTCAGGAGCCTATTCAGATAATCATTGCTAACACAAGGAAAATTTATAAGTGTAAAAGATGGCTGATTTTAGTCCATAAACAAGCACATATTTCTTTCAATAGTAAATATTTAAACTTCATCAAATATGCATAATCTGTAAATTACTACTTTTGTGGTTTTGTAAACATTTGTTTGTATGTTTTTTTAAGGTTTGCAGGCAGAAAAATACTTGATTTAGAAATACATGGATATCTCTTTCAAAATGGTGCTTATATCCCAAACTATAATTTTAACACTTGTCTTCATTATTTGTGCATATCTGAAATTTCACCTCAGTATTTTCTGTTTATTTTGGAATATTCAGTAGAAGATAATTATGTTATTGCAGTAAAAAATTATAGATGTTCCTAAGGTCATGTATCCTTCAAAGATAAGGGACAAAAGCTGAATTAAGTCATGAACAGGTTTTAATGCTGAACCACAATATGGTTCTCAAACTTTCTGAACAGAGGTGGGAATGGAACATATCTTTTCATGACATTTCAATTAGTAATAGTGTTTTAAATGAAACTAAACTTCTTCTTCTTATCCATCTTGTATTTCTCAATGTTTCAGATTATAAAGTCTGACATACTGACACAGAGTAGTTTCTACCCCATTTTTACCCACAGAGGTAAATATGGTCCATTTTTTACTACATAATAATTTCTTTAATAAAGATCAGTTACTTATTTTTTGAAATAAGTTTAAAATATAAAAGATATTTAGCTGCAAATTGTTTATAGTATAAATATGAAGGCTCTTACAAGTGTAGTAATTACTGTAGGAAAGAGTAAAAAACTTTGTTCATTCCTTATGTTTACAAATAGTATTTTTTTCTCCTCACCCCTCCTTGTACTTTCCTACTCAACTNTCATGGCAGAAATGAAAACAGCATATTTTTTACTAAAAGATTCCTTCTGAAAATTTTGCTCTTGAAATAGAATGAAACACTGCTATCATCTGCATATGCAATCTTGGGGGCATTATTTCCTGTTTTCACATTGAAGGCAAAAGGAAAGTTTCAGTTATCATTACAGTACTTTTAAAGTGATGAAAAGAAATGGAAAACAACAGATGCACTGGAGTGAGACAGTAAATTTGATGTGCTCTTATCAAAAAGCTGCATTTATGAGACTTCCACTCTGTTGGGATATGCCTCCAAATGCTACAACCCAACAGGAAATAAGGCGAGATTTCTACAAAATATGTATTCTGTGATCACTGAAGTCATGAAGAGAATGAAAAATAAGTTGATTTTAGCTCTGGAAATAGATTTGTTTCTTTGTGTTTGAGTTTGTAAGTTCAGAATAAGCTATTTGATGCAGAAAATTTAATGAACTTTTAAAAATAGACTGCTAAATAGGTAATACGAGCAATTAGTAAATGTTTTTCTTAAGTCTTTGTATGCACCATACAACAGTACCATATGCTAAATTGCACAGTATTTATTTTCATATCTTTAATGTCATAACACCCCTGAGTCAGAATGCTGTTCTGCAATATTCAATTAGAAAAATAAAAAATAGCCTTGATCATCAGAACTTAAACCAGAGGTGCTAAACAAGAGAGAGCAGGTGAAGAGGAAAGGAAAAACATATAAGAAAATGCTGGGCTTCAAAATTCTCTGTAAGCATAGTCACTTGGATTCAGATATTGTTGAAAATTCTGTTGCTAGCACGTAAAACAAGTACTGAAATATGCTTAGACTAATAAAGGTGTTTTGCCCATAAATACAAAAATAAGTGGGAGGTTAGCACTTAGGAGCTACTCGAATCACATTGAGATAATTTATTTTAACCTTTTTGCAATTCTCAGAGCATATCACATTTCATGACCCCTGCAGCTTCCTTGATGAGAATCAGAGAAATACACAGAGGGGGACATAATTAAGATTAATCCATATATATTTAACTAACTAATGAATGTGGTTTATTTACAATATGTATTCTGAGATATAACTAATAATACCTTATCTTCTTTGAACAGGTAAATATCCTGTTTCAACAAATTGCCAAAAGAAACTTCAAGAGACTTCAAAGGTAAGGACCTCCTCAAAAAGGCTTCAAATGATCATTTCTTCTGGTTTATCAGAAAAGAAAATGGAGAATGTTAATTCTTTTTGACTATCTGGCTGATAAAGAATAAGCAGGTGGCATTAATCGACACAGACTTCCTGTTCATGGAGCTGTTTATATATAAAAGAAAAATTTTCACTTTACTCTTGATTAAAAGGATAAGCTTAATTAATTTGGTAACTGCAGAAACAAAAAAAGATTCATATGTGAAAATAAAATACTAAAAGCTTGTAACATTTTTACCATATTTTTCCTTGTGTAAGATTAAAAGAATACTGTTAAGCTACTGGGAAATTAAACTTGGTAAGGATTCCTTTTTTCAATATGAAAACTTTCGAACTTCGCTTTTTAAAAAATTTTTACTTGATACAACTTTCCTTCATTCCTCTAAGAAATAGAAATTTGAATTTAGTTTCAAAGATTTAATTAATTTTGAGAGCTCTTTAAATTTAGAATACATGTGGTTTGCATTCAGTCGTGTGGAGTAATTCAGTGTCATATTATGTTCAGACTTCTGTGTGGTACTTCACTGTTCTTCAGCTACGTTCCCTGTAATGAATAGCTGATTTTTAAACTCTCCTGTCCACCTTTACAGAAAATATTCTTGCCTTTCAAGGACGCAAGTAACAGAAGACAAGTTTTCACTAAATTTGTTATTTTTAAGTCATCACGTTAGAGAGGATGACAAGGACATTGTGGTCTGCCCTAATCTTTGATTTGTTAATCAGGGAGAAAAAAAAGAGCAGCAATTATTGTTCCAATCATCATCTCTGTGCCTACTTTATTTTAAAACACTGGGTATTTTAAGAACCTGTCACATGTCATTTATGCATATGTTTTAATGCCTACACTGACAGGATAAGAGATCCTATATCAATTAATATTTAGCCATACTTTCCTACCCCACCTTAAAAAAATGCCCCATAATTTGTTTGTCTTCCCAAAACACAGCTTATTAATTACAAATATTAATGGAGAAGTTCTGGGAAAGTTCCACAAGTTTTTGGGGATTGTGCCAGATATCATCTGAGTACTGGACATTTATGGGACAAAAACATGTAGATGGTATATCTAATCTGAGACAAAAAGTCAAAGGCTCATTTCAGAACATGCTGTATTCCCAGTGACCAAGGACTTCAAGCATGGTCTCGTGCCCCAGAAGTATTCCTGAAATATTCAGCCTTTCTGTATTTTTTTTTTTTAAATTTTTTAACTTTCTTTCAAAAAATCTTTTAGAAAATATTTTTTTTCTTCTTGATTGAAATCCCAGGGCATTGTGAGATATGGGAAGGCACTTTCCTTATGCCTCAGTGTGCTACCTAGCTCTCGCTTGGTATTCTTCCCATACACCTGCTTAGATTCATCCAAAAACTCCAAATTTTGAGTAGTCTATTATACTTTGGAAATTATGAAGGAAATAATATAATAAAATGGCTGATGGTTTTTGTGTGTGCAGGTGTGTTGCCAAGTTTGTTCCATTTTTTTTTTTTTTCAGGTCTTGTCTTTATATAAAAATATAATGGATGAGGTAATTTGTTACTTTCCCAAGTGAGTAGAATTTGATCATGCCAAGGTTTAAATATTATTGGCTGACTGAAAATATTGCAGTAAAAGTAGGAAAAAAAGAACCTTAGAGGTGAAAAATATGGAAGAGTTAAGAAAAAAAGAGGGCTAAAAAAAAAGCATAAAGGAGGGGGAAGAGAGGGTGCCATACTCCAAGGTCCTGTTTGAATGCCACTGAGGGTGCCTGGGAGAATCATCATTGAAGGACATAAAGTATCAGGATGAGAAAATACATGTCACATTTCTGACAGGTACATCTAACTACGAAAAAAAAAAAAACCCTATTCAGCATAGGAGGTTAAAGGAAGAATAGAACTAATGACATTTCAATCCTCTTGAGAAGTCTTGTTTTGTTTATTAAATAAGCCACTCTAGTAAGATAAGTAAGAAGAACTGCTTAGTGTGGCAGTGTTAATTGATGCTGTCCTGGGAGTTTATTGTTATGTATTACTCTTTTTGTCCTTCCATGTAAAGATGTCAGCACATTGTACCTGACAGGATGTACTGTATATTATAAATTATTCTAATTGAGATAGAAAAATGGCCATCAATTCTTGCTACTCTGTATATCTAAGGCATGACTTTAATTTGTACATAATATTATTTCCCAAGTATGGGGTTTATTTTAGGATGCATTTTAAATAAGTACTGTTTCTATGAAGTCTCCAGATGCAAAGTGGCTTATTCCATCCAGTTAAGTTTTGAGACACATAGATATATTTCCCTACACAAATACAGTGAACACGTGTATAAAACACGTACATGACAGGCAATGAGAACAAAAGATAAAAGGAATAGAGCGTTTCAAGCCTGACATGAGACTCTTAGAAGAGAGTTAAACAGGATCTTGCACTCCTTCTTCAGTACAACTTGTATTGACAGCAGTGCTACAATCCAAGGACAGGGACAGGAAAGGGCAAGTATCAACTTTATTCTTTCATATTATGTCATGAGTGCATGGAATGCAAGGATGGGCATACTGTATCCTGTAGAGGTGGTTATAACAATGTGAGTTTCTCCCTCATTTCTGTAATTCTGGAACATGTAAAGTTTTAGAGATAATTTAAAGCAAAATGAATACATTTCATTGTAGTGGATTACTTCAGGGATGCTAGTTGAATCCTGAGGGCAGTTATTTCCAAAGAAGATAGCTTTCTATTCTTCTGAATTTCATTATTATAGTGATGCAGCTTGTGGCCATCTCAATATATAAAACAGTTTGGGAGAGATTTTTTTACCTCTTAAAAAATACTAGTGGAGATTTTTTTCCTGAATTTCAGTAAAAAATTGAAAAATAAAAGTAAGTACTGTTTTCAATCCTATTCTCTAACACAGTTGAACAGTGTGTATTCAGTTTGGGGCCAATCCTGTCTGTATTGGACACTTTAAATATTGCTCTTCCTGGTAAAATGTGATGCAAGTACCTTGAGGGTATGTATGCTAAATATTTATTTATTTCATGGCTTATTGCCTAAGTTTTTTTCTCCTTAGAGGAGATATATTAAGTACCAGAGCCTTTCAGTTGAGATTATTTTGCCTATGCATTAGGAAGAATTATGAATTCAAGCATGTATCATTTGTTTTGTTTAAAACCTCATTTGTCAAGCAGGTGTGTTTCTATCAGGAGAAAAAATACCGTTCCCACCTCTAGCATTTTTATCTATGTGACTACTTCTCTTTCTTTAAGACAGAAATAGATGTGATGAAAAAGAGATGAGGGTCAGGAGAATCTCTTGAAAGACTTATATAGTGGTTTCAAAGGAGTGAAGTGACTTGGAAGACTAGTTTCAAGAAAAATCAATGCAATTTAGGAGATGACATCATCCAGCAGATAAAATTATTTCAGGCAGGATCCATAAACACACTTAGACATTGCAAGAGCTAATACTCAGAACAATCTGTAGACATCTGCATTGCCTATATAGGGCACAAAGAGAGTTAAGCCCCTCTGAATGAGATCCACAGTCAAGAATGTATGGTGCAGACATTAACCTATAGTTAATCGTTAGGAAATCCTAGAATATGGTGAAAATGATAGTGAAGTGACAGGATTTCTAATCCTCTCATGGTTTAGGATTAATGCTACTTCAAGTGACTACACCTTGTTCTTGTTTCTTTCTTTAGGATATGAAACGGGTTTCCTTTTTAAAAATGAAGCAGGAGATCTGTCCCTGAAGGGCACAATTAATATGCATTCTACTTACTGCACTCCAGAATCTTCTAATGGGCTATAACAGGACCCTGGCAAGTTTTCCATGCAAACAGAAATTCTTACATTTCATCTAGTGAGAGTCATACTCATTAGTAGAGAAGTATACCAGGCAACGCTAATTTCTTCCTGTCCAGTTGAATCGAAATTCCAGGCACAGTAAGCTGAAGAGAAAGAGCTGGTTTGAGCTCAGTAGTTAAATTTGGAGAATAGAATTAGAGTTCAGGTCTATTGCCATGCATATGGATTCAATATGTAATTTACATGAAATATATACTAAATTACATAAATATTCACTGATTAGATAAGTGAACTTCCCTTGGCTTGTTCTTGGACACTCAATCCTATTTTTAAAAAATAGATTTACAAAAAATCAATTACTTTCTATTTGCGGTATCTTTATGTGCAGACACTACTTGATTCAGTATCATCAGTCTAAAATATGTACACTTAAATGGTTTTATCCTGACCCATTCAAAGAGAAGAAATATTCAGGGTTTTTTGCTTTTGTTTTCTGAACTTTGCATAGTCTACCATCATACTAACACTTAGAACTGTATAAATATTTGTAAATGTTTTCTCACTCTTTATCTATTAAGTAAGGCATCTTAGTAGGAAAATTACTTCTTCTTTTGGAATTTTATAAAAAAGGAATAAATCCGAAAGCTTCTGCTACTTTTTCTGTTTGAGGGATTTTTTAAATATAAACTGCTGCTTCTGACAACTTAGTCTCATTAGCTGGATTTACATAAATCCTCTACTCAGGAACGGGAATTGACTATAGAAATTCTCCTGCTTAGCTCACTTGCCCAACAGTAAGAAAAGACAGGAATCTATTCTGCCTTTTCTTGTTGGCATTTGGCATGCCAGTTGAGAGATTAAAATTTAAATTTCTACAAGGCATAGGGAGAAAAAAGTAGCAGTCTCTGTCAGTAAGCAGGATTACTGATCTTCTCTACTTGGGGTTTTGCTTATTTAATCTCTCTGTATAATTATTACCACCATCCCTCCTATCTTTGGGATTCAGGATGTGTGCATGTGCATATCCATACAGTAGTGTCTGAATCTTGTCATGCGCCTGAGTTCCAGCAAGTGTTATGGAGCAAACTGGTTTGGGAGCTGCTGCATATTCCAGGAAAAAAAGTGCTTAAATCTCCTGGCCCATTTGTTTTTTCTACACAAAAACAGTTACCAGGCTATGGAACAGGCTGCCCAGGGAAGTGGTTAATTCACTCAGGTATTTTAACGATGCGTAGGTGTGATGCTTGGGGACATGGTTTAGAGGTGGGCTTGGCAACATTAGTTTTGTGGTTGAACTTGATTATCCCGTCTTTTCCAACCTAAATGATTCTATGATTCCTACTGAGTGCCACTGAAATGGGAAAACTCATCAGGAAACAGAAAATCTCTAGCCTCTACCAGAGGAATTGTACCCTAACTGCTTTCCTTTCTAACCCCTTCCCACATCTTCATTCCTCCCTAACCCCTTCCCACATCTTCATTCCTCCCCAGCTTGAGGTACAAGATTTCAAATTTATTTTTCTTTACAGAATATTCCCTTTGGCTGTTCTTTATCTTGTACAGTGAGGGTTTCTCTTTAAAACGCTCTGCTATATCCTCAGTTACACATTACACATGTGTTTTGGAGCTTTCTGTTATTTCACAGTTCAACCTTCTGGTACACCATTTTTAAGATGCTATATACTCATTAATAGAAAAGGCTTGAGAAAATGAGTGTAATGTGTTTCAAACTGATACATAATTTGTGAACTGTAGCTGTCAGTAACCTAAGAACACAATAATATATCAAAGATAAATGACAAACTATGCTTATTTTATGCTACATAATTTAACAGTTGAACTCTGAACTCATGTAAAGATATTACATTATTCTGCCTGGAAAAAAAAAAAAGTATTAATATTGCAGAGTTCTGTGATCGAGTCAAAGTAATTTAAGGAGATAAAATAAAATACCCAACTGAAACTTTACTCCTGCCACTCTTAAAATTGAGATAAGAATTATTATTGCCAAAGCAGCACTCTTCTGTAATTAGACACTATTTGATAGCACATGTAATGAAACAACTATATCTTTGGTGATTTCAAAACTCCTACATTTTCCAGTTTATTTCTCTAATTTCTTTTTGCAGAAGAGGATTCTTGCATGCCACCCCAGGTCTGAATTGGTAAACCAGACAAGATTAATAATGCATGCCTGAGAAATTTTGGTTTATAGGGTTTTGACATTTGATTCTTTTGCTACCTTTTCTTATTTATTCTATCATGTTTCAACTGAGTAAAACAAATTACAGCTGAAAACAAGCTTTCTTTTCCCTCTCTTGTTGTTAGTATCTGGAGGTCCTATTTTCAGAGTCATGCATCTGTTTCAGAGATAGAGCATCTCTGCTTTACTGGTGGTTGTAAGAACAACTCGGCACACTATGTAAGCTGTCAAGAGTGTCTGTCAGGAAGAAATGGAGCCATAATGCATAACTAAACATGAAATAAAAATCAAAGCAAAGCAAAACTGAAGGGAATTGCTTATTTCAGATAGGGTGGGATTTAAATTCTCTAAGTATCACCTAAATATAAGGTTTAGTCTATCATTATCCTCTTGCCCATACCCCCTTCCTCTGATTCTAATTCTGTAAGTCACACATGCAAAAATGGTACCTGCAATCATTGTAGCTTCTGAAGTAATCTTTTTTACTTCCTGGTATCCCAGCACATTGCTTTTAATCGATACTGTGTTTTGAAATTTGGTCATCAAAGTGTCTATTAAGTTTCACATTTCATTATAATTTATGTCTGCCAAGAGCTGCTTTCTGTAGTTGCATTGCATGGTGCTTCCCTCTAGTAACTAACTGGAAATGTCATAGCATCAAAATTGTTGTAATCTTGGTATTTTAATGAACATTCTTTCACCCTATATTCTTCATACTCTGATAGCTTTCTATTTTTTTTTATAAATTTCTGTTTTCACCGGTGTAATCTGATTATATCATGTGCATTACATGCAGAGCTTAAAGATCACTTTCTTCCAGTAGTCTGCAAATAATAAGGGCATATTCACCCTCTTTTTGTATGATTGGTTTAGTTCAGCTTTGCTTCATTTATGTTTCTATTATGATCTTCCTCTTTAGCTTTAAAAGCATGAGCCTCTCACACTTGACATATCTTCTCTGTTAGGAGTTCTTCCCTATTTTCTGTTCAGAGACTTTGTTCTCAAGCTGATAATTCTTTTGTTATAAAATTTGCTTCTGACAACTAGTTGGTTGTCTCCCAAGACTAGGCTGCTTGAGTTCTCCATCAGACTCCTGTACTTAACCTGCTGCAGTTTGTGTGAGGCCAAAGGAGCACACCAGCTGTGCAAAACAGAGAATATACCATCTGTTCAAGTCTTAAAAATTTGTTCAAAGCATTATTAGTAGTCCATTTACGATAGGAATGCTTTTATTTTGAATTAGGTTTGCTTAAGACTAAAAAACTCTTTCTAGTATCTCTCTTTTCCTGGTGCTATGTGCACCTGGCTGACTCCTGAAGCTAGTGGCTTCTGTCCTAGAGGAAAAGATTGGCATGAGTTAGCACCATCCCAAGTCCTCCAGCAGAAGGCTGATTTTCATAGTGGGGAGGTTCATTCCCTCAAGGAGTTATAATGTTTATGAATATGGTTTCTTCTTCTCTTCAGTAACACCTTGGGGACATTATGTTTTTTCAGCACTCTCTCAGTCACTGTGTGTATGTGCTGTGTTTTATATACTTGGGAGACAGCGCTTGTTTTTGCACGGTGGTAAATGAACAGCAGTATTTATATGCAGGAGTCCTTTTTTTAAAAAAGGAAAGAATTCTTAAGCCAAATTTCCTACATTTAGATCTGCGTGCTAGAATAAGTGTGCTTCAATTTAGAAGTGTTAAGCAGTTAGCATCTCCTGATGAAATAAGTGAAAGTTACTGAATGTGTTCTACTAATAATAGCAGCAATGTTGTGATATAGAAGAGGAACATAACATACTGGTCTGAGCTGTAATTATTATTCAGACAGCCAATTGCTTCTGAACATTAAATTGACAATGGGTTTTAGGATTATACTATTCTCTAAAAGAGAAGCAGTATTTACTATTCCTACCTTTACACTGAAAGTATGGAAGAAAAAAATAATTGCATTGTAACACAGTAACAAATACTGCATTTTTAGCTTCGAGAATCAAAAAGGAATCAATTATATTTTGCCCAAATTTTATTAAATTTTGTTTCTGATCAGTCAGTAGATGGGTGTTCTTTCATGTATTCCTTCCTTGGTTTTCTTCTCTCCATTCAGGTCTGTAATATCCTTTAATGGACCACAGTTCAATTACACTTGAATTTCAGCTACTTATGATGAGGAAATGTTTTCTTTGCTCTAGTTATGGCAATTTTAACACTTTGACTGTTCAACTGTAGAAAAGAATATCTGCAGCTGAATGCTGTCTAAAAATGTTTTTAAAGAAGTATGATGTGTACATAATGAAAGTGATATAGAAAAAGCTTCTTTGGTTTGTGTGAATTTTTAAAAAGTAAAGTTGTCTCTTAAAATTCATAGTAGAATGTTGATTTTCTGACATTTATCAAACTACTGTAGATCATGAGTGTTTATCAGCATCATTTGCTACCATCATCTGTAGCGCAGATCTGTATCTCAACTGTCTTTTGCCAGAATTTTCTGACAAATTAGCTGTTGGAGAGTCTTTGGAAAAAAAAAATGCAGGGTGTAACTTATTTCTCAATATAAAGCATCATACAAAATGATTCATAACCAACTCTGAAGTGTAGAATTTTTGAAATTTTTTAATTGAGTTGGAATGCATTTTGAAAGTCCTGAAGATGAAACAATGGCCAGGAATTTGATCTGGCTATCTGAGTACCCTCAAGATCAGCTTGAAGAATCATGCTGTTTCTTTTGTTTTCTTTCTGCCCTTCCCTTAAATTAAACAATGACATCACTTTAGAAATACATGTATATTAAAAGTCTTAAAAAGGATCTTCATTGTAATTCAGGAGAGACAGCTGTTTTCTGGTCTTTCAGAATACATTACGTATCTGAAACCCCAGTCTCTTCAGTGTCTTAGAAAATTCAGCTTTGCTTTGGAATGGTGTGTTTGAGGAACCATAGCGTTAAAGAGAAGAAAACTTTGGGTTTGATTGAAACTGAGTTGAGATTTTTCAGCACAGGGTTACCACCGAATATTTTTAAAGCTCTGTAGGATTGGTGCTTGACCTTGGGATTTACTTTCTTTTTTTACAGAATCTCCATTGCAACTGTTTAATTTTAGTACAAAGCATTTGGTCACAATAAAAAGGGTATTCTTAGATGTAAAATTCATTTGCTAATGGTTTTGATTTTTCTGCAGACATATATTTGTATGAGTAGTGAGAATATACATGAAGGAAATGTCTTCCTGGTCTTGCTTTAAGTTCCTAACCTACTACAATATTTCCTGACCTTTGAAGTGTCGTGTTGATTTTATATTGTGCTTAAAAATTATTACATGCCTATAAGGAACCTACATATAGATGGAGATGGCTCCATCTGTGTGGTGACTTTTGATTTGCTGTTGTTTGTTCCGGAAAATCACCGTAATTCAGTTGAAGATAAAGGTAGGGAAAAAAATAATACCACTGTTCTAACTATCCAGTGCACTGGGAGGGAATGGAAAGCATAAATGTATTTTCTATGTTGTTCTGAAATACTGGAGAATTCCCTGACCAGAATCAAATTCAACAACTCTCCATTTAGCTCCATATTCTTTGTATTCAACAGTCACTAGTATGTCACAATGACTACTAATTCCTTTACACTGCCTATTTTATGGTGTAACGAGAAATTATGGTGATCTATATTTGAAATCACTTCCTTCCTAAAAGTGCATGGCAAAGATTTATTTTCCTTGGATGTGAAATCATATTATGTTATGTAGCATCATTACACCATTAAATACAATAGGGTTTATCACCTAATCCTTCTCAAAAGTATTTTTCAATGACTGAGGACATGAAGTGAATAGAAATTTATCTAAAGCCAGGAGGACTGTTTAATACTTTAAAGAAATAAAGGATCTGGAATTCAGCCAGAATATTTGACTTAAAAACTTGTTCAATTACCACAGTTCAGAGACCAGTTGTTGTTTGAAAAAGCCTGAATTTATACCTCATTAGCATAATGCTCCTCATTCTCTTGTTGTCTTGGGGCACAAGGTTTATATTCACAATCTCTACTTCTGGCTGAGACTGTAAATGCTATTACAGATTCTCAATGACCCTACTCACCCTATTTATGCCCAGTGACAACTTAAAACATAGGACAGCAAGGATATGATTTCAAGCCTCTTGATGTTAACGGATATTCTGTGTAGGCTTTAGTGAGGCTGGGATGAGTAATACATATTTTTATCCTTACTAAAGTAAAAAAACTATGGAAATTCTTTCAGGCACACAAGAAGTAAACAGTGTTTAAAACCAGACTGAAAGTGGAATGTAAAATATATATTTTATACAGTCTTTTCCTTAATTTCTTTTAATGAAACAAAGATTTCAGTGTAAGACAAATACCAAGAGAAATAATGTAACTTTGGGGCAGATAATTTTTTTAGGGTATCTTAATTTATTTTTGTGATTGATCTGTACATAACTTTCTTCATTCTTTTGGGCAAATGTCTAATATTAAAGGCAAATATTTCAGCCACCTGAAACTGCATTCCCGACTTAAAAGTTTATTAACAGACCTATACATTCTATATATATGGGCATTTTTAAATAATAGTTTCTCACTCTCAGATTTCTTGGTGGTTTTTTCCTTTACTTTCTCAATTTCTGATTAGTTTCTTCTATCTCTGTATAGTAAAGTATCAAATTTTAAGTTTTATTTTTCAATACCATTAATGGGACTTCTCCTAGAAGTATAATTTTCAATTTTAAACAATGTGGGGTTTTTTTCTAAAAATGTTTCAAAATTATTTTCAGTGTATTTGCAAAACAGGGTTGTTTTGACAGAGCTAGATGTCTTTTTAAGTATCATAATTTTTTGTATAATTTTCCTCTGTGATATTTTAACCCATGCAAGAACACCATAATATCCACCATAATTCAGGTATGACATGTACCATGTTTTTAATGAGATGTATTAGGTTTTTTTCCTTTTGAATGAGATTTACTTCCAATTCACAGAATCAAAACATCACAGAACAGTTGCAGTTAAAAGGGACCTCATGAGAATGACTGCTCCAACCTCCCTTGTCAAAGCAGAACTAGACTAGAGGAGATTGCTCAGGTTCATATCCAGTCAGGTTTTAGACATTTCCAAGGATGGAGACTTCTCAACCTCTTTTAGTAACCTGTTGATCCACTGTTTGATCAATTTTCCAGTACAAAAGATTTCTCTTATGTTTAAATGAAATGTCCTGTGTTTCTGGTTTTGACCATTGTCTTGTAAGAGTTTGGAAAGCCTTCTTAAAGTTAGGATATTCACTGTGTCTACCAATCCAGTAATGTCATTATAGCAACCTTTCATGATGGTCAAGCATGATTTCTCCTTCTGAAATCCAAGCTAGCTTGGATTTGTCACCTTCTTGCCCTTAAATGTGTTTGGATATGGTTTTAAGGGGTATTTTTTTCCAACACCACTCTATGAACTGCATTCAGGCTGACTAGCCCATACTTTCCTGGATCCTCCATTTTGTCCTTCCTAAAGGCAGGAGGGACATTTTTTTTCTTGCAGTCCTGGGGAATACCATCCAGTTTCCACCATGTTTCAGAAAATATCGTCAGAATGACATCACTCTCAGCACTGGTTGGAGCTTACATTTGTTCTGTTGGCTCGTGGTTCCCAGCAATTTGAGTGTTCCCTTACATGATACTTCTCTACTAGGAGGGAGTCTTCATTACGCCAGACTTCCCCACTGTTCTCAGGATGATTAAATTTCTTAAGGAAGACTGGTAAATTCCATGACCTTTTCCTTATCTTTAGTCAGCATCTGACTCATTTAACCATCCTGGGTTGTGATCCTAGTTTTTACCTTGTTCCCTTCTCTCAGCATTCTGAGCTCCACTATCTGATGGTCACGCCAGCCAAGACTGCACCTGACCTTCTTATTCCTGACCAATTCTTTGTTTGCAAATGTGATGTCCAGCAGTTTCCTGCAGTACATATGTGTCCAAGCTGAAATATGGATTTCTGCACATGGTAGAGGTCTAAAACTCATATTTCAGTCTTGATTCTTGAAACAGAGCTCCATTGTATGCTTATGGTAAGACCTACTGAAAGTAAAGTCAATTAGATAGGATATAGGTACATGCTTTTTCTGGAGGTAAATATTCATGGAGATGAAAATTTATTTTGAGTATAGGTCTGTAAACTAAAGCATGCACTTAGGAAAATGAGATTTAAGGGTAATGTATTAACATATTGGTAGTTATGACTGTTAGAAATTAATATGTATGTAAAGTGGGTATGTACCTAGAAAAATAAATGCACACACTCAATGATAAAATCAAATGGGTGATTTTGGAGTAAACCAAAACCTTTTTTTATATCATCTAAAAGTGTATTATGTTTTAAAATGATGGATGGCATTGTAAATTAAAGTTGTTCTTTTCTTATGGTAAAAATCTGCCAAATGCTAAGGGGGGGGGGTTGTTTGTTTTTTTTTGTTTTTTTTTTAACCTGGCACTCAGTCATCATTTTTTTTTTCAAAATAACAGGCAAACAAAGCCATAAGCTTCTCATACAGTAACAAAATCCATAATGCTTGGTGCTCCTCATGTTGATTTTACAGCAGCAATGCCATTTCCATAGTTAGTCTGCTGTGTTTGATCTCTGTGTGATAAGATATTTGACAGGACAGGTGCTATACCTAGCTTGATTTTTTTTTTTTTTTTAATTTAAAGACATCAATTCTAATGTCAGCTTACTCAAACACAAGGGTTGGGGAGAGTCTAATATCTGCTAAGTGGAAAAAGACAAAAAGGATATTGGGAAAATTATTATTCTCAAGCTTACAGTTAGATGCTACAATCAATAGAAGTTTAAAAATAAACAAGACAACTTTTGAGACCTCTGTGTCAAAATACACTAATGTTCCAAATTGGTATGGATTTCACTGGGAAAATACATTGTCTTGGTTTAGGAGACAGCTATCTGCTAAGGAAAATTGTAGTTTCCTTAGAATGGAGAATGTAAACCCCCCTCCCTCCGAATTATTATAATTTTGCAATTAAGGGCTTTCAGGCAAAGATNTGGCCCATTAGCAGAAAATATCCCCCTAGAGGGAGGATAGGTGGTGAAAGAGATAAGGAACAATACCCCACCCCGTTTTAACAGCTGAGCCATTACCAGAAAAGCATAAAGGCATCCGCTCCCTCCCCCCAGAGTAACAAGAGATAAAGAAAAAACATTTCCCCAACTGCTTTCAGCAGATGAAAATAGAATACATTTTTTTTTGCTTCCATAACCCAAGACATACATAAACCTATTTCATATTCCAGCCGTACTAAGTAAACCTCTCCCTTCCCCAATAGAAGCATAAATATTCACTGCTGTCAGAGAATGTTAGCTAGGAATAGAAGAAAAATATATACATATATTTTCTTTGTTTTCAAATTGAATAATTAATCATGCTCTAATCCTCAAAAATTAGATAATCAGATCATTGATTGGTACAAAATAAGTATTACCAGTTTTCAGAGTAGAACCTTTTGACCAGTATTCAAGATAAATGAAATCAAACACATCTCAAGGAAATAGGTTTCTTCTTTGTATTTGAACTGTGTTGTCTTCAAGAAAAAGATATTTAGAGATTTTAGAAATTGACATACTATTTTATATTAGCATGCAAATAAGGTTATAACTCCCCAGTTTATCTTTGATATTAGCACTTAATATGATGGGGAGGATAACAGCTATGCAAGTCACTTGTTTCATTGACAGAATCCAAAAAATAACCAAAAATTTTGAACTCAGAAATGGCCTAGAAAGCCATTTTACTCATACTGTTTCTGGAGCCTTGGTTCATATTCTTTTCTTTGGTTTTGTTCTAGGAAGTTATGGATCTCTATTTTGTATATGGAATTTACTGTTTAGAGTAGTAGGATATAGAGGAAGAAGTAGCATTGTTTTCTACTGTGTGTAATTTCTGAACTGCAAGTGTAGAATTTGGGAATATTTTCAGTTGTCCTGAGGAAGTTAGGTTTTGTTGGTTTTGACTTTGATTTAAACTCCAGTGTTTGGCCAACAACTCTTAAGAGTAAAATTTCTCAAACCTTTTTCCTATGAGATACTTGTTGATGTCAATCTAGAAACAAAATACACAAACTTTCTTTTATAAGTCACTAAAGAGTATTGCTTATTGGTCATTTTACAGATCTATTTACAGATACAAGAGCATTGTGGGCATGATCAGAATTAAAAGATCAGACAGGTAATTCAAAACCGTCTGATGTGTCATGTCCAAAATATGTAATTCCTGCCTTCCAAGGTGCACACTACAATTCTTGTTACCTGATCACCCAGGTTAGGAGACCAATCACCGTGTCTGTGCTCCATAAGACAGAATGACATTATATAATTTCTGCAAGACATACCTTGAACCAGGTCTGTGATGGGAATACCTTCCTGCAAAATGTAGATTAGCAAAAGAGTTGGAATTTATTCAAACTTAAAAGATATCAAGAGAGGTATTCCCAACAGTATCTTCTTTGCCTGTCCATAACCTCAGAAACTAAGAAGTTTCTGAAAATGGAGTGAACATTGAATTTTATGGTTGAATCTGAGAAAGCTGATCTTTTAAGTAGTATTGTTCAACAAGTACACATTGTCTTATACAGAACAGCATATTGCCAAGGCAGGCTGGATATGATTCCTGTTTTCCTAATAGAATGCCCTTACTATATTGATTCAGCCAAACCCAAATGAACTGAAGGTAAGTCTGCCAAACTGTCCATTTTACACTGTGGTCTTCTACATACTGAACAGGAAAATACCTAAAAGCAACCTAGTCTTTTTGATTTTGAAATTTAAATGGATCTGCCTGCTTGTCAAGCCTTCAACAAATTTTTTTGTTGGATCTTAGTGCAATAGCTGAGGATATATCTCACATATATATGATCTTTCAAATCAGGGGCTATCAAGGTGAATAAAAGCAATTGGAACTGTGGGCATTCTGCACTTGTGAGTTTTGCTTGCTATTTAAATATTCATGAATTTGCTAATCAACCAATGTGTCTAAAACTTTTAAGTGGGATTTAGCAAATTCTTTGCTTGAAACAGTTCTAAATACCAGAGAATGGGGTAAAAATTGTCCCTACTTATCACCTCTTTTAATCTAGATTTTTCATCAGGTAGCTGATAATTTATGTAAGTCACATTCCTAATTTTGTATTTAAGTCACCAGACTTTCTTGCAGAAAGAGATTAATGTGTAGGTATAGAATTCAGCTTTGAAAGTGTTGGTAGTGTGCTAGTATGACAGGTAATGAGGCAATTTAGCAGAACATCAGAAACTAATTGAGCTCAGCTCACATCAATGCAGTTTTTTTAGCTGAAACTGTATCTTCAAAAATGAACAATGGAATAACATAAGACAATATGACATGTACAATTTTAATTGGAAACTAATTTAAAATATTTAAAGCATGTTTAGAATAATTTGAGAATCTACAGACACATTCTTATCCAATTAAGCTTTTTCAGTGGGTCGTATAATGACTTAGTGTCAAAAATATAAATTATGGAAATCTCTGCACACATAAATATTCAAAAAACTTTTAAAGAGAAGGGATTTGGATTTTTAGATAAAGGATCTCCCAACTGCACACTTCTATGTAAAATGAACATAGAACTTTGTCTTCTAGCTATTAAAGTCTGTAAGTACTGTTAAAATAATGTTTAATTTAGAAATTAGAGCTTTGATTTGGTCACACAACAAAGGTGATTTAAAATGTGATTTGAAAGCATTTCAAAAATCAATAAATGATTTTAATAACACTGGTTTTCAAGTATTTATATTGATATCAGGGGGCACTGTATGGTTTTGATAAAGCATTGCCACACATAGTATTCTTCTATTACAGAAGGATGGCAACTAATAATCTGTTAAAATGATGTTTTAAAGGATAAATGTCTCCCCCAAAAAATTATTTGGGGCAGGGACTGATTGTAAACCTTCATCAAACCATTATTTGAGTCATGTCCATTATGATTCACTCACACTATTTTTTTTTCATATGCTTTGATGAATAACATCTCCTGCCCATTCAGATTGTTGCAAATGACAACTAGGATATATTTAGCGTAATTGTATAGTAAAATTGTATAATAAAACCTTGTAGGATGAAGAGGAAATATTTTATCTGGCTTTATGGGTAGCAAAGCTGTTGTGTAATAGACTGAATTTATTTTGCTTCAAAGTCACCAGTCACCTCAGTGTTAACACTGAGAGCAGAAACAGGACATCCTGATTTACAGATTATCATCTCATCAGTGGTTCACATTTTTTCTCTCATTCTCTTTTTTCTTTTTTATTCTACTGGGAAAATGGTTTGGAGGAATAGGATTTCTTGTGAAAAGCAACCATGCTTCTGTAATAATAATTAAATTGGTTTTGGTAGTCTTTTTGTGTTTCATAATCTTACCAGTTTTAGAACCATGCTATTCCTTTATGCTATTTTATTACATCAAAATGACTGGATTTCAAGCAGTAACAGGTTTTGGGTTTGAGGGAAGTTTGGCTGGTTTTCTTGTTTTGTTTTTTTTGGTTTTTAAAATGTAAATAAATACATTGCTTCCAAAGTTATAGGCATTTTTACAAATCAAACATGATGCATTAATCCCTTACCAGTATTAGTATACCTGCAATAATTCTTCACTTAATCTGACTTCATCCTAATATGTACCTGCTGAAAATAAATTTTGAAGACCTATATGAAATGTGCTTCTGATTTAAAAATATTATGTGCCAAGCTTATTCTTTTAATTAGCTCTGATGTGCAGAATAATCTTGTCTCACAACCACAAAACATTCTGAAACAGGAAAACTGAAAGTGACTTTTAATCACAGTTTCTAGATAGTGTCAATTTACAAATTCAATGGCAGTTGTCAGATATTACTAACATTTTTGTACACTTCTTCATAATACCAGACAAGTGCATCGTTAATTATGTCTGGATTGGGCATTGCTGATTTTTTTCCTGACAAAGAAACACATTTAAGCAAATTCAGGATGTATAAGAACTCGTTAACAGCACAGACAAATGCACTGCACTTGTTTTGATTTGCTTCCTTTTACAATTTTTCAATAACTGTTTACTGCTAACTGCTTCTATGGATGTCAATACTTCCTTTCATGAACTGTCTTCAACTAATTTCCATTGATTGACTGTGAGGACTTGAATGGCATGGGCTCTGGAAGTCTGCCTGAAAACAGTGACAACTTGAATGATTATCTTGCATCATTCATGATAACTCTGTCAGATTCTCTGAGAAAAATTCTAAAGGAAACACAGGTCATTACAGAATGAATATGATACATCCAAAAGGGTTCCCTCGAACCTGCTGGAGTTTACTTAGTCAATAATCTGTCATGAAAAAGTAATTTCATATATTTTATTGAAAGGCTGGACAAATCAGGTCTGCTGTACTCCAGTATGTTTTCAGAAATGTCATCTAGCTTCCTCTTTAAAACTCTTTACATTATTAAAAATTTAATAAAGTCACAAAATTCTCAGCTGATTGTCATAATTGTCTTTTTTCTTAAAAAGACATACACCAATATATCAAATATAATATTATTCAGATTTATGAAATTTCAACATGTTCTGGGTGTAGTATATTTATTTATTTTATTTTAAAGCTATTTTAAAAATAACAGTAATTTTAATAGGGAACTAATTCTCTCAAGTCTTTTGTCATCAAGACATATAATGGTCATGGTAACCTATACGGCTTGTTTTGTGCTGAATGTATAGAGAAATTAACTTATTATTGGGGTTTTTTTTAGTACTGCTGACACCCATTTTGCCACTAAATATGCAAAGTTATGTATGTTACTTACTTTAAAAATTTATTTGTAGTAAGTAATTTTTTTAAAAATCAATAATACCATTAAAACTACTTGCTAAATCCAGTGCACCAAGCACAAAGTAACAAGTAAGATTTGGTGAACTGTTACTCTTAGAGGTGTCATAATTCTGATATGATTACACAATTTTACCTAGAGGATTTTATTTAGGCAAGCTTAATCTTATTGTACCTGCTTAAAAACTTGTAGACCAGTACTGCTGTTTAATGATAGATTGTAAGATGCAAGCGCTGGCTTTGCAACAAATCATTTTATCTTAGAAACCATAAAGTGTGTCCAGTGAAAGATGATTTGTGTCAGCTGAAACTGTAGCCTGAAGCAACTTGGTGGGCTATCACTTTAATCTAGTTTTTGCAACCTTGAGGTATGTGTTAGTAAGCTGAGGGCAAAAATGTCAAAATCACAGTTGAGACTGATCTCAAACAGTTTCTAGGAAGAAACTAGAAAGAAAACTGTCCCATGTATTCTTTTTTTTGAGGCTGGTTGACTGGAACTGAAATCATATTGACTGTGGGATATTTTAAAAATACAGGGTTTAAAAAAATATTTATTTCTAGAAAATTATGCTTTTCTTGAGTAAAAATTTACATAGCTAGAAATTTATGCACAAAAAAATTACTGTCATTCAAAGAATGAAATTTTGAAAGGTATAATTTGCCATTGCCTTCTGTTTATCTAATGAATGCCAGTGTACTGCATTTTGCAGACTAGTAGAACAATATGTTATTAATTCTTTGGCACACTAATATGGCATTAAACAGTACATTTAACAGGATTTTTAAAAAGGTTAACTTTGTCAAAGATAAACACTTCTTTGATTGCTAATACCAAAAAGGCAAAAAGTTGTAGCTCCCAGAACTATAGTAACAGAATTACAGAATGGTCAAGGTAGCTCAGGACCTCTGTAGGTGTTTTGGTTCAAGTCCCCAGCACAAGTAGCGTCATTTAGAGCTGGTTGCCCAGATCCAGGTCCAGATGGTATTTGCAAATTCCCAGGTGTGGAGACTGCACAACCTTCCTGGGCAGCCTGTGCCAGTGCTCAGTCACCCTCACCATAAAAAGTGTTTCCATATGTTCAGGCAAAAGCTCCTGTGTTTCAGTCTGTGCCCATTGCCACTTGTCCAGTCACTGAACACCATTCAAAAAGCCTGAGTCCATCTTCTTTATGCCCTCCCTTCAGATATTTGTGCAGGCTCTTGAAATCCTGCCTCAGCCTTCAGGCTGAACAGTCCCAGCTGTCTTGGCCCTTCCTCAGAGGAGAGACTTGCAGCCTTTCTCTGGGTTCTGTCCAGTATGTCCAGGTCTCAGTTCTGCCGAGGAGTCCAGAAGTGGACATGATACTCCAGGTGTGGTCTCACCAGTGCCACGTAGGAGAGTAGGGGACTGGTTGGCGTGGTGCTTGAAAGGTACCGGAATTGGAGTTGGACCTGATGATCCTTCTGGGTCTCTTACAACTCAGGATATTCGTGGTATTTTATTAATTCCTGAGCCATTCCAGGGAACAGGTATAGCATGGGAATGTTTGTACCATTGCAGATGGGGATGACAAATCTCTGAATAAATGGAGCATAAATAAGAATAATTCCTTTTAATACTTCTTTTGTTCAAAACCACGATGTTACGTATACAGATCAAAACCACATTTATGTGTGGAATCAGAAACTGATTTATATATTACTTTCAAAATGCTAAAAATAGGGGAAGTATAGGTTTGCTTCATTTCACTCAATTGGAAATTGTGAAGCATACATCTGCAAGTAGATTAATATAGCTGTTTTCAGAGTTGTCTGTGTTTTCATTCTAGAAAAGTTATAAGAAAAATGGGCAATGGGCTGTTGTTAACTAAGTCCTGATAAAGATTTAAGACCTAAAGCCATATATATGAGTATGTATATTTCTTATATACTAATTATATTTTGGTCTTTATTGCAATGCTATTGCTGACATTTTGAGGGAAGGGGTTCATTGTGGTGTTTAAAAGTCATTGTATCTAACAGCATATGTGAAGAGATAACATAATATAAGAATTTTCACTTTGAAGTGTTACAATAAGATGCGGGATTTAATGTGTTTCATGAGCTGAAATAATCCCTTTCCATTCATATTTTAAAATAATGATGCCAGTCTGTGTCAATATCTCTGCGTATTCTTGACGTGTTTTTTTGAGGCATGCAGTAATTATTCTAGATATATTCAATATCTGTAGCTATGTTCAAAATTCACAAATAGACACAATTTCATAACTCTCTTTTTAACAGTGTTTGAGGTATTTTTCGCATATACAGGTTGATTTATTCTGTCACATATTATTCAAAAGGGTAAAAAGATTTATGTTTGCTTTGAACTGTAAGTATATTTTTCTTTTGGAGATCCTTATAATTCCATGAGGATTCCATCCATCCATCCATCCATCCATCCATCCATCCATCCATCCATCCATCCATCCTTTCCTACTTCTTTCCATGATTGAGGAACACTCTGTTGTGCTTTAAAAAATGATGCTTAACCAGTCTGAACTTTCACTGCTAGACATCATGAAGATGTTGTGGAACCTTGAAAATCTTACATTGCCCTGCTGCTACTGCTAGCCACACATTTTTTCCATACTACATTCTTTCTGGGTTATACTTCTTTAGAAGTATGTTGTGAAATCATGGATCTATTACATTTCCTGGTAACTCCCTGTTAATTGCCATAGGAGTCATTGCACTGCACGGTTCACTGAACTTACTTAGTATGGGCATAAACTTCTGAAATAGAACCTGGGAAGCCCAAGCAGCAAATTGTCAACAGCCCATTGGTTATTCAGAACTTGCTTTCGTGCTGAAAAACCACACACACTACTATATCTTCTTTTCTACCCCTGAACACTGACCCTGATTTGAGACACAGTTGTACAATTTACTTTGTCTCCATAAATAAATACATTCTTTGTTGTATATGCTGTGAGATAGCTTCTCTAAAAGTTGCTAATTGATACTGAACACTGCCTAGTCAAGAAAAGTGAAAGCATCCTTTATTCATGGTACTAATGGTGTGCCTATGGCACATAAAGGCATCTAGTAAAGTTTGGTATTGTTGCTGTAAATTTTCCTGGTTTCTGGGCAATAATGGTTAAAAGCAGCAATACTGTAAAATAAAAGTCTTATGTCAAGTTCAACATGATAAGCAGAGCATGCCTGTGTAAGAGAGTGGGTAATCCAGTCATGCTCCTTCTGAAAAAATAATAGCCTCAATTCACATAAATTTAACATTTGCAAACTTCTTCATCATGTAGATATGATAATACAAGTTCATTGTATTACCCCTTCCTTCAAGCACCAGTTACTCTTCCCTTTAAGTTTCAAAAGTTGCACAGAAACATAAAATTTGAGGTGTCACTATCCAGCTGGGATTTCTAAATCTGCTATAAATTTGCAAAACTTGTTAGAATTATAATTCAGCTTTGTAAACTATTGTGAGATCAGGTAAAAATGAGAAGTGAAGCTCAGGAAGGCTACATGAATGGATAAAATTAATAAACCCAAGAAAGTCCATAGAATCTTTCCATTTCTTTTGGTTTCTTGGGACTTTGCATTAGGATTTGTCTCCATCTTTAACAAGGTTGTCCTTACTTATTTTTGCTGGTAAAGTTCCTAAATCTAATCCCTTTTTCTATCACATAAATGTAATCAATACAGTCTCAACTGCAAAGTTGCTTCTTTTAATATTTGAGGGATGTCATTACAGCACTGGCAATTTATTTCTCCAATTATTCTATAGTTCTGTTTTTTCCAGGAGAAAAGAATATCAGCTATTTTAATGTGTCATCCTTTTTCCTACAGACCAAATAAATCTGTATAACCCTCCAGCATTTCCTCTCCTGATGACCAGGAGGAAATATGAATCTTAATACGCAGACATTTTAGGCCTACATTAGAGGTAGACCTAAACTGGAACTTTAACTTTAACCCTTGTTCAGTACTCAGATGTTGGGTTAGGTGAGGAGAGGGGTTTTTTTTATTTTTCATTTAAAAACATAGGGGGGGGCATTTTAAAGACCAGAAACAGACACAATTGAGAATTATCTTTATTATTTTTAACATATGGGATCTTTGTAGATTTAACATATATTGATAATGGTCTGGAACTAAACTTTATTTCAACATTTTCATTGCGAAATTTGGAAACAGATCAAGATGCTGGTGCCATAGTTCAAACCAACCTCATTTCTCCCATATATGCAAGTGCAAAAGCTTATTGCTTATTGCTACAAAGTAATGATAGGGAACATTTCTTATAGTGCATAAATAAAAGGTAGATAGACAAAATGCATATATTTCAGAATTACACTCAATATTTTTTTTAGCTTGTAGTAGAAGAATTTTGTTGTGGAACTGCAATGAGTAGTAAGACATGAGAGAAATACATCCTTACCTAAACATGGCCAAGATTATATGAAGGTCACCCACAAATGAAAAAATGAGACTTTAATGAACTGTGGTAGAAAATGACCACAGTTTTATTAACTGTAGCAAAACAAATTAAGTAATTTATCATCTCCCTGAGATTCTAGTAACTAATTTCTGTGATTTGAGTTCATTTTAGTGTCACCTTGGCCCAGTCTTTTTCAGCACCACACCTACTGCCATGAAATCTCATCATGCCATCACTGCTTAACTGGGAATTTTCCATTCCAGCTAAAAATGAGATGAAGCATCCCTAAAACTGCCATTTCCTCCTCTTAAATAGGTTTCACTGTTAATTCTGCAGATAGAATAAACAGCTTCATTTTACCACTTGAATTAGAAGCAATTAAAATACTGACATTTCACTACTGCAAATGGAGACTGTGAAATAACATAGTCAAGTCCTCCGCTGAGGAAGTATGACAGTTTTGCATTCATAGCTTTGAAGCAGGCCACAAAATAATGTTAACAAGACTGCAGAATATTAGGCTGAGGGGTGAAAAGCAGGGTTGGTAAGTTCTTTTACACCATGTTCTGCATGATGATTATACTTTAAGTCTCACCTACGCTTCTTCATGTTTGGAAATAAGGACTTCCATCCAGTATGGAGAATGATTTTACAATAGGGATAGCTCCAACACAGGAAGGTTAAAAAGTAATTATAAATTTTAAAATTCTACTTTTTCAAGTTTTAAAACTGGTCATCAAAAGTATGATAATTTTTGGTTGGAATTTTGCCTTATTAAGAACTTGTTTACTTTCACAATAGTTTCAGTAGTATTTATCATACTTCAGTAACAGAAAGAAGTTGAAGTCCATATTAGCATAATCCCTCTTCAAATGCAGAGGTCTTCTTACCCTCAAACTTCAGAGAGGGCTACTATTGAAAAAAAAAAAAGAAAAAAAAACATGAAAGAGTATCAGCTGCAAAATATTCATATAAGTCTTCTGCAGAGCATTTTATTTATGCTGCCTAGTATGATGTAATTTCAAAAAAGTTGAAAAAATTTGAATCTGAAGCAGAGAAATCATCAGTTTATGTAAGAAGGGTATTGCCTAAATTTTCCATTGTACCTTGTCCACATGTATGAATAACTAATATCCCAAAGTAATTGCGAATCTCTGAGGATATTCTTGCTGGTCCTGGTGCCTATTGACAGTTTTTCTTTTTTGATTTCACAATTGTGAAATCAAAAAAGAAATAGTAGAATGGATCAAAGAAAGCTTGTGAAGTGATTTGGAGAAGAGTGATAAATTCAGTGTAATTATTATTTTTTATGTATTTAGCACAGAATAGAGAGAATGTTGTTAATATTCATACTGTTGAACAGAAGGGGTAGAATAAAATATTTGAGTGTTCATCCTTTGTGACATAGTGAGTGTTAAAAGCTAAGTAGTTGAATCATGAGAACATTCAGAGTCATTGCATATGTGTTAATTATCATCTTAGGACAAGTACCTTCTTGTTCACTATTTTTACCTACCTTTTGTAGATTTCTAGCTTGCATATTGGAGCATAAATGACAACTATTTTTATATAAATATGTATTATTCATTAGTTTTCTTAAAGAAATCTTATATTTTTGTACAGGTGTTAAAATAAAAAGCAAAAAAACCCAAGAAAATAAAGAAGCACTATGCTGTGAGGAGTGTTTACAATTGAATTTAGATGATAACTGTGGCAACCTGAGTCAAATACATTTGGAAGATTCCACTCTTTTTCTTCCTATTTGTAGGAAAGCAGAAACAATCCCAAAAGTTTGTCCAAAGCACAGCAGCTGAACCTTCCCTTCAAAGCCAAGGAGAAACCCACTGTGATATGTAGAGAGAATTAGAATGCCCATATCAGTGGTTGGATATAAAGTACATTTTGAGACTTGGTGATGTGAAGAATGGGTTTCAAAAGTTCCACATGGCTTGTGATTTACATTTGGAAGAGTGCCAACAATTGCTATGCAGAAAGTAAAAGACCCAAAATATCTGAAATATGTATCTGAATGAGTATCAGTCAAAGGAAGAACAAGAGTGTTTACAAGTGTAAATTGCATTCAGCCAAAATTACATTGCAAATTAGTGTTTTGAAGCTGTTTGCCTAAAAATAAAATAACTTAATATGTTGAATTCGTAATATGTTGAATTTGCTTATGCTAAGGAAAAATGTATCTATGCCATCAGCTGGTAAATGAAGTTATGGCCTGTTCCAGCCCAATGCATTCTGAAGTGACCAAGATATTAAACTCACAAACAAGGTTGTCAGACAACAAATCAAGCTGCAAATTAACCTTCTAATCTTATAATCTGGTTACAGCTGCCAAAGTACAACTGACAATTGATTTGCTCTTTGCTGTCCAGCACAAACTATCATATATTCTTTTTGATGAATGTCAATGAGCTCATTTAGTGTATAGCAGCCTGTGTCTTCCCTACTCCATTGCAATAGTTCTAAATTGCTAGGGTCATTATCTGTATGAACAAACCCCTACGAGCAAAGTGCAAAGCAGAATTTGTATATGACTCTTCTGCAATTATTCACTTGCAAAAAATGTCTATTCTTTTTTCATCAGACACAAAGGGGGTCTTTTTGAGGTTATTTAATGTGATAGCTTCACGACTGTTATAAAAGTGTTTCAGATAACTACCTTGGTAGACTATCAGGAATTATTAACAGAGTGGTGTGTTAACTTGTAGCATTACCCCTTGTAGTTACCCACAGTTTTCTATCCAGTGACTCTGATATGATTTACAGGGAGTTTTCACAGAGTACATATGACTTTTCACTTGTTACAGACTGATCATAAAACTTCTTGCTTAAAAGGTTCAGAACATCTATTTGCGTTGTTTGGAGCTTTGAAACAGAGTAAGGAAGAAAAAATATGGAAGGAAAACTTTGGCTGTTAAACTGATATGGAAGAATAGCACTAAAAAATCTTAACAATTCTTCGGTTAATGAAAATAATGTTGTGGACAGGAGCAGTTTTTTGGAAAAAGGCTGGGGAAGACTGTGGTAAACCTGCATCCTACTCAGAAAAAGAATAATCTCAGTTGGTGACAGTGTAAATACAGGAAAGCATTCTGGTTTCTGTACTGTATGGGAACTACATAGGAAAATTGACTCTAGGGAGACTGGGTAGAAACCTGTGAAAATTCAGCCTCTCACTTAACTTCTATCTCAATGAATTGCCCTTGAAATTTTACTGAATTTTACTAGTAGGAAAATTGTCAAGAGAAAGGAATTTGTTAATAAGAACCTGATCAGAAAAAAAGTTAGAATTGAGGCACAGTTGGTATGGCTTATCAAAACAAAAAAGAGAAGACATTAAAAATAGAAGAAAATTTTAAATTGTTGCCAGGATAAATTGCTTTAAAAACTATGAATTGTTTTATTTTTAAATGTTCTAGGAATAAATAACAATTAGATGCCTTGTAGCTAGTTTCAGCTTCAAATAGTGCTTGTTTGGGTTTGGGGAGTTTGTTCTGTTTTGTTTTTTTTTAGAGAAAAGCTGTAAAACTTTAAAGATGATGTTTTATGAAAATTGACATAATTGACAAAATTTTAGCTACTATAACATAAACACTGTCATTATACTAATGGATTGCAGAACCAACTGTCAGATTAAGGAGATAGGGGAGGAATTTATCAAAAGGAGGTATCAAATATAAGGTTGTATTAAGAAAAAATCATTCTCCGACACACATAAATATTTGCCTATTCTTTTTGCTCCACTTTTTTGTTATAAATATATTTAAATATTTAATTTCAATGCAAAATATTAGAACACACTGTATTTTCTTTAAAATATAAGTGTTTATTTCTAATTTTCTATCAATGCTCATAAAGAAAAATACTATCTACTATTTTTTGTAATTACCTTCATTCCTTCTTGGTTATACAGACCTTAGGTCAGGCAAATACCTGTTAGTTTTAAAATAGAGTGTATGGCTTGTTTGATGGAGACTTTTATAAGAAATTTATCAAGAAAAAGAGAACAGAAAAACAGTTTCTAGTAAACAACATATCTCATTCATCTTTCCTACAGATTATTTTCAGAAAGCTTGGGAGAAAAGCTTCCTAGGTTTAGGATATAATATAGATCATAAAATCATAAAATTGTTAATGTTGGAAAAAATCTTTGGGGATCATCAAATCCAATCACTGACCCATCAGTACTAAGTCCACCTCTAAACCATATCCCCAGGTCCCTCATTTCCATGTCTTTTAATTATCTCCAGGGATGGTGGTTCCACTACTTCCCTGGACAATTATTCCAGTGCAGGAGCACCCTTTCAGTGAGGACATGTTTCCTGATGTTCAATCTAAACCTGTCTGGATGCTACTTAAAGGACTTTTCTCTTGTCTCTTTTTAACTGGTAAAAGCGGTTTACTCCCACCTCACTACAGCCTCCTTTCAGGCAGTTGTAGACAGTGATAAAGTCACTCCTGAGCCTCCTTTTCTCTAGGCCGTCTCCCTCAGCCACTCCTCATAAGGCTTGTGCTCCAGACACTTCACCAGCTCCCTGTCCTTCTCTGGATTCATTCCAGCACCTCAATGTCTTTCTTGAAGTGAGGCACCCAGAACTGGACACAGCACTTGAGGTGCAGTGGGAAATAAGAAACTGTATGGGGAATACAAAAAGCAGATAGTTTGGTATTTACAGTTACAGAACTGTTACAGAACAAAGTTCAGTTACAGAACAAAGATCATGACAATGAAATTTAAGAGAATTAGTAATGTTAGGGCACAGCGACTGGCAGAAAGGGAGTCATGCTTAGATGTGTAACCATAATGCCATCCCCTGCTGCTTCAATTAACACTAAACAAGAGATTATGGAGTTAGGAAATTCATATTTGCCCGTGAAATATACAGCTCAGGCGTATCTCTACCTAATTTCACCAGTGTTAACAATGTATTTGGGTTAGGATTCTTTCTTAATATGCTGAATAATAGGTATAGAAATGGTAAAAAACTCGTGAAAATAGAAAAAGTTTTAAACTGCTAAGAATAGCAACTTCATTCTGAGGTGTGTTAGTAGTAGGTTTTGTTTGCAGAGTGGTAGATAAAGAGTATTTTATCAGAGCTTGTGTGAAGTCTAGATTTCCTTGTGAATATATGTTCACAGGAAACATTCTGTCTTCATTCACCCTCCCCTCAACAGGATTCCAAGGATTTCCTTTTGATAGTAATATGGAAAACTCAGTGTGCTCCTATCTTCCTGCAGTTCTTTCCACAGCTCACTTGCTACTCTGATCTATTGTATTTCAGGAAAGTATATTGTTTAAAAAGTAGTTTTCATTTTTTAAGTATTTTTCTCTTCCATCTTATAACACTAAAAGTACAGTAAAAGCAATTGTTCATTGTTTTGGGCTCTGAGTCTCAGTCATTAATTTAGGTCCTGGTTCTTCAAGATGCTCTGCATGAGCACAGACATTTTGCCTGCATATGGGGTTTATATGATCTTGGACATAAAGAACGTAGTGCTTTCTGTATTATTTTGTCTCTGCTTTCTATGGAGACTTAATTGAAACCAGTCAGCCCAGGTTCTATTTTTAAATACAGATATTTAACCAAGTATCATATCAAAACAATTTGCTATCTTTTCTTCTTCTAAAAATATAATTGCAGAACCATAATTAAGAAGTTGTGGGATCATATGATGTTTTTTGGTTTTGGGTTTTTTTTAAAGAATAATCAAATTATTTAGTCCCACAGCTGAAAATTGTGGCATGTTTTTAGTGAGTAAATCTATCTAAAGCAATAAAAAAAAAGATATAAGAAAAAAATCTTCTGTATTACAGGGGAATAATGGGTGTTTAATAGTATATGGTGTTTGGTGTCTATGGTGAAAATCATGGTGATATTTGGATGCTTTCAGTAAAAGAGAATTTCTCTGAATAGCATGACATTCCCTTGACATAAAGGCATCCTCCAGTTACTAAATATTCAGCATAAGTAAAAAGAAAAAATGTTTTGTCTGATGAGTAGAATTACTTAGTATTTATGGAGTACTTCCTGTGTTCACAATGAAAGATTAGAGGTTAGAAAGTATGACTTAAGAGAAGGACATAAAAGAAAATCTTACTTCTGATAAGAGAAGATGAAAGGGTTGCAAAAAAATAGTTTTCTGATAAATAAAGAGTTTCTACAAGGAAAGTAGTAATTTTTATTTATATTGGGAATGAGATGAGAAATAGTGGTATAGAATTGAAATATGATTTTATCCATTTAATGACAAAAATGTTTTTGAGGACTAATAAGGTCTGGAATAGTTTTGAATCCATCCCCACTATGGGATCTTCATATGAAAGTTCAGCTATATATTCCTCTTAAATATTTTAAATTTAATATTTTTATTAAATAATAAATTTTAAAATATTTTATAAATTTCATTTAAAAGAAAGAAAATTAAATTTAGCCAAGTTTTGTTACAATGAAAAAAAAATCAAGGCATGTTGAAACAAATACAAACTTAAGTTGTCTTGCTTTAGAAACTTTTCAGTATCAGTGAAAAATAAATAAAAATATATGGATAAAAAAAGGAACATTCAACATGCAATTAACTTCCTTTTGCCACAGAAATGATCCAGTCATCTACATGACTATCCATATTACATCTCTATTTACATTTTTTTTCCATTCACAGTCACTTCTGATGGTCTGACCTGGGTGTAAATACAGTTTTCAATTCTCTTTATTATGGAAAGCACCTTCCTCTATCCAGCGACACCATCTGACTGAGAGGAACTGCATCCTACAGACTCTGAAGTGACTCAGAGATGAATACAATCCAAGGAAATTTGCATTTTTCAGAAAGAAGCAACAGAGCTAGAAAAGGGTGGATTTTGGCCTCTTGATATTTTATTAGAAACTTTACAACAAAGACTCAATTATCCTTAAAGAAACATAGGGTATTTTAAACTTAGAATACCATAAATTTTAGGACCAAAGGTAAAGTATGGAAAAATCTTTCTGCAATAATATTTTATTATTTTCTATAATCAGGATTATTTTATGGACTAGACTGTCCATTTCATAGAATTATGACTACAAAAGTTTTTTGAAAACTCCTTGAAAGCAAAATTAATAGTCTGCAGTACTTGGGGATTGGAACTAGATGATCTTTAAGGTCCCTTCCAACCCAAACCATTCTATGCTTCCAGTAAGTAAACACTGAAAACTATTTGCAATATTTATGTTCCTTATCTATTAAAATAGATGTTAACAGTAAAATTGGAATACTCTTTTCAATAACAATTTTTAAAAGTTTGACCTTCAGATCAGAATTACAGATTTCCTTCTATCATTTCCTTTATCTTTTCATTACTGCTTGCAATACTGAGCACTGTATAAAAAGAATTGTGATTGATTTTAGCCTGGGCATAATCAGGAAAGTGCCTTCTGCTCATAGACTCTGTGTGCTTCTCTTATGTTTGTCTTTTGTCTTCAGGAATGAGTTTGAGTAAAGTGTTCATTCCCATCAATATCATTCCTTTTCTTATTTTTGTTTCTTTTTCATTACCCATATTTGTATTTGTAATTGAATTTTTGGTTGCATTAATGCTTTTGATGTACTAGCAGCCTTATTCTGACAGTAACAGCCTACAAATAACAATGTCCAAAATAGCTTCCTCAATGCAAAGAAGTTATTTTAGTCCCGTTCTCTTATTACCAACACACAAAAAAGTAATAGTAGAAAAGCACTTCATGTCGGCCAGAGAAAATGTCCAAGGAACTTAAAAGTTAAGCTGCTTTTTACAAACATAATCTATAAGACTTATTTTATACCTAGTTGTTTTTTTTAAACTCACTGCACACTTTGGACTCCCAGACAAGGTAAACCTGATATCTTTTTGGTTAGAATTTGTGTTTATTTTAAATTGTCTTATCTGGAGCAGGGTGAAACCAAATAAATTTCAAATGTATACAAGTACATGTATATTCTAGGATTGTAAGGTGAATCTCCTATGAAACTCAAAGAAAGTACAAACATCTATTCTATTACACTTTTTCACTTAAAAAAAACCCCAAAAAACAACAAAACAACCTTACATTTTTTAAACAAACCATGTAAAATTTCCATGGAAGGTTTACATTAAAAGTATTATTGAAGTAATAACTTCTCACATACTATTAGTCATGACTGAGTTTCTTGAGTCTAGCCTAGAGAAGGTCAAAACTCTGTTTTCTGTAGGATTAGAATAAAGGAGGAAGGTCTGTTCTCAGAGCTATCAACCTGCTCTTCTCTTTGTCCTCCATCCTTTGTATTTCTCAGTAGGAATATGTAGTTCAAGATAAAAGGAGATTTTTCTCCTGTTCCATGCAAAATTTCAATTCAGGCCTTATGCACTTTAATGGCTTCTGATTCCCAAGCTACATGAATATTTGGTAGGCATTTTCCTCAGAAAAAGGAATTGGTGATAGAGCATATATTTCTAATTTAGTTCCTCTTTTTCTAATAAAGGAAAATTCCATGACTGTTCTTAGCATTGGACTTTTCATTCAGCACTTTTAGTCAGATTTGCATTCTGTAATTTATGGGAGAATGTTGACCAAGAAATGGGTATGTTCCCTTAAAAATGGTTTTTAACTGTTTCAACTAAGTGAATGAGAAGGGCCTTAGCCTCTGTAGTATTTCAACTTCTACAGCTCCTGCTTAGCTTAATGGTTGATTATGATTCATTATGATTACTTTGTAGAGTAAGTAAAGATCTTTATAATATCATTTAAGTAAAGCAACTTACTAAACAAAACTTTAATCAGACCTCAATGTCATTCCAATTCAGACTGTGAGGAGTGACTACATTACTTTTTTTTTTTCTCATATAAAGTATCTTGCATTTCAATTTCACCAGTATCAAAAAGTATTTTCTTACTCAATTTTTTTTATTTTATTGGCATGCATATACAAATAAAAACAGTTCTGGCAAAATTGCAGTCACTATTTCACTTAGTGTCTTTTTTATTATAGTGCTTTCTGCAATTCACGATGTATTTGAATAATTGAAATCTAGTATAATGTGTGAATGGATGTTTGAGAAATTTGTAATATCTTATGGACAGTGCCATTACCTCTGTACTGTGATAGATTCCCTGCTTTTGCTATCTTTTCCTTGCAGTTTATCATATGACCACAAATTTTTGCTGGGGGAACAAAATAGAAACTATAGCTCAAAAAGAAGAAAAAAATAAGGATGTGACCTGAAGCGCCATAATTAGAAAGTCTCTATTGAAAATGTTATTTAAAGGGGAAAAAAGCTTTTCATAAATAATCTCTAATCGCTGGAAGTCTCTTTAACTTCCAGTAACAAAGATACACTTCATGAATATGAAAACAAAATAACCATATCTATTTTCTATTTCTGGTTATATGTTTGTAAAGAGCCCTAAGTTCATACAAAAAAAAAGCTTTTTGAAGACTTTGAATCTACCTTTCAAACATGTTCTTGTTTTCAGTACTATTTCTAAAAATCTGTTCATGCTTCTCCAAAATCTTCTGCTACTCACATTTCAAAATCTCAGAAAATGAATGACCCTTGCAGAAGACAGATGGGTTTCCAAGTTCATTGTTCTGTTCAATTGGCAGTAGCTAAAATACCTGCCTTAGAGTGCATCTTTTGTACTTGCTAAATGGGCACATTTGTCTGCAGAAATAAATTATTCTTCACAATTTATAGCAAAGTATGTAAGTAATTATTTATTAGGTGATTCAGTAGTCTGACTAGTTTGTTCGACTACATTTGTTGTTTTTACTTCTTTTCCACCTATGCCTACCCAGGAGGTAGAACATTAATGTTACATCACAGATAAATCTTAATGAGAATACCAATTGTTGTTGACTTTATCAAATAATGGGGTAATTATTATTGTCCATTACATTTTCTTCCACTGTAGTGTTAGTTTGCTTGACTGTGCTGGACATTTCCAGACCTATTCAACCTGCAGATGCACTCAAAGTTTTAATTGGTATTTTTTGTTTGTCTGTGCTTTTTACTATTATGTGACACAGAAATGGCACTTTTTTAATTACTGACTTTCTAAGACAGACAATCTTGTAGTAGCTTTCCACAATAAATGCCATTTTTATTCCCAGATTAATAAAATCCCAATTTTTTTCTGCTGTGTAGGTGGATAGGGAGACAACAGAGGAGAAGGAAATTTCCTATCCCATGTGCAGGTAACTTATAATTTTTAATTCAGTACCTATCCGTAGTGTATGTCTATTCAACTCTTCATCTTTTTGTCTGTGGGAAATCAGAAGTAAAAAGAGAAACCCTTTATATTAACATAAATCATACAACATCAAAGCTGGACTTTATTTTCGCTGTTTTTGTCAACAACTTCACAGTAATAATAATTGCTGTTAAACAATTCACCAGAGCATGGCTCCATTTCCAGCACTGCCAATGGACTTTGAATAATAAATTTTGCAGGACTTTCTCTCAGGTATTCCATCTATAACTCTAGATAATGATATTCTTTTTTTTGTATAAAGTAGGAATTGCATAAATTCCTGAACATTATTATTTTTTTATATATCATTATGACTTATATGGATTTAAAACTGAAGTTCAAATATTCAGTTCTTCAGCAAATGCAACGTTTCTTCTTATCATTCAGAAGCCACACATTCATAAATGTCAATTTTGTGGAATCACATTTCTGATCATTATCACTTTTAATGCATATGTTAAATTATCTATCATGTAGAACAAGAATAATTCAATTCATCTCAAGATTACTTTATAGCAGTCAAAATTCTCCAGGAGTACTGTTAGAATTTTTATTGCTTTCATTTCAAGTGTTAGTTTGGATTTTTTTTTCAGATAACATGTATATTTAACATTTACTGACATGTCACACAAAGAAATAATTTGAAGTCATTTTTGTGGAAATCTGTATAAAACTTTGACACTTGACTTTGGGTTGGAATTCACTTTGGTAGCTTCTGATGAGCAAATTGTAATAGCACAATATTAAAGGTGAGCAAAGAAGTTGTTTTAAAAGAAGCTACTCTTGTAATGTCTGAACTTTCTTATTTTAACTACTTTGAAAAAAGTATTTTCTGTTCTTCCTGAAAAAGTTATATTAGTTTTCCTTTGAGTAGTACAATGTTACTCTCTTGGAGGGTAAGATGTCTGCGTTTTGGGAGTTTTGTATCCTCTTATGTGAAGTATTTCAAGTAAATTCTGCCCTTTCTTACTGGAGGAGATGAACCCTAAACTCTTTCCCCTTTTTCAAATTTCTTCCTTGACAAAGAATCTCTTCCGCTTGAGTGCTCAAAGATTGTGCTACACACTGGATAGAAACAAGAACCCCACTAGCCAGGAAGCACCAAGTAAAATTATACCCAATATAGGAAGGACAACTGTAAAATAACGGGCAGAAAGAGAATGGGATTGAAGGTGTTATTGTCCATCTTAACTAATTTTTTCAGATGTGCTTCAGGGTTATCCTTGCTAATACAGAATATAGCAATGACATGTTCATATACATAGTATGCAGCCATATGTATGACATGCACAGAAACCACAGGTGAGGCATAAGATCTGAATTTAGTTTTAATGGAATCACTAGTAAAGCACTACTGTGTCAGGAATCCTGGAAGTCAATAGCTGCTTATATTTTCCAAAAAACATTTACTAAAAGAAAAACCTTATAGGAGGAATTAACATGGAAATAATGACCTTTTTTTTAACTGCAACAGCTATGCATTGTGGGTTTTTTTTTTTGTCTAGGAAGGAGTTTTTCACTCATCTATAGTGATTTCTTCAATAACCTTCCTTCATACATTAAGGTTTTCCAGGTAGCTGAATCAGGTTTAATGTTTTTTGTCATTGTTGTTAGCCAACCTTACTTTTTCAGACAGCTAAGTCTTTATCATCAGCTGTGTCATCTACTTCATCATGTACTTCCTGGCTGATAAACTACTAATGTTTGATGCAAGACATGTATCTTATTACTTCACTAGCTAGAATTACTGCAAATGGTTATACAACCTAATTATTTTGGCGGCAAATAGGACTTGTGTTGGTGTGCCCAGGCCTGTACATGTGGCTTGTATTCAACTCGTGTAAGCCATTCTGTATGGCTTTGGTTTTGGTTATTCATTCTGCTCTGGTTCTGTAGCTCCAGAACATGCAATAACCCCTCTTCAGAAAAGTACAACTTGGAATACTTATGTTTTAAACCATGCTGTCTATGCATATATCCTGGACACTTTCTTTTAGGTTGTCAACAATAAACTTATATATTGCTCTTCTAAAGAGGACAGAAGAGCATCTGCAGATATCTATGGGCTATGCAGATATCCTGGACTCTTGTCTTTTATGATCATTATGAAAAAATCTGAAGAGTACCTCCCTTAAGAAATAGTGCTTGATTTTTTTTTTTACCCATTTCTCACTGGTTTCTTTTCTGTGTCAAATATTCTAAACTCCAGCTTCATGACAGTTGCTCCCAGTAACTTTGTGTTTTCTACATGTTATTGTCACGTTTGATCTTCTTCTAGTGACACTTTCAGTAACATTATTGCCTTGTCCTAGAGCAGAGTAGAGAAGTGTCAATAAAGTCAGACAAATCATAGCAATTTCTATATGCTGTCTGGCATCCAGACAAACCTACCCTTTGATATTGTGATAACAAGCTGGATTGGCAAAATTAAAGATAAGGTATCTATTTCCATTACATGGTAGTCATTCAAATTACATTTTTTTAATACAGAAAGTTGTTTATTAGTTAAATTATGGACAGCATCCATTATAAAATATTGATCTACATTTTTCTTGGAGTGTCTGATTACCACAGACAGTAAATTGCAGATTTATTTTTAAGATTGTCTTATAGCTATTGACAGATGCATTCTCTATGGTCTTCTCAACATATGTGCACAAAAAAGGTGATGGTGCAGGAGATTTTTGTAATGTTCTGGCAGCTCATTACTTTTAAAACTCTGTTATATTGCTCTGTTAAAGATGCATTAACAGATGAAGACAGTGCAACATTAGAAATCAGAAATTATAAAAAAACAACAGCCAATGGAATCAGTATTTTATTTGCCTAGCCAAAGAAATCTTCTTCCCATTTATTTAGATGTATAACCAGATGTATAACACATTACAATTAGATCTGATCATGTAGTACAAAAAGTACTTTTTATTAAGAAATTCAGACCAAAATAAGTTGTTGTGTTTTGTCTATACTGCTCTTGCTGTGGAATTTAGGTGGATACAGAGGATTTGAAAGTACAGTATGGAAGTTAGTCTTAGCTCCACTGATGACTTGGCTTTATTCCATGTGATTCTTTTGTGGGCAAAGGTCAGACTCACACTCATGCACAACTCAGATCTTACTGTGGAAGTACCAAGGACCACAATGTGTGGCATGAGACTGAATGGGGTTGGTGGCAGTGAAATCAAGTTAAGAGATTGCTCATGTTTAACATCTGCTGTTTAATGGCCAGGTATTCTAACTGCTTTCTTAGATGGCACTTTCATACCACAGATCTTAGCATAATAGCTTGTTTTTCACAAAAGCATAATGTGATTGCCCAAATATATTTTCCAGAGGGGTACCCAGTCTTGCTTTGAGTACCAGATGGGGCAGAGAACCTAATTTTTCAGTCCTTTGATCCAATTTTTGTTTTGAAGTTCATGCTTTACATTCAACCTTCAATTGACTGTAGCTAGATATCTTGGTTAGAATTATTTCTGTCCAAGCGTTGAAAGCTTTAGTATTGTAAGCACAGAGCCAGATAATCACAGTTCTGTTATCTCTTAAGCCAGCTGTTATCTTTGAATTTCATTCAGTATCTCTGATTTTCCTGTAAAGAACTGGAATTGGTGGCCATCTGTATACAGTAACACATCAGCAGTTCCTGGTGAATTCATATGGGCTCCTGTCTGACATGAAGTCTCCAATCTGATGTCTCCAGAAGACATCACCTCTGCACCTCTCTTGTTCCAATGAAGTCAAAATTGGACATCAGACAGATCCCAACCTAAAATTTATTCCCCAAGAAGATATGGAAGTGTACCATTGGGGCTGACTCTTGCAGAAAATACTGTTTCTGATCACACTAGTATTGTGGCTAGGGGTATCAGTGCTTTCTGCACAGGGTCCTCTAAGTAATTGAGACTCTGTATTACCAGGGCTTATGTTTCCAAGAAGATGATTTCACCTTAAATAGGTTTAAGTCCTCTGCCATACAGGCAGTATTATTCTTTTATGAAAGAAAACAACTGTATTTGTGGGCTTTAATAATCTGAATAAATTAGATCTTTAATATTTCCTTTCTCTCATTCTAAGGCATTTTTCCATCCTCAATTGCTTTTGTGAGTTTTTTTCTATTTAACTAGATAGAAGATACTAATGTTGTTATGCATACTGTGTTGTTGCGTTAGTGTCACAAATTTTATGCACTGATTAGGTCTAAGCATATCCTTTTTATAGATTTTTTTTTAAAACAGCACCTTTCTGCCACAGTGCTATGTACATTGATTTGCCTTAGACTATATTAGAAAATCACTGCTTTCCAGGGCATGGGGACTTATACTTAATATGCGTTCAGTATAGTCTTTGCTAATCATTTCTTGTTCATCATTTATTTTAATCATTCATCAGTCTGCTTCAAGCATTGTATTTTATGACAAGTTATTAATGAAAAATGCACATAGCATTGCCTAGTTCTGGTAATTTAATTATGATTTAATCCCACAGAAGCTGGTTAAAAATGTTGATCTTGACGATGACAGCTCTGATTTGACATCTGTCAGTTCTGAATTCATTCCATACTTATACCACTCAGTGTTGCTTTGTTGTCATGATTAATATTATGTGCTATCCCAATGAAGAACTGTTGTATGAAGCTGGCTTCATCCATAAGATCTGGGGAAAAAAATCTTTATAATATAAATATATAATTAGAGATTATCTATAGAAAAGCTTCTGCAGGCCATGTCAGGACTTAGTATTTTGCCAATACCATTTAGAAAATACAACTTAGAGAAGCACAAGACTGGGTGTGATTTGTCGGCTTTTAATTTTCTTTTTGTCTGTATTGCTTTTAAATATCAACATAACTTTAAAGAAAGGAAATAGAAATCAGATGTTGAAGGTTCATTTGATGTGCTTACTGGTGTTTTTCTTGTTTCTGTAGTATGCAGTGTACCACTGATTTTTCCAAAACATAAAGTTCAAAGAAGGTGAAATGCAATGTTTCTTCCATAAAAAGATGTACAAAACAAAATTGAAGTCCACATTCCTAATTTTGCCAGAAATGCTTACGCACTCATCCATTCAATGCAGAAGCTTTACCTTCTGAGCTATCTCGCAAACAAAAAGCAACTTCTCTGTGGAGGGCTTGAAGAGATCCCTTCATAATATTCAGTTACAACTCACAAGAATTTGGCAAATGATATTAGCTAATGAGAAAACTGTGATCTGCTTGTGTATATTGTGAAAGTAGAAAAATTGGCTCAATTTGGAAGTTACTCATTCATCACTAACAAAAACGCTGTCTTCAAATGTTTCATCTATTTGGTGTTTCATATGCAATGAAAACTGATTTTACAATCTGTCATTCCTACAGCTGTTCTAGAGAACTAGAGAAATCTTTATTCTCACAGCAAAAGGAAGCCTCTATTGCTTCATCTCAGAAATTTAAAATAAATAAATAAATAAATAAATAAATTGAGATATAATATACCTCAGGTTTTTTGGGGAAAAAAAATCCACTGAAGAATCTGTCGATACAAGATGAGAAGCCAGGAAAGTATTTGATACCATACAGAAAATACTGATGTATGTTGTCTTTTCCCAATATTTTAACTTGTTTGTTCTCGTTTAATAACATTTTGAGTATGTTGTTAGCTCTAGGGAAAAGATTTTGGAGTGGTTAGCATATCTGTTTTACTGTGTGAATTTTCCCCAAATGGCTTTGAACAATAGTAGAAGAAAGGTAGAAGGGTTAGCAGATAAACAGCTGTCACTGTCATGACAGCCAGTTGAATGCTTGGAGCAGCATGATGGAAAGGATGATTTGAATTGCATCAGAAGACTTCCAGGATTGTGAAGTCTGGAACTTCTCTAAAGGGAACAAGTATGACTGGAATAGTAGTTGACAGGATCCACATTATATATGCTGCAGCATCCTGGTGACTTACTAAGCCAAGAAAAAAAAATAGGCAACTAGAATAAAATAAGGAAAATAAACTCATACTTGGAGCAGTTTTCTTATTAATGTGTGGTGATGGAACTGTTAGGGAAAGCTAGTAGAATGGACAAGAAGTCCAGGAAAACAGAGTATTGACATTTTTCTTTTATGTGTTTAGAAAGTATCCTAGAACGTTTTCTTAAAAATACAGAATTTACACCAAAACATTTTCAATAGTCTTTGTGTAACTACTGCCTGAACTGCAGAGATGAACAGTGTGCAAATACAGAATAATGAATGTTGCACAAATGGATATCCTCAATACCAAATAGCACATATATTTTCATGTTGTTCTTACGAAGCTTCCTGCGTTAATTTTGTTATGTCAAATTACTAATAAATCAGTGGCAATTTAATGTGCATCACAACAAAAAAGGACATTTTTTTTTTAAATATACCATGTATCTAATTAAGATGATTGTAAAATAAGAAAATCAATGCATTCAAGGACATTTTTTTTTGCTATAATAATATATCCAAATAATTCACCAGTGCACTCAACATTTGACTATACTAATGGTAACCCATATAACTACCAGCTTTTTTTAAGTCAGGACAATTATGTCATCCAAAAAATTTGCTTCCATAGAAATTCTATTACATACAAAAATTAAGAAAAAAAAAAAGTGGCCTACTTTGGTTAACATGGTATTATTAAAAGATTTTTTACATTTTGAATAAGTGGTGGTTCATTAAAATCTTGACAATATCAGGGAGTTAAAGAATTCACAAGGTATGTAAGCAATTTGAAAATTAAAAATATCTTGAGATTTAGCTCATCCTTACCATTAACTATTTAGAAAGATCATACTGAGTGCCTACCACTTCTTATCTGGATCTCAAAAATAGTGAAATACATACACTTTCATAGTGGGACAATTACTTAAGTAAGTAGATCTCAAATTGTACATGATGTGAATATTTATTTAAATTTGAAATAGTCAGAAAAAGTAAGGCATATAAATGGTAGAGAATCAGAAGCAAAGCCACTACTTTCTTGTGTCCATCACTTCAGGTCACTTCTGCATAGAAAAGTTTTACTCTTTAAAAACAGAAATATAAAAAAGAGAAAAGTTTCAATTTTTAACTTTCATACATTTATCTTTTTGATAACAGAAAAGATTGACTGATAGATGCATCCTTTTATGAATTATTTTTTAGTCTGAAGGTCAGAGTGAAGCAGTTAGGCTGAAGTAAAAAGCAAAAAGTTAACTAGCAGTAACTTTCAGGAACCAATCTATTGTAATAGAACAAGACAGGAGTGGTTATGGGATATTGAAGGTAATAAGTGAAGGGCTTAATCTGAAGACTCATGAAACTGTATTTCCAATGTCAGAACCTGGAAATTTGGAAGGTATTCCTTTTTCAGAAAGAAAGTAAGATGGTTCTGATTCCAAGACTCCAAAATTGTCTTACACCATAAATCAGGCTTGAATGTGACTAGTGAGAGAAGAGCTTAATATGCCAACTGATCATCTGTCACTGCTGACATAAGCACTGTAAATGGAGACGCTTACTTAAGGAGGCTTCTCTTTCTTCTGTCATCTACATAGATATTGTTATGTTAAAGCTTTGCTAATATAAGATTTTCTTGGAAAGAGAAGCTAAATTGTAGATAGAAGTATATCTAAGCTCATGAAAACGAATGCTTTATGATACAGATTTTGTAATATCCTATAAAATTTGATGTATTGTTCATATAAAATATGTATCAAGTTATCCTTTCATTGCATAATTGGGGAAATACTACTTTTTTCCTAAATATCTGAAGAATTTTATATTACTATTTTGATATGTAATAAATTTACTTTGATAATAATTTATTTTGATGATCAAATAATAGGGGTTTAGTCATAGTGTTCTGCATTATGACTAAATAAGAAAATAGGAAAAATAGTAAAGACAAGTAAGACAGAAGTTACATGTCAAATAAATGGGGTTTTTTGGTTAGTTTTTAAAAACTCAACTGACAAGTCTGACAAGTAAATATCTAAGTGTCCAGCTTTGGAGATATTTGGAACACACAGAGCCCTGTGCACCTGCTTTAGCTGACAGTACTTTGAGCCAGGAGGTTGGTCTAGGCGATCTCCAGATTCCACCCTTCCAGTCTCAAAGCTTCCATGATTTTATATTTAAGTTTAACACTCAAATGCTTATATGTTTTACAGATTAAATTATTAGGCTATTTTGAAATATAGCTTCATTTCCAGTATACCAGAATTTTTAAATAAGGGGGGGAAAAGCTGTAAAGCACATTTTCTCCTTCTAGAAGTCTGGTGAGAGCAGGTTTGAGGACTACTTAAAAGAAAAACTATTCCCCAGGTTTAGAATCAAATCAATACAATGGTAATAATTAATGTTATAGCAATAGCATGGTAGTACAAATGTACACAAAATGAATGCTTACAATATCCTGACTGAAGCAAAGACGGCTGCTTTTAACAGCTATTTCTGCTTAGACTGTAACATGTTGGTATTATTCTCAGTTATTACAGATGAAAAGAAATATTTTGCATATTTGTGATTTTCCCTGATTTCCATCAATCATTTCAAATATTTGTTGTTGTTGTACTTCTAGTGTTTCTTTTAGAATAACACTATAAATGCAAATCATATTAACATATAATATTAAATGACTATTAGTGTATATTCACAGAAAAGCAATAGTCCTATGCTGTGTGATAAAGTGTGTAACTGCAAACAGTTTCAATCAGAGGAAAGCAACTGGGGAAAAGTACATTAGGAGCCTGAATAAAAAAGCTGTTTGCAATCAGTTACAGCTGAGTGCAACAAAAATTACTTTCTAGGGATCAAAGGAAATTAATGTTTGACCAGTGTAACCAGAACATCCCACAGCATGTTGAATATTTAATGCCATGCTACTTCTGCCCAAAACAATCTGAGGTTTGGCATATATCCACCAAAATAGCTCATCGCTAATTAATTTGCCATGTCATTTTGCATAAAATTAGTAATTAATACTAGTCACCATGCACTATAGTGAACTTTTTTCATTTAAAGATTCAATCTGAGTAGTTTCAAAAGCTTGATGAAATGGTCATTTTTTATTATTCTTAGAAAAGAACTTGCACATTGAAAAAGGTAATGCAGTCAGAAGGAAGGATATATCAAAGTTTATAGACCACATATATTTGAGGTTGTTCAAGGTCAATGAATTTTTCCCTCCACTTGCTTGAAATTATGAGTAATAGAATATGAATAACTGGTACTCCAGCTGAAATGAACTACAGTGATGTGTAACACTATATTTAGCTGTCTTTTAAACTGTTGCAGTCTCATTTAACAGGCTCCAAATTAAACCTACATTCTCCACGATTTTAGAGGGAACATTTAGCCTGAGGTTTTGCAAATTGATTTGAAGAATTTCCAGTAATTATTACTTGAGATGCAGAAAGAATGGATTCTTTGAAGAAGCACTTAGGGTAACCATTGCAAGTAGTGGTCTTGAATAAATAAAAAAAAAAGTATTGTTATAAAATTTGCAGTTTGCCTTGTGGAAAAAAAATAAGAGTATTGCTATATTGAAGAAGTTGTGGGTTTGGGTAATTTTCCTAATCTGCTTATTCTCCAAACAGATGTTTTTAAGTGTAGCAAAACACAATTTATTCTGAACAATTGATCAATACCAAACCCCAGGAACTGCAGTCCTACAGTCCAAAAGCCTAGAGAATCATTGAAAACTAACATTACTCTGTGAGAGTCTGCAGTGAGCAGGAACAACCTTATAGCAGAAAAATCAGAGACTCGCAGATCACTAGTAATTAAATTAATAGCATTGAGCCCAAGGCCATGTTTCTTCATCTTCTGTTTCTCATATTGCCTCTCATTTTTTTTCTGTGATTATCTTTTCATGTTTCTTATTCATAATTAACACTTGTTAACACTCTTTTTCCCCTTTGGCTTCTTTTGCTTTTTTAATTCTTTCCTATAGTTCTGTTTTCACTTTTGGTATATATGGCTTCCCTGTTGGCTTATCTCTCCCTTCAGTTTTCTGGTTCTCCTTTTACCCTCCCACCTTCACTGTTACCTTCTCCATTTGCTTACTGCTCCCTTTCTTTCATTGTGCCACATGTCTGATTTCTCCTTGTTTAACTGCAGTGGTTTTCTGTCAGAAAGGATTCCTACAGCACTTCTGATAGTGCTTTCTAATTACACGTGAACCATTTGAGTGATGTTCATCAAAGAACTTTTTTTGCTTTTGCACCGAAAATTTTCATGCTATGAAATCTGTAGTTCAGTCTGCTCTAAGTACATGTTTTAGGATTGTAGCTGCAGTAAAATGTCAAGACAGCAACCTAAACAATAGCAGTAATATCATATAAAGTGTGAATGGTGTACACTGAGTCTAAATCTCAGTGTAGTTCAGGATGGTTTTGGTAATTAGTAATCCACATGTGCCTGGGTTTCTGAGCTTTGGAGTAAAATGGCAGGTTCAACGGGGCATATGTGGTAGGCGTTTCAGGAAGGCTGGACCTTCCCAGCCCCTCAGCCAGTGGGGAGATCTGTACTGAATTTACAGAGGATGATGCAATGTACTATAGTGATACGCTGAAGTTTTTCTAGCCAAAAAATACCATACTATGTAAACTCCCAATCTAAGTTGTTTATTAGAGGTGGAATTGCTTTTTCTTCCAATGTTATCCCTTCAAGACAGGCAGCAATGATCAACATGTTTGAAAACTAGGACTTCCATTTCTTTAAAAAAGGCTGAGCAGTCTCAGCCTTCTCACGTTTCCTTTGCAGAGGAAGGAAGATACCTGCAAAGATACCTGCACCTATGCAGGAAGATACCTGCATAGGTGCAGGTATTTCGGGGCTGCAGCCAAGCTCGGCTGGGGAGAGCAGAGCCGAGAGGCCGCGATCCTCCGGGCCCTCGCGTCACAGAGGCCCCGGCACCCGCGAGGGCTCGGCGGGGAGAGCGAGACCTTCGTGCCCTTGGGCAGGTTAAAAACCCGGGCGATCCTTCATTCGGGGTCTCTCCTTGGAGGCACCAGCTCGGGCTCTTCCTGTGCTACTTTATGGATTGGGACATCTGAGCCTCTGCCATGGGAACGCTGGGATGGATCTGGTGAGAAAACCTGGTCTGACTCTGTCGTGGGGTGTGTGGGGAGGCAAGCGGGAACCCCTCGGGTCACTGGAGCCGCTGCTGTGGAGGGGGCTCGGCCCCAGCCCTGGAAGTCTCTGGTGCTGGGGATGTGACCAAGAGATAGCCTGTGAATGGTCAGACTGAGTATTTTCCTTAACACCTCCCTTACCATCAAGGTAAATATGTTAGTAGGCCTTGACTTCTGGAAATAGTGATGGTAGCAGGATTCTTTTTTTCCCCCCTGAGAAATCAGGTTCCAAATGCTGGATGTGGTTCTCGCGGTGTGAGAAGTTTTTTAGTAGGCAGGATGTCCTGGTTCAAAAGCCATGGGATAACAGAAGTTCTGTCAGAGCTTTGTTTTTAAACAGAATGTTTTTTAAGGGACAGTAAATTGTAATGCTCTCATATCAGAATTTGGACGGCAAGCAATATAGGGAACATTTATTATTTCTTCTTTTACACTGTTGTCAGAATGTTTTGCACAGTAGTATGGTATTGTGAAGTGCAACGTTACACAGAGAGTGACAAAGAAATTTCTGTTAGAACTTGTTATAAGCCTTCTGGTCTGGAATTATAAAGGAAGAAAAGAAAGAAGACCTGTCTTTGCGAGTCAGAGGATGCCAATGACCAGCCATGAAAAAAAGAAATGCAATCACTGCATGAATTGAGAAAGTATATCCGCTACCAACACAGAGAAAATAAATCTGTGCATTAACAAAGAATTTTTTTAAAAATAAAAAGTGAAATGTTTTCAGTTGGAAATCAGCAGTTAGTTTCTAATCTCTGAGGAGATGGTGTAGAATTGCTTTCCATGAAGGTAGGGTAGCTAGAAATAAAGCTGAACACATGAGTTTGATTTATAAGCTCTGGTTGCTTCTTATCATAGGCAATAAACTAGTGATCTCTTCAGAGCTTCCTATGAAACTAATCTAGAGGTGGCCAGTTAATAAGAATTATTCATGTTTCCATTCTCATTATTCTCGGTTATTCACATTTTACCTTAATTCTTACAGTTCACTTTTGGAGAATGTCTTGTCTCCGTTTCCTTGAAGTATTAATACCGTGGCATAAAATCAATGGACATAACATTCCCTCTAAACTTAATAGCACACTTTACCATGAGAGGGAAGATGTGTGCTGAAGTCTTTACGGACAATTCCATGGGTGAAGGTGTGGGTGTTAATGGCTTTGAAATGGGTCCCGATGTCTCTGCTAACTGGGCAGCAGGTTTGTTACTGAGCCCAGGCACCTTGGGTCCTGAAACAGACAAGGGCGTCTGCACAAGATGGAGTTTCTGAGCTTTGGGGTAAGATGGCAGGTTCCAAGGGGCATTTGTGGAAGGTGGTTTGGGAAGGCTGGGCCTTCCCAGTCCCTCAGCCAGTGTGGAAAGGAAGAGGGCACCATGCGGCTGGGAGTTTGGGATGAAAGGAGGCTGCGCCCTCTGAAAAGTTGAGAAAACCCTGCAGGTGTGTGCCCCGGGGGCTCTCTCCCTTTATTCAAATAAAGATACTCCTCTGTTTCTTTTTCGAATGCTGACTTTTCGTAGCCTGATTTTCTGTACAACCACTTGGATGAGGTGAGTAAGAAGCAGTTTGTTTTGTCTTGCTCCATGGCTGAACGCTTTGCAATGGCAACAGCTTTCTAGTTCCTGATAGTGCAGGAAAAGAAAAAAAGCCAGATTTTCATACCTCTGTAATAAAATGTCCCTCTTCCACAGCTTGAATTGCCAGAAGAACGTGATATTTGTTTTTTTTTAAAGCTTTGCTTGATTAATTATGTCATAGTACATTATGAGAGTGCTTTATTCCTGACTAAGCTACATTCTTATGGAGCCTTTTTACAAGTTTTACCTGATGTTAAACATGATTTAGATACCATAGCAATGTAACTATTGGGAAAAAATTGCTTTCTGTAGCCTAAATGAGTTTACAAATATTTATCAAGAAGGAAATTTAAGCCAACTTTTTTAATGGATTGATGGAGTTACAGATTTATGCTGAGCTAATAGAACAGTTTGCAACCTGGGATTTAAATACTAATACTGCTACTAAATGATTTTTCTTTTATGAAAAAGAATAAATGGAATGAAATCCACCAATATAGATGACAAATACACTTGTTAATAAAAAGATATGAAAAAGAAATCATCCTAATTATTCAAACAGGAGTGTCTTTATAGAATTATTTAGGTTGGAAAAGACCTATGACTTCATCAAATCCAACTGTAACTCAGCACTGCCAAGGCCACCACTAAAGCCTGTCCTAAGTGCCACGTCCACACATCTTATCTGTAGTTTTTCCAGATCCTCTTTCAGCCCCTTTTGTAGATGAGTATTTAAATAGGTGGATTAGTGAAGCAAAAGAAAATTTGGTAGAAAAAGAGCATTTTTTTTCAATGTGTATGGAGGAATTTGCACATAAAATATTAAAGGATCATTCATAAAATAACATTGTCTTCCAAAGAGTTATCTCTCTTCACAAAAGATTAAGACATTAAATCATAATTTAACTGATCCTGAGAAACAATTATATTACTTACCAGTCACTACAGGCTATTTTTCTTTTACTTCCTATGTTCTAAAATGCTTAATAGGAATGGTGCAAGATCAGAGCAGCTCTCATGTCTATGAATCTTATCTACTACTTATATGCTTCTTTGCCATTCTTTCTGTTACTGACACACTAAGATCTGTTGCTGTAGAACTTTCATGGCATTTTCTTTATTTTGGAGTAAGTTATGTGGTGGCTTTTAAAGAGGGCAGTTTAAAAGCACATCTGCATTTTCAGATACCAAAATTAAATTTACCCATGAAGACTGCACCTTTAAAGTCCTTTTGCATACTTTAACCTTTTTGATTGATTGCTTTTGTGTTTGTTAAAGAAAATTATTGTCTTCGAAAAGAAGTGGAATATATCCATGTAGGAAAAGCCCTGTGTTTCACTCCTAAGAGCAATTCCAAATCAAAAGTAGGAAGCTATGACAGGAAATTAACTCCAATCCTAAAATTTTCTCTTCTGTCTAGCGTCTACCTATCCTGTAGTGTAATACTGAAATGTTTAGATAGACATATATTCAAAGCCTCCGTGGTCTAGAAAAATTAGTTATATTTAGGCAGGTAGATTTTCTTCTAAAATGTATTTCCTGTTCTCCTGATTTAAATGCATCCAGTGTTTGTAAAATGTCCTTTGCTTATGTCCATTATTGAAAAAAGCCTCATATTTTTCTTAGCCTTCCATATATTTTATGTCATATATACTCACATGGTTCATTTAGACCACAGAATAACTTCAAACAACTGTTAATATATCTGAAGAGAGAAAACATGCCCACAGCTCATATTTTTCACAGCTCATATTTATAAGGTGGATCATTCTTTTTGGTTTATATTGCATTGCCCTGTAAAGAATCCATGATTCCCTCAAAAATAATGTCATTCTACAAAGGCAACAAATGTTTATTTGGAGGAGTATTTATATTCTCTTCTTTCCTGTGTCTGAGTCTCTAGGGTATATTCAGTTTGTATTTTCAGTATTTTTCCTCTCAAACACAAGCATCTTTATTTACTTCTATTTTTGCAAAAAATGAAAGTGACAGGTAGATCAAGGAAAGGTGTTTGTGAGAAAGCAAAGCATTATTAATCTACTGAAAAAATATGAAAGTTTGCTTAAGTGTTATAGCTTGCCATAATCAAGTATCAAACAAATAAAAAACTATGAATAATGTCATTGAAATGTATTGGTTTTGCTTCAGCTATAACTGTGAGAAAATGTTTGTAGTCCTTTGCCTCAGACAGTGGAAATAACAGATGACAAAATGTAACTGACCTCACTTCCTTTGCTACTTCTACCAAGAAATTTGTGTTCAGAAGAATTGCCTGCTAGGGAAAAGTACTCCTAATTTTGCAAATACTTTATTTTTTTTTCTGGTAAATTTTGGTGTAAGTTAATTTATAGACAATAATTAAGTGTTTGTCTCCATACACAGCCAACATTTAGCCTCACGGAGTGTGCAGTAAGAAACCTGGAATGCATAAAAGCATTATAGTAATAAGTATGTTGCTTATTTTATAACAGAAAAAAAATATTTGGTTTATTCAGAATATACTCACAGTCTCTCTCATGGCTAAAAGTTTGACTCATGAACTACTCTTCATCAAAGCAACTTAGATCAATTTGCATGTTTTTAGTTCGGGAAGAAAGTCACATGAAAATGAAGGCGCCAAAGCATAAAATACGATCCATTAATAAAGCTCAACATAGAGGTCACAAAAGCAAAACAGAATCATACACTGCACTGGCTGTGGTGACAGCCATTGAGAAATTACAATAGAAGCATGATATAGGCATTACCAAGAAGTTTAATTAAATCTATGTTTATACATATCTTTAAAGGTATGTATCTTGACATAAAACATTTGATAAGCCCTCTTAAATGTCTGGCCTCTTTATGACCTGGTAGCAGGAAGGAAAGGAAAGGACTGTCTTGTCCTGAATAGTTCTCAGCACTGATGCTTCCATTGGAACAAGCACCATGATGGTGCAGAACAGTCTCCAAGGCACTTACAGATCTTCTCTAGTGGCCTTGGTGTGCGGAGAGGATAGGTCCATCGCCTACCCATAGTATTTATCAGCATAGTTTAAAAGCCTGGTTTCCAAGACAACTACCTGAATCTAAAATGGAGAGGTGAAGGACGTGATAACTTTTGAATCATTCTTTCACCTCTGCTTTGAAAACAGGCTTGCGTGTGTTGCCCTTCACTTATCTTGACTCCAAAAAAGTGTTTGCAGATTTAAGCAATATTAATGTCTAAAAAACTATTTTTCCTTTTTTACAGAAGGAAAAGACAAGATAGATTCCCAATATTTAATTTTTTTCTCTATATACAGGACTCAAAGTGAAAGAAAAACTGGGAAAAAAAATGACCCTATAAATAACTACAGCTAAACTGAAGCAAGATCTAGCTGAGCTCAGTGGGAGCACTAAGATAGAGAGTCCTGCATCACATCTAGCATTTAATTCTGAAAACCTTCCATCACCTGAGAGGCAGCAGTTTCATAATTGCAAGATTTCACTTACAAACTCAGCAATACCTTACTACTCTGACAGGGAAGACCTCTCAGCTTCCACATCCATCTGAGTTGTGGGAGTTGGATGACCCTGGGAGATCAATCTTTCCTGAATGGCATGACCCCCAGGCTCCCCATGAGCTCAGAACTCAGGCGGATCTTGCATTCTGCAATATTTTGCACCGACAATGGCAGCTGGATCACAGGTCAAGAAGGAAGGTTTCTTCCCCTTTTGTTCTTTTGCTTCTTGGCTCCTGCCTGCTACTTAAGCAAGAATCAGTCAGCTAACTCTTTTTTTTTGCAGAATAATGTCTGTAAAACACAAAGAGGATTTTGGATTGTACTTTCAGAAAGTCATGGCAGGACTAGCTGTAATCTCTTAAGTAGCACAATATGGAAGGGGATAGGGACAAGAACATGAGTTAACCAGAATGTGGGTATGTTTCAAGAATGAAAATGTCCAGAAGGTTTTACATGTGAATATTTACTATGGATAAATGGATGTCCAAAGCTTAGCATTTAAGTTCCTAAAGGGATATTGACAATTTATTCAGAAGAAGGAAATATATTCCCTCTCATTTCAATTTCTTTATGAGGCATTTTCTTTAAAGGAAACTAGAAATCAACACATTCCTTCAAAATAATAATTTTTAATTAAATCTCATGTTTTATTTTGAAACCTGTCTCGGTTTGAGACAAATTAGGAGGAAAAAACTCACATTGTAGTCTTGAATTCCCCAGTGTGCACGCTTCCTCATTTTGATACTTTTCTTGAAGTGTATTTTCACCTTTTCCATCCGTTTTGTACTGCAACAGAATTATGTAAATCAAATCCAGACATTTCACAAGATATCTAAATTGCTCTTTAGAAGGTATCTTTTCTAGGCCTCTCTGGTCATTTTATTTTCAGACTATTGCTGAAAAAGTCTGCTCTCAGCTGAAATTAATACAGATATTTAATACTTCTTTAATTTATTAGGATTTTCAAATATAATATGAGAAATGGTTTTGGCTGTTATTATTACTACTACTACTACTACTACTATTATTATTATTATTATTATGGGAAACAAGCCTCCCTGTTTCTTGCTCTTCATGAAATTCACTTATTTTTTTCCTCCATAAACATATAGCATTTTAATACAGAACTACAAGTGCATAATTAACTTAATCTAAAATTCAAGATTCCATTATAGAATTAATAAGGTGTTTTTTAGATATTATTTTGCTCTCTTGTCTGTTAACTTGAGGCATTTTAAAATCCATTGCACTTCTGTCAACCTTTTCTTTAATGGCTATCTTCTTAGTCTTTTTAAGGTCTAGACTTTTGTTCCAGGGATTTATGATTCATATTTATTCTGTCATGTTTTATTTTAGTACTTGCTATACAGGAATTGTCATAAATAACAGGGGTAATTATCTGAAGTAATTTTAGAGAGTGTTTGTTGAAATTCCCTGTTTTCTCTAGTGCAGACATACAACTGG